>JAZGUH010000309.1:0-600000 GCA_037893225.1 Hippasteria phrygiana
AGAGAGATGTGGTACTCGTGAGAAGAAGGTGGAACCAAAAGGTTCTGTGTAGATTACCGGAAGCTTAACGCGGTTACCATAAAGGATGGCCTACCCAATCCCTAGGATTGATGATTCTCTTGATGCGCTGTGCGGGGCGCAGTGGTTTCCATGCTGGAGCCTCGCATCAGGGATATTGGCAGGTGGCACTCGATAAAGATGCGCAGGAGAAGGTCAGCCTTGATCGTTTTAAGAGGTGGACTGTACAGTTGGCGTGTCATGCCATTCGGGCTGTGTAATGCCCCTTCCACTTTTGAGAGGCTCATGGAATGGGTCTGGGTTGCCTTCACTGGGAAACGCTTCTAGTTTACTAGATGACGTCATAGTGCTTTCGTAGACTATCCCAGATGACTTGGTAGGTCTGGAGGTCGTGTTTTCAACGCCGAGGATGCAGGGTTGAAATTGAAAACCTGCTAAGTGTGAGATGTCAAAACAGGAAGTTTCGCTATTGGATCACGTAGTAACCACCAGAGGAATCAGTACAGATCCGGAGAACATCCAGGCAGTGAGGGATTGGCTGTACCTTAGATCAGTGAAGGAGGTGCGCAGTTTTTGTAGGCTCGCGTCCTACTACAGGAGGTTTATTGAAGGCTTCTCACAGTGGCGAAGCCTCTACACACCTTACATGCGAGAACAAGGGACTTTGTGTGGACCAAGGAATGTCAGGACCTCTTTCGAGGAACTGAAGCATCTGACAGAATCGCCAATTCTCACCTATCCGGATCCAGGCGGTGAGCTGATACTTGACCACAGATGCCAGTGGACACAGGGGTTTGGGGGAGTCCTATCGCAGAGAAGGGATGGCAAGAAACGGGTTGTTGCCTATGCTAGTATTGGTGTATGAGAAGGCGGAAACAGGAACTACTGCGTACAAGGAGGGAGCTCCTCGCAGTGGGGGGTGACTTTCTGAGGACATTTCCGCCCATACATATTATGGACGAAAGATAACTGTCAGGGACGGATCATGGAGCATTGAGGTGGCTCATCAACTTAAGGACCCTTGCAGGTAGCACGATGGTTACAGCTGATCGGGGAGTAGATTTTGAAATATCTATCGTGGCAGGGAAAGTCTCACCAAAATGCCGACAGTCCTGTCTCGCCGGCCCCTGCTCGCAACTGTGGATGGAGGGACTAGGACACCCTTGGAGAAGAGAGGCCCAACAGGGAGAAGGAGGCACCTTCGATTGTAGGGAGTACAGGAGAAGAAGACTACTTGAGAGACGAAGGTACAATGCCTTCGCAGGTAAACATGGAAGAAGTTAAGGAAAGAAATCTTCAGTTAAGGAAGGCACAGTCCCTTTTCCCAATGGGGACACAGAAACACAAAGAGCAGTGGGGGTATTGCCGCAAGTAACAAATGAAGACTGGAGGAAAGCGCTGCTTAAGGAAGATTCGATGGGTGTGGGTACTAAAGCTAAGGAGGAGGGAGGACCCCGTCCCAGACTGGGAGGGACGCATCTCTGTGATGTCCTAATGCACATAAGAATTACTTGTGTTGAGATGGTGAGACAGTGTCTGCATGGATAGCGTCTTGCTGCGCCGCTTGGGATCGAACAGTGGCAAGGAGGGTGCATGGCAAACGTTGGTGCCACTGGAATCATCGTCAGAGGATACTGCATGAGCCTTCACGCAGGACGGACGAGGGACATTTGGGCACTAAGCGGACGATGGGTAAATTAGCGCACCAAGTTCTGTTGGCAAGGGATAGCAGCGGACCTTAGGTCGTTCATTCGACAGTGTGACATAATGTGCCAGTAGAAAGTCACCAAGCAAAAAGCCGAAAAGCCCCTTTTCAGCTACACTTAGTGGAGCACCTCTTAAAGAGTGGCAATGGATATTACGGGGACCCACCTTCCTAGAGGACAAGGAGTGGGAAATCGATATATACTGGTAGTTGGGGACTACTTCAGTAGGTGGTTCGAGGCATACACATGCTGCGAGAAGGCAGAGACTGTTGCCGATAGGTCGTCATAGAATTTTATGTGCAGATTGGGAGTCCGAAGGAACCTGCATACCGACCAAGGAAGGAAACTTTGAGTCGCGATAATGGCTTGAGGGTGTGTGTAGGATTCTCGGGATTGAAAAGACAAGGAACACCCATACAATCCCAAATCGGATGGGATGGTAGGAGCGATTTAACTGTAAACACTGGTTAATATCGTGTCCATACCTCATGAAGGAGCAGGCAAAAACCAGGATTGGGCACTACCGCAGTACCCCACAGGAGTCCACGGGGGAGACTCCGAACATGTTGATGTTAGGGAGGGAAGTATCCCTGCCTATCGACCTGGACGATGGAAGTACCTCCTACAGAGGACATCGAGGAAAACAAGAAGTGTCAGGGACTATGCTCAAGTAGAACACAGGCGGATGCAATGTTCCATGACAAGGGCCAGGGACACTCGAATTAAGGAAAGCGCCAGGAGACAGAGCGCAATTAAACAAGGGCACCGGGGTAGGGGGCTGGGCTTTGCAGAACGCAAATTTGCCTGGCGTTTCGTTTTCGCTCGAAGTTGATGTGTAGGTGGGAAGGGCCCTATCTATTGTGTACAATTTGTCTGCGACCGCCTTACCATAAGAAGGCAGACCCTTGGAGCCTTGGAGCCCAAAGAGCGCAACGGGAGGGGGGCGATACTAGCGCTGGCCTGATATTCCACTGATTGACCTGGAAGTAGCCAACCAGAGGTGCTGATGTCAGATACGGGAACGGGAGGTGGAGGAGGAACAGGGTGATCGATGAGATACCCCGAAGGTATAGCGCTGGATACCTGGTCCCTGTACTAGAGCCTGTGCAACCCTCCATTCCAGCTGAACCGGATGGGGAAACATGTGCCCGTATTATAAAGCCCAGTGCTGCGGCGAGAAATCCTTGAGATACAACGCAGGCGGTCCCCAGCGCTACCTGTAGGAATATCTATTAGTTATAAGTGTACATCATAATCCCGAGGCTGACAATATTTTCTCTTTTTTTATTGCTCTGCAGTAACATTGAAGGATGGATGACAAGGGACAAGGAAGGCTGGACAAGCCACAGGGATTGCGAGGCGTCAAGGTGCACAAGTGTGGCACCTGCAGTGGCACCTGCATTGTATACCATTGTGGCTGTTAGCGACCGTAGTTAAGTACAACCGGAGGGACAATATCTAGTCGTACCCACTATATCAAGCATCATCCTTCCTCAGTAAAGGAAGTATCAGGATATTCCTGCAGATGACGAAACCAGGAACGGATATGGAAAGGTCGACACACCGTCAGGCGACACAAGAGGGGCACGTCCGAGTACGAAGACAGGACCGGAGCCTGATAAGAGAACATCACACAACGATTTGATCTAGGCCTCTGGAGGTAGAGCGAAAATCAAAGTGCCAAGCAGTCAACCACTACAACCAGCAGAAGAGGTTGAGGCTGGATCTGGATGTGTGACCCCCGAAGAGGAAGATGGAAGAGCGGGTAGGGGCATCGGCAACCGCATCAGGGCAATTGGGGATCCCAGCACTTGAAAAATCCCGCATGCCGAGCGCAGAGCACGTGATGTGCGGAAAGCTGTTCACCACAGAAAAAGCCGGATCGGCCGAGTCAAGGAGGGGAGGGGCCGAGGTGCAGGATGCATCAGGGGTGGACACGGGGAAGCTGGCCAATTCCTCTCATGCCAGAACGGATGCCGGATGAGGATGTCTGCAATATCGTTGTCCCCAGGATCTGAGTCCTTGTTGAGCAATGCCTGAGTGATCAGTCACGAGTGGTGATTAGGGGTGGAAAGCCGCGAGGATGCTCAAATTGTGTGGGCCCTCAGTCGATTAGCGAAGATGAGGAGGAGTAGATGTTCGCGTGGTAACCCGAAAAGCAGAGGCCCTTACAGCACCGATCAACTGGAAAGAGCCCTGAGGGAAGCATGTTAAGTACCGAGTGGATAAAGGGCAGCGAACTGTCTACCCGGCAACTGCAGGAATTGCCTGCAATACCTCAACCCCCTCGGCTACCTCTGTTAGGAGTCTTCAGTGTCGGCGGTGATGATCACAGTTCTCGGCGTGCAGTCCCAGTAGCCACTTCAGACCTTGAGCGCATGATGACTGGCAATGTCCGACGGAGTCCACAGAGTTGAACACCAGGTCCATAATCCAGAAGGTGTCAAGGTGTCGAGGAAGTCGTCAAGCAAATCTACGATTGTTGACTTACAGGCTGGCTTCGTTCTCAGTAGCGTTAATCTGCGCCTTACTAGTACCTGCGTGTGGTCCCCTCGTTTTGCAGGAGGCTTTTGTTAAGGTTGTTCTGTTTCTACAGTTTCTACAGTTATCAGCAAGTTTTCGAGATGTTTTTCGAGATGTTTTTTTATATATCTCCCACTAAGGAGATCTGAAAATCTTGCCTTGATTTTTTTGGGAGTAAACTGCCTTTAAGGGAGATGGGTTTATACTTTGATTAAACTCCTTTAAGAATGAAAAGTTGCCTAAATATTTGTCTAAATTCCATTCAGGAGGCCCTTCTTCACTTAAAGGGACACATTGCTTTGGATTTTGCTATTTGGGCTATAAACTGAAATGGATCATGGTTGGGAGGGAACATTTTTCAAAAGTAGAATTATAAAGATTAATAATTAACTATCCCTCAAAATGCGTGGTTTTACGTAAATTTGGAAAAATAACGGTCCCGCCATTTTGTAGACCAATTATTTGACTCCAAAAATGGCGGACTGTGTTCACCAGTCGGTATTTCCAGTCGCATCTGGTGAAGTACGTTCTGTTGATCCATTTTGATGTACTTTGCACGGCGCGCAGCCACTGTGGCGATATGTGTCGAGAGGTTAGAGAATTTTACCTGGCGATCATCTGATAGTTCACAAGGGCCACTGGCTGCGGCGGCCAGCCTAAAGACTCTTACAGCGTATTTGCACTATTATTTAGGACGGTGGTTTAGTACTGGAATTAGTCTATGTTTCGCGGGGTCAGATGTCCAGGGGTAAGCGGCCAATTTTCTTGTTTTGTAATTCACTACTCACTATTACAACACATTATTACGTGTTTTTTTTTGCATGAACAACTCTTATAAAAGATAGAAAACATTTCAAACAGCAAAATTTCATGACATTTGAAGGCAATGTGTCCCCATTTAAGGTATCAGGTAGTAACCTAAGGTGCATTACTGGTGTATATATTTAAAGTTTATTTTTGTATAAGGGAAGCACCTCAGTCTTATTTTCGGTTTTGGTTGTTTAATCAGTTTTAACGTACCGGGACGGTCCGAACTAAGACGGGGGCTGTGTAACGAAATGTGGCTTCTGTGCTTGGTATATTAGGCGCGCCATACCACGGGTACGTGCGCGGTAGCCCCGAAAGAGCCTTAGTTGCGCGCGCTTTCGCGGTGTTAGGCTAGGCTGTGATGTTTGGGGGTGCGTGTATCGTTGCCGGAAGAGCTCTTTTGTTGGCCGGCCACGCGTGTTTTGCCTCGTGTGTTTTTGGTGGGTTAGTTGGGTTTCTTGGAAGCAGTGAGAGAGGGGCGAGTTGCTGTCGCTAGTGGATCACGCGCGTGTGCGGTGAATTGTAGGCTGAGGTGCCCAGGGAGAGACGGACGACGTCGGAGAGACCGACTAGCTTGTGGTAGCTGTCCGTTATTTAGTGGTGGTCGGGGGTCAGCGTTATCGACACGGTTAGGGCCAGGTATAGCACTGGGGATCAAGAGGTCGTCGGAGCATCGCGATTGGGCATCCGGAACGGGAGATATTGTCGGATGCGTGAATTGCGTGCATTATATGCCAAGATTCGGACTGACAAGCACCTGGGTCCACATTTTTGTGTGTGTAGTTTCCCCCACTCAACTCCCATAGTTTATAATTATGTGATAATTAGACCTCCGACCTCTCCCTTCTCAGATATTTTTGTGTAGGGCCTACCCAGTGTGAGGTAGTCAAGCCCGCCCTGGCCTTCCCCGTGTGATGACAGAGCCGTGGTTGCAAGCAAGGGGTCTTGCTGTTACATAACCTTGTCATTTTCACGGCGTGCCCTTGCAGATAGCTCTGGTACTCGATCAGTATAACCTATTTGCATCGCTGTGGTTTTGGGCTCCAGATTCATACATGTCCTTATGTATGGGTGGAACGATCTTTGTTCCGAAACTCCTATAGCCGCATCCAATCCCCATAAAAGCCGCCCATAGAGGACCACCCTTACCCCCATATCTCACCCATATCTCACCCGAACTCTCAAGTTTCCGTGTACTGGACGCGCTAAAATCTTCTCTTGAAAGTTAGAGATGTTGTCTTTGCTTTTGATCTCGATCCACGATCCGTGAAAAGCTCCATTAAGGAAACCATGCTTCTCAAACTGGCCTGGATCACATTTTATTTTCTATTTGAATATTATTCATTTTATGTATTAATGTGAATCAAAAGCCAACCAGGTTCAAGTGGAAGTTTTAGTGTGATTATTTGATATTTTGAATTTGTTGAAACTCAAATTGAGGGCGCTGTTCTATGTGACGTAGACCGATGCACCGAAATTCAAGGATGGACTCGATAGTCCTGGACCCGTAAAATGCCGCATGTACATCGTATACACACTAGGCTACACGTGCAATTTCGTAAGTTGCAACTAACATCGAACTTACCCTGTTCTGATTTCTCCCTTTTAGCGAAGGCTCCTCGGGGGAATGGGCCCGTTTAACTGACTTTCGCCTGTACCCTTACAAACATCTGGGAACTTTGTTGGTATTGGCAGTGGACTTGAGCATATTTTTAATGGTTCATTCCCTCATGGATTTTGAAAATACCAGTATCGAAACACGACGGCTCAAAGTGGTCGCTACAAACGCTGAGTTAAGCTGTCAAAATTCTCCGATATTTCCTGTCCGTTGGAAATAAATAAGGCTTACTCCATCCTTCGTTGTTTTGCTGCACCCAGCAGCCACACACCTTGTCGGCATGGCCGAAAAACACTATATTTTCCTTAGATTTTGGACTAAGAATTTTCGCCGTTCTGCACACACACGTACATTCATGTACACTCAATGCATACGCGTGATGAATGGGGCGCTCGCGCAGCAGAATCTGTATGTTGCCTCGATCTACGTCCACACACTTATGTTAATAAGGGTCCCACTCAGAGGGCAGAGTAGCTTGGACAAACGTTTTCAAAACATTTTTTCTCATATTTAATCTGGGAAATAATTGGCTCTGGACACAAAATATCATTGTCAGATAATACTTTATTGTTTAAGCAGGAATAATGCAATATAAATCCTAAATCATGTTTCCTTTAAGGTCTGCTACCGGAGGGCGAATTGCTATTATTAGGGCTTACCACGCCCTTTGGCATTCGTACTTTTCAAAACGTCAAGAAACCATTCATACCCGTGTGATTCTTAAGGGTACGGTGTGTTATCTGTTTGCAATGGCCCATCACCTGTTGGGCCCACAGTTCCCAAGAATGTATAGTGCAATGGCAACCCCGGTTTTGCCGCGGCGAGAGGTCTAAGATCTCGATTCCTGGGTAAAATGATGCAACGAAGTACAGTCTCAGTCGATGGCCAGGGGCCATGCTTTATGAACGGCTTGTATACAGCAGGGAGCCTTCTATCGGGGGGGTGTGGTAGGACTAAAGAGGTAACCGTCCGTCATGCCGTAGCTCCTATATCAGCTATCATATTGGCCATTCGCTCAACAGCTTCCGCTGGATCCATCTTATACTCTCCCAATATGGAAACAATATATTATTATCAAAGACGGTTACTTTTCCTCACCGTCTTTCCGACGTATGACTGAACAAGTCTTGGTGTACCCCAGGTCGGTGTCTTGATCACGTGACCGACATAAAAGTAGGAAAAGGCACATATGTGGCGGATGAGACGTCGAACGAAACCCTCCCCCCCCCCCCCCCCCCCCCCCCCCCCCCGCCATCTCTAAGCAAAGGAATTGCAACCTTGTCCGAAATTGGTTTTTTCTTGTTGTTTTTGTCAACATAGGAGTCCACTGCGGCCGCTGCTAAATTCTGCTGACCACCACGATCGACAGATCTTTCCCACCTAGAATTGAGCCGCCAAATCTGTACAACTGCGTCGTATACCTTCTCGTGAACACGGTGATACTCCGCCTCAACAAATGCGTACTCAGTGCATAGTCGGAGGAGAATATGCTGACGTTTAGCTGGCGGCCGCCACTTAATTATCTGGCGGCCGCCACTTATTATGTGGCGGCTGCCACATAATTATCTGGCGGCCGCCACATAATTATCTGGCGGCCGCCACTTCATTATCTGGCGGCCGCCACTTAATTAACCGACGGCCGCTACTTGTTTGGTGACAGCTACATAATGATGGAATTGTAATTCAGGCCACAGTCAACTCGTGAAATCAGAACGACAGGAAATATGAATCCCCCAAAATGGACAACCCTATTTTCAAATTTTCTGCAAGCAGACAACACAAAGAGCGGGGGGGGGGGGGGGGGGGGGGGGAGGTGTGGGGGGTCCCACTGTTCCATAGTCCCATATATTGCTTAAAATGTTTATTATAAAGTGGCGGCCGCCAGATAATTAAGTGCGGCCGCCAGATAAACGGTACAAAAAATGTTTTGCGCGTTTGCAAAAAATATAACCATTCCTTTCAGTGCACTATCGGCTTCCGTATTATCTCACAACTGTGAAACACTTGCACTAATATAAAACGCGTAGTGTACATCAAAAAAAATACTGCAACACATTTACATAACAGATAAACCTACATAAAACAAAAACACAAAACTGAATAATCTCAAGTAAAATTGTGAAAATAGTCAAGCACGTACGAATGCATTTCATGCAAAACCGTAAAACACAACTTCAAAAGCTTTACAATAAATTAATATGACGAACACGTGAATACACAAGTCTGTCAATTTTATAGAGAACATTGAGCGAGTTTGGGGAAATAGAACTAGGAACCTTGGAATCTCAATCGGACAGCATACGTATGAGTTGGGACATAAATCAAACAAGGGGCGGATCTATGAATCTTATAGGACGCATATATGCATGATGAGTTGGAACACAAAGGAAACAATGTGGGACCTAGGATTGTGTGTGAACAAAGGTCCATCACACCACTTGTAAACTGCTTGTGTATCCAGTCAATTTCTTTGTTCAACCACAACCAAGGTTAAAATCATTCTTTAAACGGGTTATTGCAAAATGTAAAACAAAAAGAAAAAGTTGACCATTTCAACATTTCACTGGACAATCGTTTTGAATCCGTTATTTATTTCAATCTAAACTGTCAAACATGTGACAAAGTTGTTTTCTGCTCAGTTTACATAAAGCCTGAGAAAGAAAAACGTAGGGTATACTGGTGCAAGATAGGACACGCTATTTTTTGAGCTATAACTGTAATATTGCACTTTATAGTATACAGGGGGTTAGTCTTAAATGAAAAGCATATATTTTACCATCATGTGTTATCAAAGTTTGCTTCGGTTAGAAATAGTTTAATTTTAGCGCATTTTCTAATTTTTGCAAATGTCCCATTTTACCTCGCAAAATGGGCAAGATGGGACGCCTGGCAGTTACAGGATGCAGTATATATAATAACAGTGTACACGTAACGGTTCAAGATTTGGGACTTTCAAAAAGCAATCAGATAAACATCACAAAATAGACAAACTTCATTTAGCAACTGTTTAAAAAGCATTTTTTGTTCGATATAATCCAACATCATTTTGAAAAACATTTCGGGCACTAGGGAGCCTACTCTACAAAAAAAGTCAATTTTTTTTTTAATTCTGAACTGAACCATTCAATGTTTACTATGAAAACACTGGTTTAATGTTAAATCTTGAAGCATGAAAATTGTATACATTTTTTTCAAAAGCATTTCTTCATATCAAACATCATTTTGCACATTTTAGTCAAATCCATAATAAAAATAAAAATGTTTTTGTGAAACAATTAGCTCCATGCATGTAGAATTCAATTAAGAACAATTTTGTTGCTGTATTTGTGGGGTAAGATGGACACATTTTTATACAATTGGGGCAAAACGGGCCAAAAATTACAATGATAAACAGCAGCTATTATTAAAGTGTTTGATGTTTTTTTCTCTCTCTCTCTCTCTTTTTAACTAACACAGGTTGATCAATTTGTTTTTAAATCAACACTACTAGTTTCAAACAGAAATTAGCTATAGTTATATTATTTTCTTCAAAACTGTCCATTTTACCCCATATAAATGATTCGGTATATTAAAATAAATATGTTTGTCCCATTAGCCCCAAAGCTTATAAACACGATTGGGGGGCAATATGGGACATTTGAAGGAAAACAACAGCGGCAAAAAACAACTAGTCGGCCATGTTCGGCCTTACAATGTCATTTTGTCGAAACATAAAGCTATATCCGGACAACTATCGCACAACGGGATCCGTTCCAACACTAGATCACAATCATAGCGTGCACAATCTGACTTCTTATGAAAGCTGGTTCACATGAAAAATCTACTGTCAACCTTTGATTCCGTGTACGCACGTTGTGACTCGCCACCGTGCATCACGAATGAATGGCTAGGGGTGCACCATACTAAATAGCCAAAATGGCTGCTACGCCCCCCCCCCAAAAAAAATCGTCTGCCCCCACTGAAAATTTCGCCAAACGTAGAAAATAATAGCATTATAAAGAAAAATCACTGTGAGCGCCCCCCCCCCCCCCTCCACCACTGTAACATCCAGCCCCCCCCCCCCCCCCCCCCCCCCCCCCCCCCCCCCCCCCCCCTATGGAGACAGCCCTGGCTACGCCGCAGCAAACTGATTAGCATATTTGTAAACCCACAACTTTTTTTGAATAATACATTTGGGGGGGGGGGGGGGGGGGGGGGGGGAATTCAATTGATAGATTGTGTAATTATGATCTGCTATCATAACCTGGGGGTTCTGTGCTTCAACTTTTGTGAGAAGACTTGATAAATTGTTTGCTTTAAATTGGTCCTATTTGGCTTGTGAAGTGGAGGGATGCTTTATGAAAAATGGCAGCTAGCCGGTTTGGGAAAAACCACATTCTGGGGAGTGGTACTCTCTGGGACAAATAGCAAAAAAAAATCAATGGCTGACCTGCCAAAAATTGAAAAAGAATTTGACAGATCAATAATCAAACTATAATTTTCAGTTGAGTCACAAAAACTGAGAGACTCCTGGATAAGGATTTTTTCACTGTGAAGTTGACGGATTTTACACGAAGGTCAATGAGAGTCTATCTTAGATGTAAAAGGAGGACTCCAAGAGGCGAATTACACTATGAACCCCTTGGATGTGATTTCCTATTTAGAATGGACAGGAGGATTAAGAGAATGTGATTTTAACAATGGGGGTCCAAAATCACATCCAGAGTCCAGAATCACAATGCGGTTTAAGCTGTTAAACCCATAAGTCACAATGTACTCTTTGTCAGGGTGGGATAATAGAGTTGCTACCAGTCGTTCTATTTTCTTTTCAATAAAAAGGCTTTGCGTTTGAATGTCCCGTTTTCCCCCGTGTCCCATCTTGCCCTACTATACCCTACCCCTAGAACTATGGGGTTCCGACAGGAACCCCATAGGAAGACGCCGATTTTTCCCATAGGCTAGTACAGCAAGAATAAGAACGTCATTCCCATGCAACACGTTTCTACATTTTTCGCCGTGAATTACTTCATGGCTGCCCCCAAAAATAATAATATGCCGCATTTACATCCTCACCTTGCTTGCGCCAAGTCAATTTTCGCCTGAAACGGGTCCAATTTGCGGGAAAAAAATGACAAAAATCTGCAGTCGTTCCGAAGCGATCACACACGCACACCATCGAGGAAGCCGCACACACGAAGCTCCTGTTTTGCGGGGGGGCCGTGGGTCGGTCAAGTCATGATTATTCATCGAAAATTCGAAGCGCGGTACGGCAGGCAACTGCCGCGTGTCCGTTATATACCGTCTGCATGCATTGCCTGTCGTCGCAGACGGTATATAACGGACACGCGGCAGTTGCCTGCCGTTACGCGCTTCGAATTTTCGATGAATAATCATGACTTGACCGGCCCACGGCCCCCCGCAAAACAGGACTGTGCGTGTGTGATCGCTTCGGAACGACTGCAGATTTTTGTCATTTTTTTCCCGCAAATTGGACCCGTTTCAGGCGAAAATTGACTTGGCGCAAGCAAGATGAGGATGTAAATGCGGCATATTATTATTTTTGGGGGCAGTCATGAAGTAATTCACGGCGAAAAATGTAGAAACGTGTTGCATGGGAATGACGTTCTTATTCTTGCTGTACTAGCCTATGGGAAAAATCGGCGTCTTCCTATGGGGTTCCTGTCGGAACCCCATAGTTCTAGGGGTAACTATACCCTACGTTCTTTTTTTTTAGCCCGCAGTAAACCATGGAGCTAGAGCAAAGAAAATCAACCCGTCTTCATCAAAATTGTATCGTAAAACAGTTATACCACCGACAAGAGATTATAGGCCTTGATAAAGTAAGACGGTGCAGAACTTAAGATAAAAGCAGACATTCTATATGTGTGTTGGTCATGTTCAACGAATAAAAGTTTCACTATTTAGAAATAGTCCCTTTCTTAACGAAACAAAATATATACTGAGACGCAATAGAAACTTACCACTTGATTTGGAATGGAATTGTTTTAAGTAAGACATCACAACAAATTTGATTAGAAATATTGACATTTTATTGAGAACATGTCAAAATGTTCGCCCACTATACGCAATCCAATTAGCGGCGGCGTATACTGCGCGTACCAGTCGTTGGATGACATCAATGCTACATCAGTGTAACATCAATGCTACACGATCTGCACTGGACTTCACTCAAGTCCAGACGTCTCCAAAGCCGTCTGGGGATGCTTTATAGGATCCGTTTCAACTTGGTAGACATAAATTGGAAATCCTTTCTCACTGAAGCCACATCCAGCACCAGAGGTCACAGTTCACGGTTCCTTGTGCCACATTGCAGAACACAGGTTTATTCCTCATCATTCATTCCACAAACTTGCAGAGACTGGAACTCCCTGACGATGGACCCAGCCAGTCCACCCTCCCTCGATGCGTTCAAATCAGCGTTGAGGGATGTTACGTACTATAGCTTCAAGTTTTTTATTTTTTATTTTGTATTTTATATTTTTCTATTTTATTTTAACCTGCACTCCATCACTATACATAGTTCATATTAGTACAATGAGTCAAGTGCATTCATTGTTCTTGGAGCACGCCCCCCACCTGCAGTGCGTTGTTCTTCTCATCGTAGAAGTTTGCACTTTTTGGAAAAGGAAAAGAAAAGGAAAGAAAGGAATTCATTTGTTAAAGCGGCATACCCCGGACGAATATAATAAAACCGTCCAATTACCGACTTGATTGCAAGTCTAAACTCTCTTCAACACGCGAACGGCCGGGTTTCGAAAACGCAAGGCTTTAGATAGAGGGCGCGAGTAGTAATGTACTAACTAGCGCGCGCCTTGCCGGTATTATCTACAATTTTATGCAGCAGGGATCAGTCATTCAGTGATTCTGCGAGCTGCAAAGGTAGGTGTGATTAATGAGGTGGGGATTGTCACTTTTGAAGTGACAAAATCCCCACCTCTGGGGCAAAAATCTAGCGACAATCCCAACCTAAATGGGTAGGGACACCCCCATTAGAATGTTGATGCTATCTATCAATGTAGCTCGAAAATTCTAGCTCTTGGCTCATTCACATGTCATGAGCCAAGAGCTAGAATTTTCGAGCTACTATCAATGTATGATTTTATGTTTTGATTAAAAAACGCCTTGCAAAATGATCAAGGATGGGGGGGGGGGGGGGGGGGGGGGTAGAGGGGTAGAGGGGTAGAGGGGTAGAGGGGTAGAGGGGTAGAGGGGTAGAGGGGTTGGCCAGGGGGGGAGGGGGAGCTCAATGTAATATAGGAACATAAACATGATTATATAATTAAAAACAAGATCAGAGACGGAAGCCGATTATTAAACCTAAGATTGTTTGATTTGCAATTCGTTTAAATGATGTCTTAACCCTCCTAGGGTTATTACTATTAGGGTAATTGTTTGTACATTGTATGCAATCTGTTCTGACTCCAAGAAAATAAACTTTGAAAGAAAACAAAACATACTGTACATGACAACATGGTGATATTTATGGTGGCTGCATTAAATAGTTTAGAGTGGGGGGGGGGGGTTTCCTGTTTTCAACTTGGATGAGAAATATGCAGTATGATGGTGATGCTGTAACAGAGATTTTTAGACAAAATATGTACATGTATTCTAGAAAAGAAAATGGATAAATGAAAGGGATTTCAGTACTGATTTCATGAACAATTGTGTGTGGTTATACTTGTCTTTCAATGGTGGTCATTTAAATTGACTTATTTTTAATGTTTTATGCAAAATGGTACAACAAAATCGATTTAAATAAAACAATATCAGAGAGATGAATCACTGTGGAAGTGAACATTCTTAGGCAGGGCATACAAATGGTGAGAAGAGCTGTCGGCGGGATGTTAACTCGAGCACAACGCACCTGCGCAAGTCAATTTCGACACTGTTTGCAACAATAACCATTGTTCAGTCATGCATGGAGCAATATCAATGAAATTACTGGTTTTAAAGCTGGAATAGCTGTTCTACCTATCTGTGTGAAGGTATATTGTGAGATGACCAATTTCATTGATTTATCAGTTATTTTCTGAGTGTCTGGTTTTTTTTTATACACCCTCTATTCACAAACAATGTCAACATATTTGCAAATCAAATAAATAAATGCTACACACACATTGTAATATATATGAATTTGCAAATATTCACGACATCGTGTAGCTCAAGAGCTGAAAAACTCAAAACTTGAAACCCTCTCCTCTTCATAAATTTTTTGAAAGTAGTCGTAGGACTGGGAGACAGTTCCAACCCCTTCTGCAGGGAACTAAAACTCGTCAAAATCGTCAACAGGCCTACTGCCAATTTAACGGCCGCCATGCGTCTGACGCCGATGTAAAATTCATGTCTACATGTAGTTCGTGTCAGATATCGTGCCCGAGTTGTTGTCGGAAGCGCGCATTTAAAATTTGCGCGCGCATACTTTAACTGAAAAAATCCCCACATGCATTTTTATTTAAATTGCGCGCGCAAATTTAAAAAATGCGCGTCCATAAAAATTGCGCTCAACACATGCACGATAGGGCGGGCGGTCATACTAATCACCGTCACGTCAACGCGCAAAACACCGTCAACACCTCCAAAACACATTCTTAACTGACAAATGCGGTACAAAAACGTAAAGTATGGGTCAGCACGAGATTTGGGCTTAAAAATGGGAGGTTAAACGTCTGAAAATGCGATTTCTTTCTTCCGAAATTGGCAGCCTCGCGGGCGCGCAGCGCGTGCAAAAGCAAGATGGCGGCCAATGGCCGTGCTGCTTGGAGAAAAAATTTTCGCGTGAAAAAAAATCCATTTTCATAAATGAAATGTGACTTTTAACTGACAGAAATTCTAATTTAGCCTAGGCATTACATTTCTATGCCTCTTTTGTTAATTTAGAATGTGTTCCTCCACATGTACATGTACATTGTACCTACATGTACAGCAGCAGTCTTGCAATGTTGACAATGATCAAACCAAACAACAACAATGAACAATTCCATCAAAATATAAACTAATTCAGTCAGACAACTACCAGACATACAAATGACAGGAAATGAGAAAACAATCATTAAACATTCAGCAGATGATGATAACAGCAGCAAAATCTCGGGAGAAAAATGTAAAAATAGAAGGTAAAAATGGAACGGTTTGAGCCACAATGAGGGGTGCCCTCTAAAAAAGAAATGGTTCACGTTATTGTCCAAAACAAAGTGTAAATTTTCTAGGTGGGGAAATCTTTCCCCATAAATGATTTGTAAACTGATACAAATGTTTGAGTTGTTGGTTGCTTGTTGAATACATTGTACATGTAATCTTTGTTTCACTGCACTGCAGGACCCACAATTTCTCCTACATTGGCAAGTTCAAACTGACTTAGACATCAACTACAGATTTGCTACATGTATAAACCCAACTGGGATGGTAGTTTCAGCGAAACAATTTTGGACTGCTGTTGAGCATGGCCAATTAGTGAAGGGACAGAAAATCATTGGGTTTTTGTCATCTTGCACTGCAACACTTTTTTATCAATGGACCGGAGGCCCACCTGCATGTACATTTGTGTGGTAGACAAATTCTTCCTCTATAACTCACCGTATATGTAAACCAGTTCTCTGAGGTGAAAGCTGCTGATAGAGGTGAAATATGTGTACTGCTCCCGATTGACACAATTTTTCATAGAAAAACAAATATCCTATTGCAGACACTCGACTTGTAAATAAACAAAGAACACTTAATTGTTTCTTCAACATTGCTGTCATTAAAATCTATAATTCTGTTATGTATTGGATCCCTGACAACAGTTAGTGCCCAAATTGCATCGATTCGCCATCGTGGACAGTGACAGACCATACATTTTTGGTGACATCGGCTAGGATTTTTACTTGCTCATTAATTTTACAAAATGTCAAACGTTGCACTACTACATAACACTGTAATATCATAATGAGGGACAGTTGACGATTCCAGCCTGCGACAAACATTTTTTTCACAATTCCCATTCCCACTCGGTTCACAATGAAGACCACGTACATGTGTACATGTGCATTATATGGTTTCTAATTCATCAAAACATTTCTGTGAAGAATTGGCAAGAGGTAATTTATACACCCGATGTGAAATCTTCAACTGTTCGAGTAGGGCAGTTGAAGCACATTGTTGTTCTTGAAATCTCTTTGGTTTGCCAAGAAAGATTCACCATAAAATGGCACAATGACTTGATAGAATCTTGTTACATGGTCACACTGGATAGCCGTATCTTTGATTAACCCCTTGCATACGGGTATTTGGCACCATGCCAGCTTGTGCAGCCATCCATAACATACACAATACCCCAATAATGGATTGAAAAAGCAGAGATTGCCGTGTATAGACCCCGGGTATAGACGTGAACCGGCCAGGTGTCAATGTTCAATTCCCACATGTGTCAACCAGGCGCAAGGGGTTAATGGTCCGACGCTTGGGAAATGTACTGATTGTGGCATTTCTTTTCCTAAAATGTCAAAGAAATTTATATCATCAACTAACGCCATAAAAATGTGTCACTGCCAGGAAATTGGAGTGTATTCAACTTTGTGACGTCAATGAAGGGTTTAACAGCTTGAACAGTCGAAATCCACCAGCAAGATACATTGTATGCTTAGTAATATTCATTATGCCCGGTGTCAAATTTGTAATCTATTATTAATTACTATTAAAACAGACCTTCAACTTGCCAAAGTTTTAAAAGCATGGTGAAGAAAAAATGTAGTGCGTCTGTGTCCCACATACCACGAGTTCGAAGTGTGGGAATAACAAATTTATCTTCAAGCAAACTTGACGCGCAGTAAAGATGGAACATTGGTCCTGATTGGTTGATCCATGGGACGCAAACGCACCACTTCCAACCTGCTCACGACAAAATCCAACAGATATATTTTATATTTAGCTGCTGCCCTGTTTAATACAATATATCCAACACACCAGGTGCATGCACATGTACTTTGTGTTGACAAATCAAACAAACTACAACAGCTTTTTACCATTGTTGGATTTATGTAGTTTTATTAGGGTTAAACACCTTCACAGTGTGAATGATGGCAACATGTAATGTTCATTTTGGGGTCTAACAAAAATGTGTCGTGTATCATACACTGCACCTACACCTGCAATCCTGCACAGGAAATTGTCCATGTCGACTCGTATGCAAACAGTGTTTCAAGGAAAATGTACTGTCATTACATATGTACATTGTACACATACGTTGGTGGGAGAAACATGAGGGAAACATCCTACTAGAGCCAAAACAGGCAACTCCACTGCCTTTTGGTGTTGACACACCAACACCTTCGCCAGCTTCTTATCTTTGTAATCCATTAGCCAAACAATTGCTTGTAATCCTTAAGTAAACACTTCCAGGCTGGGATTTGCTGGTACTACTCACAGCGTACAAATCACCTCTCCGATTCGTTCAAGTTTATTATCGTTCTCAGCTTTGCAGCGGCCGTTTTTCACGATTCAAAGTTTTTTAAGTAGTTACACAGGATAGAAAATCTGAACTGAGGCATTTTTTACAATAAAACTAAGAATTCTTGCAGATGTTTCTGTGTTAAATATAACTCATATAGATAAGAACTTAAGTCAACAAAGGATTAACTGATAGTATCTTAAGTTTATTGACACAAGATAAACAATGTAAACAACATAAAATCTCAAAAAGGCAGTGCTCCTTTCCAAGTTAGGGCCTTCTAACTCGGAAAGCTCTAGTGGGATGGGGACAGTATGAATCAGAGATTTCAAAATCTGGTTATCCTAATTTTATTCAAACTGAATAACGGTTATCTGATTTCCCATATACGTGTAGGTCAAAAAGTCATGGCAACAAAAAGTGACGAGGGAGGTGCCGCATGAAAAGCCCTCCCAATGACTAGATTTACATATACCGGTAGTTTGCAGGATTCAGTAACCAGTTGGTCTTTACACTCCAGAGCTCAGTGTAATGTTGAACAAAAATGCATGGGCAGGCTATTCATATACAATGTACATGTAACAAGAAGACCACTAACGAGTGAATGCAATTACAATCAGAGCCCATGGAGCAAATTCGAGGATATGTTCCAGTTGTTTTCTCAAATGTCCGGTTTTCAAAATAGAAACAGAATTGTGGAATTGAAACCAAATGCTAAAATTCCGGATTTATATCCCACCAATACATTACATGTTGTGCAATGGATGTGCAGATTGTAAAATGAAACAAAATATTTTTATGTTTCAGGTGACATCAGGCAAGGTGTAACTATGGAGAATGCGTCCCTTGAATCCATTCGCTATGACGACCACAAGCTGCAAGTTCTTGACCAGTTGCAACTGCCTCAGAAACTGGTATATGAAGCAATAACAAGTGTGCAGGAAGGGTGGCAGGCCATTAAACAAATGAAGGTATGAAGATTTACTTTCAAATCTGAGCTGTGATCAGTAACAGTATATAAAATTTGCATGTGGGGTGATGTAAAATTTAAAGTTGATATTAACTTTCCCTTTATTGTTTTTTTCTTACGTAAAGGAGTTATAAACTATATTTTTTACTTGAACTAACCATTCCAAATCTGCCAAAATTTAACACCATGTTGTGTTATATTTTGTTGGGTTAATCAGAACTGTAGATAGAGCCTGGGCACCATTACTTTACATAGAGCTGTGATACGTACCCCAACAAAGTGAGCCAAAGGTTTATTGCCGGGTCGGATTTTGACTGGTTCGTAGGACTAATGTCGATTGTTGCACTGTGCAGTGAACTCGTCTGTACCAGCCTTGTTGCTGGAGGCTTATGCATCTTGTGCTTACCCCTAGCCTTTCCGTAGATTATTTAACCCTAACCCTGCCAGACGCAGCGCAGTGCATATGTGGTGACGGCTCCACTTTGCTGCACTCTGCACACAAGTCAATGCGACAAAGTATGCAATCTGATGCATCTGGCAGGGTTCTAGCAAACATGCCCTGGAGGGTTAGGGTTAATACACACTTTACCCAAAAGTCTTTAGACCTTCCTTGGAACCCGACCAGTCCACTTCTACCGGCCTGCCAACAGTTTTAGTCTGTGTTTGCAGAATAAAAACACAAGAGACCCGATTACTGTTGCCAGTGTGTAATCTGTAGCTGCGCTCCTCGTCTCTAAATCCACCTCTTCTTCTCTGTAACAGACCTAGGGCTGGCAAAATAGCCCTAGCAAAGTTGAGCGTTATGCAACAGAAATGCACCAGACCAAATACAACAACTGGCAACAACTTTTTACCATTGGTGCATTCTGTTGCATTTTAATAGCAGGGTATACATTTGCAAACATCTAAAAACAAAACTTCCAAATTATCATGAAAGACATATAACATGTACTTGACAGTCAATAATAGTCTCAAGCATCCTGTGAAGTCATTGTCAAGAAAAGTATCCACTTCTGAACATTACAGCAAAACTAAATTTTGTATATGCCTTTAACTTGGACACACTCATTTAACATTAAAATCACTTTTTCCATTTTTTGGGCTTTGTCTGTGTTGCACATTTAGGTGCGAGGAGCTCCATGTATAGCCATTGTTGGCTGTCTCTCTTTGGCCGTTGAATTAAGCAACTACCAACCAAAAAGCAAAAAGGAAACAGTGGCCTTCATCGTAGAGCAGCTGGATTATTTGATCACCGCCAGACCGACAGCTGTCAATATGAAGCGAGCAGCCGACGGCATCAAAATCCTCATTCATCAATTACAAGATGATCCGGACACCACGGCACAAGACATCTGCCAAAGGTTATTATACAACACCTAAATAAATCCCCGCCATCCGATTGGTGGATCGTCGATCACGTGCATTGAATTATTCGACCCATCACACGACGCGAACCCGCACCGCCCAAAAAGTTTTATCACATGGTTCTATCAAACGGTGCGCGCGCATTGATAAAACCAAAAGAACTTCCCTAATTTCATGGTCACTATTAGTGGCGCTACAGTACAACAGGGCTGTCATTCACACAACATGGCGGCCGAGTTTCCCGAACTGCCGCGGTTTGTTCTCCTAACAGACGACGAAATATTGGAACTCGTAGGCGATGCTGACGCTCCAAATACAAAGAGACAAATCAAATATGGAGTGAAAGGATTAGATGAATTTGCAAGACACGCAGGAACAACAATTGAAGCTTTAACTGATTCGGAAGTTTTTGTCACGGTTTTATGCGGGACTGAGAAGGTAAACGGCACCTTGTAACGTTACACAAAGAAATCCATGCATGCAATCTTGTCAGATTTATTCAGGCGTTGTATAAAACAAATAATGAATGTTTCACATTCGTGCAATAGTAAGAATAATTTCATTCGGTGACAGATGGAATAATGTCCCATTCCACTCGGCTTCGCCTCGTGGAATGGAACATGCCATCTGTCACCTCATGAAATTATTCTTACCATCGCACTCATAAACATTCATTATTTGTATACTGTTACACTGTTACACATGTACATGGATATTAAAAGTAAACACTGAACGTTAATTTTGTGAAAAGAATTTACCTTGGCATTCGCAATTCTCACGCAATTTTTCCCCCTGCGAATTCAAGTCGAAAATAATTTCCACACTTTAGAGGAAAGGTGTGGAAATATTTTCCGACAAGTGAGGAGAGAAATTCCCATTCCCAGGTAAACTTTTAAATGTAATTTACTGCATGTTGCATCTGAACATGTGTGACGTGTCTTATCAAGTAAGTGGAAAGTGGCATTGTGAATCCGGTATAAACAGTGTTTTTTGTGCGAGCCATCGTGAGCATTTCAGTTTTATGCGTGTGTGGGGGCGTTGGGGTATTCAAACCGTGGACGAAAAATGTTGGAGAACAAAAGAGAACAATAGAGAGGTTTCGCATGCGAACGGATACGTTTAGCTATCTGTAAACGTTCGCCGCCCATCCTGTTTTCGCAATCCCAACATATTCGTGGCGCTATGACGGGGGAGTATAATCCAAAATGGCAGCCTCCTTAGACGATATTATGTTCATGGCTTTAGAGGAAAATTACTTAGAAACCGGTTTTAAAATACAAAGAAATGACACGTACATGTACATGTTCATCAGTGGTTCCTTTCTTTTTAATTTAATCATGCATATGACAAAAAATAACAGAAATACTAGAAATTTGAAATTTCACTACACGTTTTATGCTTACGTGTAGCGAGCGAGATATCCGTGCCTTGCAGACGGATAGCGGGTAGCGAGAAACTGTGATGTCATAAGTACACAAAAACTGGTGACGTATCCGGCGCACTACTGTGTCCGTTCGCATGCGAAACCTCTCTAATATTGTCGGCGATTCTCAGCATACTGTACGTCCGCGATTAGGAGTTTGTACAAAACATATGGAGGTCTTTTGAAAAAGTTAAAGTACAAACAAAAGAGGGAACAATAGGACGTCCATGTTAGGAGGTCGATACACGTTTCGTGAATAAATACAAAATGAAGTCTGCTGTATAGCAATCGAAATGGTGTACCTTTAATTGAATTGTGGATAAATGATTCAGAATTCGATCTGAAACGCTTGCAGTGTCTTCAAAATAAAGCTGAACGGCTAGTCTTTGCGTGTGGACGGGACCAACCCTCTGCTGGCCTGTTGATTGAGCTTCACTGGCTCCCTGTGAAGCAGCGGATTTCCTTTAAAATCCTCACATTAAGTGTCTGAATAATCAAGCCCCGTCATACTTTACTTATCTAATTCAGTTACCCAGTGTTTCAGTTTCCCACAGTTTGTTTCCCACAGACACCAACTTTGCTCATCTTCTGATCGTATCCGGCTTTCTCTCCCAAGATCCAACAAGAGAGCTGGGGATAACTCAATCAGAGTAGCAGCCCCGCGTCTCTGGAATGAACTTCCAGTTGATCTGCGTGATGAGGCGGAGTCATTGTCAATTTTTAGGCGTTCTTTGAAGACCCTCCTTTTTCAAAACCTCAATTAATCTGTTTTCCCCCTGTATTCGTATTGTCCGTATTCCTGTTCTCCCACTCGTTATATGTGACCCGCTCTGCAAAAAGGGCACATAAGTCGCTGTATGCTTTTACGAGTTAGGGGCCGTTCAATGTGAAGAGGGTGAAAAATTCTTCAAACAAGTGATTTTGAAGGGAGGGAATTTTTTGCATCTTAGATACCTATGTTATTTCATAACCAAAATCTTTGAATACAGTGAATAAAGTTGGAAAAAGAATGTGTTTTTTGTCGAGTGCTTCCATCTATTGCTTTGCTTTTTGTTTTTTTAAATGGCTTGTTTCTCCTTAAGTCATTTCAAGAAATTCCTGAAAACAAACATGCAAAGATCCAAATATCTCGTGATTGCAAAATGCTAGAGACCTCAGACATATACCATATGAAAGCTTATAAAATGGCCTTTCCAGCTATATCTAAAACACTATTTTCAAATTTTGCAACATAAGTGCCCTTTTTGCAGAGCGGGTCACATATATATTTATTTTTTTGGTTTATGTCAGGTGCTGTGAGCTTGTATAGCGTGGTATAAATATTTTGTATTATTCGTAATCTTCCTTTTTTTCTTACAGAGTAATAAGAGAAGCAGAATCGATGTTAGTAAGTGATGTCATTTGTAACAAGAGTATAGGACAGCATGGTGCGCAACACATCAGGCAACATTGCAGACCAGGCAAGCAGTGCCTCATGACACACTGTAATACAGGATCATTGGCTACAGCTGGTTATGGTACAGCATTGGGTAAGGAGACCTATAAGGTTAACCCATCCCTGCATAATCTACATGATCCTGCAAATTCTGCCCTGCACGATTGCTTTGATGGCGAACCCGCCCTTCAAAGCTGACTGATCATGCAAACCTGAATTATGCAGCTTTTGCCCAGCTTGATTGGTAGATCACACAGCAAAACTGCTTTTCTTGCAGGATCAGTAGATCAATCAAAGTCTGCAGTGCACAATTGGCCAATGCTTTGTCAATCAACTGACTCTAGCGCGAACGATAGGTGCAGTGCAATCTCCCAACATAAATATTCTTCACTAATATTTTTTGCATCAAAACAAATTGGCGATAGTCGACTGCTTATGCATATTAGCTGAGCTGCCAATCAGTATGGATTTTCGGTATTTCATACAGAAGTTCACGAAAAATATGGAAGTATGAATTTTTGTTTATAAATATGGATTTCGTGAAATCCGACTATAATGTTTTGTCAAGCATATTATGCTGTTATACCGTAAGTGTACTGGCTCATTATTGTGGATGTAACTTTAGCTTTGAAAATAGCGTAAGTAGACAATCCAACCAGTGCAAGGGTTCATTAAACTCATGCAATGCGTCAGTGTTGTAGTACTCATACTCGGTACTCGTTTTAGAGTACTCGTACTTGAATGTCAAAGTACTCGTACTCCAACTGACGGTACTTTGAACTCGATGTGTCGAAATTGTACTCGATCATCAAGGTACTCGTACTCAAATAGCAATACTCGATTAAAATAAACATATGGCTTGACTTATTAATACCACCGCCTTACTGATTATTTTATCGATACTTTCAAATCGTTTATTGCGGAGAAATCAACTTTATCTGTCCAGGCAAATTCGCTCGTACCCCCCACCCTGCAAACAGGGCGCTGGGCATGTGAAGGGGGCTGATGTCGCTTCACAGAATCTTGTGAAGGAAGTACGGATGGCATTATGGGTAACTTATCATGACCTTCGCATGCAGCTAGCGCGCACTACGTATGATAAACAGCTGTAGCAATCGAGTTTGTGCGCTGCATGCTACGTCACAGGTCACGCAAAATCTGTCCAATGGGAGCTCAAAGAGATCAGCCCTTGCCAGCATCCTGTTTGCAAGGCAGGGGTACGAGCGAACCGGACAAATATCTAGCCGTGAGTGGGCCAATTACGCACAATGACCCATTTGCCGTATGTGCGCACACTGGCTAATCATTATGTGAAATGCTGAGGTGTTCTCAAAATGGTCGTTCAATGGTTTCGTGTGAACTTTCGGCGCGAAATCCGCACGAGGTGGTCTTCAGATCTTGCCTCGTTTTCCATAGAATTATTATCATCTTGCAATTTCCGCAAATTGTACCTCGCGGTACCCTCCAAAATCTCCAGGCAATATCGCGGTTGGAATTCCCCCTCCCTATGCTGATGCCAGGCTTGGAATCTCACTTTTGAGTGGAATTACATGGCACTTTCTAATACAGGCATTCAAATTCAAATTACCCACCCTTATAAGGCCAGGGGATTCTAGTTTCAATATTTATAAATGGTCACGGCGATTGACTGTTAAATATTCATAACACGGCCCGAAACACAGCGCGCCTTTTCCCCCTATTGGTTTTGTTACGGTCTGAAAATCTCCAGACTATCCACAAATAGAAATTACTAGAAAAAAGCCTGAATTTTCTCAGATGCAACAAAGAAATCAAACAAGATCACACTGATATAAAGAACAAAGAAACAATGGTATTTAATAATGAGAATATTCGAGAATCAACAGGGTTTAACAAGTGTAGAATTAAGAAAAGATCTTATACAATATAAACTTAACAGATCTTACGGGCAGGACTTATATAGGCGAGGGCTCAGACGACTTGGGCAGCTCTGCAATGGACAAGGACAACTCCAATAATGCGAGCGAATACAGTTCTTTGACGAGCTGGAACACCGGGCGAATTCACCTTCAAAACAGCCAAAGAGAGATGAAAACAGCGGGGGACGACACCAACTGGCTTCCGTCGCGAAAATATGGGGATATAAGACCCCAAATAATGAACCGACGACAGTTCACAAATGTCTCTTCTGGGGAATAATACTCAGCTCTGTCTCCAGACGCTCCTGCAGACGAGTCATATACAGGTGACAGGTCTGAATAAAAACGGATCGATTAACTCGATGACCAAACTCCCAATGAAATTCTCCGTCCGTAAAAAATAATCTCCAGTCCTCCGTCGAAAATCAAGTCCTGATTCTATTCCGAAATTAGCCTGTATATAAAGGAATGTATATCTTCCAGAAATTACCAAATTATCCAGAATCATCTTACAAATGACGTCAACCTCTAAATACAATCTTACACAATTACGTCACATCTAAAAATAATCCTCTACACAGCCCGAATACAATTACTCTGTATTCGAGATACACACAGAACCTTCTGGCACATAGGCTTGGCGTAAACAACTCTGACCCATTCATAAGCAAATTAGGGTCAGCCGAGGTCGCACGTGTATGCAAATAAGTGGCGCGTGGCCTCGCCGGTTGTACATACCAGAGGGCGTATGTATACATTCTGTGCGGGGAATTTCCTAACACTGGCAGCATTTACTTGTGTACATAACAGTTTAAATACCAACTTAATGTATTCATGACTCCATCATATGTACATAATGCGGCAATTCAAGATGGCGGTTTAACGTTGACTGTCACTTGATGTCAGTGATGTCACTTCGGGAAGTGGCATGTTTTTTTTTCCCATGAAGGAGAGGGTGTTTTTTGTGTGGAAAACTATTATTACTGACTAAAATAATGACACAATACACAGGTTTGGAAAATTTATTTAGAGGGCCTAATTTTCCAGTCAAACCTTATGTTGAAAATCGTACAGCTGGTGCATAAACACTTTTGCACGCCAGTACGTACATGTACATGTACATGTACATGTATGCACACCATGTGCATCGGATTCCACACAAAAACAGTCAATAAGTGTTCACTGCATACGGTCCAATGCTTATTTTTGGTCTAAGATGGTGTGGCGCTGTCGGGATTGTTTATTGTACTTTCAAAGTTTGATGCAGCAATTTTTTTGGGGGGGGGGATTTAAATTCAACAATTTTCGGCGGCGATTTAAAAAACAAAATTTTTAATCCAATTTTTTCCGGCGGTGGATCCGTAATCCAAGTAAAAAAAAAAAACGGCCTAAAAAGCTTTTGTGCACGAACCAGTAGTGATACTGTTGGTGCACAAAACTGCATCACAGCTTTACTTTTTTACAAGGTATAAATGTGGAAATTTGCATTAGCAAGAAAAACCAGGCATGAGAATTGTGAGAACATCTGTTGAAAGTTAAAATAAAAAATCTTTTCTCAGCCATTTGAATGCGTGTTGTACTTTTGTTCTTCTCTTTTTAGTCTGAGGAATCCAAGGGCCCGAAATACACGAAGGCTTGGGACTTTAAATGCACTGTTGATTAATTTGATTAAATGACCTTCCATGTCTGTATGTCAGCTGTGTAGCATTTCCTTGGAAAACACTTTGATCTGGGACTACTATTGCAGATTAAAAAAAATAATTTCAAATTATCCGTAGTTTGTATCACATATTATTACCACATAATTTTCGGCTTCAAGCGCAATTTACTCAGACTTGTACGTACTTGTACTCGGAGACCTGTACTTGTACTTGAATGGTACTCGGTACTTGAATGGTACTCGGCAGTACTTGGTACTCGGGGGAAAAAAGTACTCGACTACAACACTGCAATGCGTGCACACATATAGCATGAGCTCAGACAAAAAAAATCTGATTTTCAGGCAGTTTAACTTTCATAAAAAAAATAGATTTTTCTGAGCAAAATAGTTTGAAAAGGTTGGCAGCTCTGTGTTAGGCATAAGGCATCACATTCATACTTCAAGCTTGACAGAGCATCAACAAAAATTGACAATTGAATATGAGGTATACTTAAACAAATATCACATGGTGTATTTCAGATGAACAGTCTATATTAGTTCTCAGTATTGGGACTTCGCCAAGGATCTAGTTTGGCTCGTCATTTTGAGCAAGCCAAAACAGGGCTTCAAAAAAGGAAGACGAATTTAGTTGAATTCATAATGTGATGAAATTGCAAAGCAGCACTATCATCTTGAGAATTCAAATGAATGACATAACACTTGGTTTGCTACAATTTATCCATTAACTCTAACCCTGCCAGAAGCAGTGCTGACGGCTCCAATTTGCTGCACTCTGCACGTAGTCAATTTGACAAACTATGCAATCTGATGCATCTGGCAGGGTTCTAGCCAAAATGCCCTGGAGGGTTAGGGTTAAAAACAGTGACTGTCAATATTATTCATGTATGTAGTGTGTTTTCATACTTACATTTAAAATAATTCATAGATTGCATAGATTTGCACAGTCTTCAATTTCTGTGTTAAGCCCTTCTAGTAGGCTGTTATTAATGGGGTGCTGGAATGCCAATAGGGTTTGTACATCCAAGCGTAACACAAACAATATGGAAACAATGGATTGAATATGCACAGGAATGCATCGATAGATGTGCACCGGCCAGCTGGTCTTTTTCAAACCATGGCTATGGCTGTCATCTGTATTCAGTACGTAAACTGAGCTAGCTAAGAACTTTTTCCAGTAATCCTGCAAGCACAGAATCTCCAGTTACTTTTTAACCTGTAAAGAAGGCTAAACAAAATCTCTGCTGTATAGTCACTGCAGCAATTCCTTGCTTTCGATAAGCAGAGCCTTGAAATCCCGGGGGGGGGGGGGACTCACTTTGTTTTAGGGTAGGGGGGTGCCTCACTTTGTTTTTTAGGGTAGGGGGGTGCCTCATGATTTTGAGGTAAGACCGATGGCTATACCACTTTGAACTTGCTTTTACTACCCATGCATAAACCAATATATAATAGGTTCCCATGAAACTAGATTCAAATACCACCCATTGATATACCAACCCTAGATATTGACCCATCCAAATACCATATACAGCCACCCCTATAAGTACAAATTAGCAGGTCATGGTCAGAGGTCGGAAGGTTATGTGCACACTCGACAAGCGCGCGGTACGAGCTGCCTGGTACTATACTATATGCGGTACGGTGAGCATACACATGTATATAATGCACACAACGCAGACGTTTGCAATCACTGTATATACGTACGCACACGTTTTTATATTTTGCTGCTGGGAATAATGATCTCTCTCGGGCGATCTTTAACGTTATTACTACCACTCAATCTGGAAAATTGACGACCCATTTATATACCAGTATGTGATAAAATTCCCATGTGAATACAGAGGATAGAATTACAACCGATGAGTATACCACTAATTGGGGAAAAAAAGGGGTCATTGATATACCGGACTGTCGAAAGTGCGACCCATGTTTGCGGCACGTCCCCGTGTGGCAATTTGTACTGAGTACCCCCCCCCCCCCCCCCCCCCCCCCCCCCCCCCCCAGGCTTGAAATGGGGCCCAAGTGAGAAGGAAGGAAGCTTTATTTCTGCATCAAATTGCTCCTGGATTGCAGAGTTAAATTACATTTGTTCATGTACTAATTATTATGTTTACTTTAGGAGTGATCCGTGCTTTGCATGAGGCAGGCCAACTGGATCATGTGTTGTGTACGGAGACCAGACCATACAACCAGGGAGCCAGACTAACAGCCTTTGAACTTGTGTATGAAAGCATTCCTGCCTCCCTCATCACTGATAGCATGGCTGCATTTGCAATGGTCAACAAAGTAGTTACAGGTAATCAAGCATTCAAATGAATACTCACAAGGTTTCCCTACCTTACAGTACATCACTAATAAGCTTCACGTGCATGCACGTACATGTACACATCTTTTGATTGTACTTCGGAAGACTCCCATAGGTTTTGTACACGATCTCAATCGCGGACGTATTTTGGGAATCGCGGACGATATTGTTCCCTTTGTTATACGTCCACGTTTGTTTGGGAGAACAAGCGCATGTACACCCAGTCGTGTTTTCCTATACTACTGAGGACAATGCTTTGTGTTTCCTGTTCTTCCTTTAATATAACCCAACCCCATAAACTAAGCACGTATCCTTACGTTCGAGGACTGATTTTAACAAAAGACCGTCTATCTCGAGGACAAGAAAGATTCTTTTGTATTTTCTTTCTCCTCTTGTCCTCGAACGTAGTACAATACAAGAGCACACAAATGTGTATCGACCTCCAAACGTGGACGTCCTATTGTCCCCCTTTTGTTTGTACTTTAACTTTTTCAAAAGACCTCCATATGTTTTGCACACAATCCCTATCGCGGATGTATGCTGGGAATCGCGGACGATATTGTTCTCTTTTGTTCTCCAACATTTTTCGTCCAATACCCCAACGCCCCCACGTCTGCAGACGAGTAATATAGTTTGCCGTGCGACCGCGGTCTGTTCAGGACTTAATTGGGACTCTTTCAGGAAGGCTAAATTGAGAGGGGTATTTTGTTCAAGTAGGTAACTTTGATAGCGTAGTGGTAGTAATTTCTGAAAGTGTAGTGGGTGCTATCGCTATTGAATGCCTGGCTAGAACACTATCTATTGAAGATTTTTCCTCTTTTAGATCTGGACCCAGGAAAACCATAAGGGTGGTGGGGCTGGCAACCTAAAATGTGGCCAACCCCACCACCTATCTGCTGTAGCCCTTGAGTAGCTGTCAGCCTAATTGTATTGGGCGACTTCCATAAAAATATAATCAAAAGATATTGCACATAGTTACTATATACGTGTGTTAGGGAGCATCTCAAAAATCAAGGGGCTGTTTAATCAGGAACATGTGCTGTTGGAACAGCTTGTGAACACACGCATAGCCCTGTGTGGGAACTGTGGTCTATGTGCATGCACGCTTAGTCGGAAATGGCCTCTTCAAGTTGGGAGCACGCTGAAAACATCGTGCGTTCCCAGCGGGAACATTGCACATTCTCAAAAGGAGCAATGCAAATAGGAACAGCAACATTCGGAATTCAGAGCCAATTTTTTTTTATTTGAATAAAATGAATGTAGCGTGGATGTTTTTTATAGAGGTACCATTTATTTATCCTATTTAACGTGGGTAGCCTGATCAGGGGTCAATTTCATAAAGCTGTTGAGCACACAAATTTTCTTAGCATAAAAATGTCTTGCTTAGTAAAAACAGGTTACCAGCCGAAAGTCCATGTAATTTTCATGCTAAGCAAACAACAGCTGAATGCCAGTCGAAAGCAATATTCCACACATGGAAATCTTGTTGGTAATCTAGTTTTTATCAAGGAAGCATTTTCATGCTAAGAAAATGTTTGTGCTTAACAGCTTTATGAAATTGGCCTCAGTGCATTTGCACTATTCTCCCTCAGGGCAGGGGTGTGCATTTACAGGTAGTACAGAAATCGATTACTTGAACGAAAACAAAAAACACGGGTACCCAGTTACCGGTGAAAGAAAGCTAATAATCCAAAAAACTAAATCTTGGAAATTGCTGTTCATATTGTTGAAGGTCTGCACGTTAATACTACCACATCAAGGCAGCAAGATGCAAGTGTGTACAGTGAGCTGTAGCTTTACGGTGTAAATTGCATTTCCGCATTTGTGATAACGTTAATTTTTTTTGTTTTTATTTTTAAAGTTCCCCATAAATGACATTTAGAAACTTTCTTTTTCACTGTCTGAGAAATTACTAAGCAATGTTAATTCGGGTACGGGTACTCGATTCTAGCATCTGGAACCGGTTCCCGACATTAGCAATTGGGTACTCGGGTACCCTGTTCAGATGCACAGCCCTAGGGCCCAGTTTGAATTGAGAGAAGACGACGGACTGGGAAAACACCAGAACAGTTATTCATGGGGAAAACCCCACGCAGTCATGTAGGGAATTGAACCCCGGTTACCAGAGGTGGAAGGCAAGGAAAGAACCACTACACCAACCTGATCACCTGATGTTCATTCAACCAATAACAACCCAGCAAACCCCTCCCCTCCCTAACAACAAAATAATGTGAAGGATGTTTGTGTATTCCAGCGACAAATACCCTGCAGTTTTCTCCAGGGATGCCAGTTTCCGGTTTTTAAAATTAAAAAGTTCTGGCCTGACAACAAATCCTCCGGTCTGTACGCGGCCCCCCAAAAAACGTTAGATCAATGTTTCTGCATTGCTACTCCGCATTCACGTGTACAGCTAACGATAATTTAGCAGTATTGGACTAGTGTTGTTGCTAGCGTCCATCCAGCAGCACACGTATACACGTCTGTGTGCTTAGTGTGTATATGCATGTGGTATTGCGATGGTCTGCAGCGCTAGCATTATGCATATTATCTTCAAGCAAACTTGAATCCTCGATCCTGATTGGTCGATCCGTGGCAGCTGAGAGTGTGATAATAACCCATATCACACGGCCCATATACACACTCCGAATTGCGCTGTTCTAATTCCACGAATTGCGCGATACGCAAAACGCAGTGCTGCACAATCCATTGGTAATTCAAAAGCTGCGTGTTTGCATCCCATGTGGATCGTCACGTCTGTTTCGGCGCACACTCGTTACGTTTTTTATGTGGTACAGGTTTCGAGCACAGCACCGTGCGTGTTCCATCTTTACTGCGCGTCAAGTTTGCTTGAAGATAAATTAGTTATCCCACTCGCGCTCGTGGAACACGGAATAATGTAGTGCGTCCGTGTCCTATATTCCACTCGGCCTTCGGCCTCGTGGAATATGGGACACGGACGCACTTTGGCCTCGTGGAATATGGGACACGGACGCACTACATTATTCCGTGTTCCAACCGGCGCTCGTGGGATAACTTATAGCATATTGGACATCTACTGTGTGATTGTGGATACTAGTACTGTGCATCGTTGTATGATAGATCTACATTGTACGTTCGCTTTGGAAACATTCTCGTTGGAATACATGTCCAGTCATCCAATCTATATTCACTTGAATGATATACACTCTGAAACATCAGGCTTCTTTCGACTTTTAAGGCTCTTCATGATCTTGCTCCCAGATACATTACTGATATGTTGAAAGTAAAAATCCATTCCAACTATTCCTTTCGGTCTAATGGGCAGTTCCTTTCAGATCATCCATCTGGGAGAATGCAAATAACCATAGGCGTAGCAAGGTCATTTTTATTGGGGGAGGGGGTTAGATGTGAAAAAGATCACTTGATATATCGGGGGAACAGGGGGCACTAAGGCACTACATGTATAATTTCCAGTGAGGGCACACTAGCTAGGGCCAGCAGCATATTTTAATGTTGATTGTGTACTTACTCCGATAAGGGAACAAAAATCCACTTTGAAGTTATTGGACTTAACTAGCTTGCGACATCCAAAACCAACAGGTATGTCATAGATAGAGGGCAGGGTTTTGATTTCTTTTTGTGGGAAATTTTGGGGTACCAAAAAAACACAAAAACAAGCGGCTCCCACTTTATGGAACCACCAGCCGAGATTCAGTCCCTTTTACTTTTTAAGACCAAGCTTATTTAGGAGCATTTCTTTTAAAAAGGCATTTGAATTAGGTTTTAAAATTGTATTATTTGTGTATTTTACATGTAGATTTTTACTTTTGTAATTGTTGGGGTTGGGACACCCCCCCCCCCCCCCCCTTTGTATTATTGGACACTCCCACCTCATTTGCATTCACTGTATATGTATGTAGCTGCTGGTCACATGGGGAAGCCTGTGATGCTACTTCCTGTGAGCACAAGAGGGTTGTTTCATGGTGACCTTTTGTTCTAGGGTCATATCTGACTGCAGACATTCAAGACTGAACATTGACCACCACACCAAGCTTAACTTAAGTGTCCAATTTTCAGAATGCTTTTCAATGAATGCCCTGCAGGGGCTGTTCCCATGGCCGTTGGGGTGTAACATCATTTTAAGTTTCAAAAGTGTTTTCTAATACACATACGCATGTGGGTCATTCCACCAGGTTGGGTCACGATGTGTGACATCATCCATATCTTTAAAAGTACTGTTACATTTAAATCAGTTATTTCATGTAACATCAGTCTTTGGGTGGGCAATATTTTAGAAAGTTTTAAATCATGTAATTATATTTTACCAAAAATATGATAAAAAAATGTGTCAGTTTGACCATGGAGCTATAGCTCCATGGTTTGACGTATTACCAGTTGACGTAACATGGACACGTCCATATTTCCATTTTTGTGTTTTTTCAACACTTTAAATATAAATATGGGAAATTCACCATGTGCACTAATTAAAAGATGTACTATGCAACACAAGAACACTTTTTTTATGGTAGTCAGTGTCCAAATATAGCAAAGACAGCAAGAATAGATGTGAGTGTGGACGTAACATGGACACTGTCCACTGTTACGTCCACACATGCATGTTTTTTTTCCTTGCTGTTTCTGAGCTGTTTGGACACTGGCAGCCATAACAGAAAGTGTTCTATTGTGGCATTGAGTGTCTTGTAGTTGGTACATATAGATAGCAAGTTGTAAAATTATTTATTTAATGATGAAAAATTAAGGCAGTCTGGACGTAACATTTAGTACTGACATGGTGTGACATGAAAATTATGCACATTTCCTTTTGTAACATTTTCAACACTTATGTAAATAATTATGCAAACTCACTCCGTACATGTATACTAATTACAAAACACGTAACTGCAACACAAACAACTTTTGTTATGGTATTCAATATCCAAAATGCAACACAACAGCAAAAATATATGTATGGTATCATGGTGTCCATGTTACGTCTGCACAGATTCTTCAAATTCTTGCTATCTCGGCAATATTTGGACACTGACTACCGTAAAAAAGGTATTTCATTGTTGCAAAGTGTGTCTTTTAATTAGTGTACGTGTTGAAAAAACCCAAAAATGAAATGTTGGACACGGTGTCCATATTAGGGGCCATTCAACACTTTCAATTTTTAAAATTTCGAAATTTGTTTGACCCACCAACCCACCCCAATTTTCGATCTTAAAATATTGATTTGCCATTTAATTAAACAAATAATAAAATGCCCAGTTTCATGACAGCGTGATGCAGCTGTGGATCTCCTCCACTTTAACACATGCCGTGATGACTTCTAGTGTTTCATAATTAGCTTCTGACCTAGCGCTGGCGATACTGATTTTTTTCGTAGTCGATATTTTTTTCTGCTATATTGCCGATATGGCGATAAAATCATCTACAAATTACGGTATGATAAAAATGTTGTGAACGGTTAGCGATCTTAAAATCCTATTGTACAAACGCAGAGGCCTAAACAACTTTCAAAAACTTAACACCGCCAAACAAAGCTCTGTCATCACAATATCGCCACTCAGATCGTCCACCCATACATGCCATATGGAGGAATGGTCCACTATACCTACTACGTGGCAGCGAGTGTTAATTTGCAGCCAACTTTTTTACCAAGTACCGGTAATTTTTTTTCAAATTTAAGTATATTTTTTCACCAACTTCCAAAACTCTTGAAGTTAAAGCCACACGATACTATACTCCTTTTGAAGTTGACATTCGTGTAAAAATCACGCATGTCCACGTATCGTTTTCCCAGGGCTTTGCAACGTGAGCAAGCAACGCGTATTCTTATTAGCACGGTTCCCATCTCTGCTGTGGTATTTAATTGATAGCAGTAGAGACAGGAACCAGTCTACAGTGCGTACTCGATTGGGTATATATTGACGCATGACTTAGGGAGAATTTAAATAAGTCTCTAGAATTTTACTCTCTTGATCTCAGACACTCATTTGCATTTCAAATACTCTAAAGATGTATTTTGATTATATTTATACAAACGTTACTTCACATTTTGAATGTTTGAAGCATTTTCCAACTAAATGTTTTTGGCGAAAAAGAGAAATTCTTGCTACGCTTTAATTGTACATTTAAAGCAAAGATGATGGCAGTCGTTGTAAGATGTTTCTTCCTTCATGCTTTTATATCTGATCAATAATGTGCAGCCAAATGCCAGAAAGCCATAAGACCAGTCTATGAAGTATAGAATAACCACTCTGTTGAACCATGGAGGTTGAACAACGGATGATACAACGGATGATACAACGTCTAAGACTACGCATAGGCCGTACGGGTATAGCCTGGGTTGAAAAAAACAAACAAATCGAAATGCGGAGTGGAATTGGCAAGTCAAAAGAGCATTTCTTTTAATTTTCCTTTGTTTTTTATTAAAAAGTAAATTTCGATTTTCAATAATTTACCTTGACCCACCCACCCACATTTTCGAAAAGAAATCGAAATTTTAAAACATTGAACATTTTTAATGGCCCCTTACGTCTATTTTACATCAAAATAACACGCTTTTTATCATATTTTTATTAAAATGTAACTTACATGATTAAAAACTTTCTCAAAGAACCTCACACCCAGATGGATGTCACATGAAATGTCTGAATTAAATGTAATGATGGTTTTAGTTATATGTTCATATCACACACTGTACGTGTCCCAACCTGGTGGAATGATGTATGAGGTGCGATCAAAAAGTTCCGAGACTGTGCCTATAACAAGCAAAAACCGTAAGTTATATTGCTTACCCCTGCAATGCACATGCTGCGCTCCATTCATTCACAACAGCAACAGTCTCATAACTTTTTGATCGCACCTCGTATATGTAAAGTTGTTATTTTTAAGATTAATGTTTAATTTTAATCTCTAATTCATATAATTGTTAACAATTGTAATGTGCATTGGAACACGTTTATGGTTTCTGCACAGAATACATTTAAGTAAATTATTATTATTAATTTTAATTGTAGTTTTTTATTTGTGTATGAAAGTCGCCCAGTACAAGGCTAAAAGCCACTCCAGGTAGGGCTACAACAGAGGTGATCGGGTTGACCACATTTTTACATGTACATGTAGTTTGCCAGCCCTTAGACAACCCTTATGGTCTTGGTCCAGATCTAAATAGAGGATTAATCTTCAACAGATACCGAAGAAATTATCCCAATAATAGACCTAGGGGTAACTTCCACCATTGGTGAGACCACCTTGGTGGTGTTTTGTAATGACTGATGTAAACAAATAATGGTACGTACTGTATGTCCTGAAAAAGTTGGATTTTAGGCTACAGTGTGAATATTCCCTTTTCTGGTAATTACTCTGATTTTATTTCTAGCTGTGATTGTTGGTGCTGACAGGGTCGTTGCCAATGGAGACACGGCCAATAAAATTGGCACTTACCAGTTGGCGGTGTGTGCAAAGTACCACGACATTCCATTTTATGTTGCCTGCCCATCAACATCGTGTGATTTCAACCTAGCCACTGGTGACAGCATCGTGATAGAGGAAAGACCAGCCAATGAGTTGACGTGCATCAATGGTACACAGATTGCTGCACAGGGTAAGCATATCCTGCATTATACAACATCAAGCGAGGATGTCAGTGGCAAACAAAACAATGCTTTTTAGCACATTCATTCATGCATGAATTAATCAGGCCATAAAAGGCAGCGCAGGCGCACGATCAGCATAAAGTTGTTTACTGTGACATTGAGATCCTTGTTTTCAAACGCGGAAGTGCGCAGATCGGCGCTAAACTCGTCGTTGTGGGATTCCTCTATATCTCCAAAATGAATCTTAGGCATTTTTACCCAAAAAGTGTTACACAGATTAAATGACATCCAATCTGCAAAATTTTGCAATCAAAAATAGCATATCTTTTTTCCTTTCCTCAAACCCCTATTTCAGATGACAGAAGTAACTTTTTGCCATTTTTGGCCCCTTCAGAGATGATCAGAATGACTTCATATTTCATATGCATAAACACTAGGTGCGTGTGTTTGCTTCTTATCAAGGACTAAACCAGACACACCCTTTTTGGAGATGTGGCCAGCATCTGAATTTGGGTCCGCAGCAAAAATGCTGAAATAACCCCCCCCCCCCTCCTCTTTTGATGGGCAGGTCACCCAATAGGCCACTAATCCAATGTACATTTGGTATGAAATTCAGGTTGGTTTCTTTTCCCTTCCTTAGTTACGGGCTTTTGTAAAAAGGGCATACTTTGCACATGGGTCAACAAACCATGAATGAAAAAAAAGATACTGTCGCGTAGTCAAGGGCGACTCAAACTCAAATAAGGTGTAAATAAACCATTTTTGTTTGCATAACAGTAAATTTTAATGAACTACCAAAATTAAACCACTCTAAAAATGAAACAATTAATGGCCAGGCTCTATAGCAAAATTGAAGGAAAGAATGAAGTAGAATGTTTTGTAGCAGAAGATAAACCCAGTAGCCGGTACAAATTGAATTGCTTTTCTAAATAAGAATCGGAATTCTCTCACCAAAAGGTGCCTAGCCCAGTTCAACCCTCCAGAGTGCGCACATGGGACATGTTGCCTGGCCGCACCCACGAGGCTAACCGATTGTTGAAAGCCCAACATTTGGGAGGGCCCAGAGAGTACTGGTTAATCTGATCAAATGAGAATAAAAGACTACAAAAGACAGGTTTAAACTCCACTCACTTTAGAACTGAAAACACTAAAACCAAAAAGGATCAGAGCCAGCCAAACACCGAGAAATTGTTGTCAAACAAAAAAGCTATGTGTCCAGAAGGTTTCAAAAAAAGGGTATACAAATATATCACAATGTGGATAAAACTAGGCTCTAACAAAAATAAGATAATCCAGTTAAGTGGGGATAAATTATTATGTAACACTTTGGTCAATTTTTTTACTACAATACCAACTTGAATTTTGTACATTGGATACAGTATTTGGGGGGGGGGGGGGAAGGAGAGTCGAAAAATGGTAAAAAGTGATGTCGGTCATCCCAAATAGGGTTTTTTGGGACCTACATGTACATGTATATCTTGCAAACGAAACCTGGTATGGTACTTTTGATAGCAGAATCTTGCAGAATGGATGTCATTCGATCCTATGGAGCAATTTCTAGGTACAAACCCTAATATTTGTTGTCGATATGGGCCTCCAAAAATGCAAAAAACTTCATCGGCGCAACTATGAATGGGAAAAGGGGTGCGGGGTAGGAAATGTCAGAGGGTCATTTTTCAGAAACTACTTTTGAGTTTCACACTAAAATGTGTTGAAAAAGTTCAAACAAAATCTGAGTCGGACCCCTTACAACTTTTCAGAAATTTGGGTGATTTGGCACGGAAAGTCCCATTACAATTTAATGTTAACACTGAATGGGAACTTTTGTGAAAAGAATTCACATTCGCATTCATATTTCACATTTCCCACACAACTTTTCCCTCCTGTGAATTCTGGTGGGAAATTTCTTTTCCACTTTGAGAAAAGGAGTGAAAATGAGTTCCCACATATACTGCCTTAGGAGGTACCTCACACAATGGGCAACAATGGGGACAATGGTGCCCGACAAGGAAGTCCTAGAGGAAAATGCTACATGGAGTTTCAGATTTCAATAGGGACAAAGGAGAATAATAGAAGGAAAGTAAAGTCTGCAATAGAGTACCGAAGTGTGACGTCAGTTGGTACAACTGGCTCTAAACAAATGGAGATTTCGACTGTTCCTTTGTTAACAGCCAGTCATGCAAACACATTGACACAAAATAACAAAAGTATTCTGGTTACAAACATTGCATTGATGTCATCAGTACTCTATGGGTGCATATGTGTTCCCCACTTGAAAAGGTGCGAACACGTTTTCCCCCTTTGGTAATTTTGTGAAATGAAAATGAATTCCCAGGGAAGAGAAAAAGTGTGCAGAGAAATTCCTATTCCAAGGTTAACTACAGTTAGACAGTTAGACATATTTTGAACAGGATTTGAACAAATTATGGCTTGTTGTGGTTGTGGTCTGTGTGTTATGGCTATACCATGGCAGAGCATATTTTGTGTCCAATTTCATTCACCAACTGCCAATTGTTTATTTTTCTGCAGGCATCAGTGTGTGGAATCCTGCCTTTGATGTGACGCCAGCATCTTTGATCACAGGAGGCATTATTACTGAGTTTGGAGTATTCAAACCAAGTGAACTACAAGCGCAGCTTGAGAAGCACTTGTCGGCATAGATCATACTAGTCTAGACACACTGACCTCATTCATGTTAACAGAAAGGAACATTTGCGTTGTGTAACAACAAACTCACTTTTAGAGATCACCACGAGCTGTATTTATGGATCGTTCACTTTTTGAAAGAAAAATACACTCTTTCAATTCATATCAGTCTTTGACAGGTTGTTGAATGGGAAAAAATTGCGAGGTATACAATTATTTATACATTGTAATACCATGTACCAAAATGTATACAATGTGTTCAGCTCCAGAGTTTCTTTGTACTATGTGTAGGGCGCCCCTGGACTGCAAAGCCTGCGAAAATAGAACATAACAAATATTCCATGCCAACCACACGTGGCATCTGGAGAGTACATTTATCCAGGGGGCACTGGGTGATAGAGAGATCGAAATATTGCACAAATCCAGCCAGGTGGTGCTCGACTACCAGTATTTCAAAGTCATCCTGAAGGTTTCATTAAAAATATTAAAAATCTGTCTTAAAAGGGGAACAAGGGAAATTCTCTGGTCACATCGAACATACCAATTAATAACGTACAGTGGCCTACTTTTATTTTCTCATCTGACGAAATCTTGTGGTTAAAAACTCAGCAGTTTTATCGAACATTTTTTTTCGGTTCGGGATCATTCTTTTAAGATACTAATTCAATAAAGAAAATTAATGTGATTCAACAACTCGCAGAAAAATATAAATAGGGGATAAAACAATTGTTTCGGTTTAAAGTCTAAGTAAGAGTTGTATTCGAGTCCCTGCAAGTCCTTTCACAAGCCCTTTCACAAGCCCAGTCAGAAGTGCTTTCATAAAGCCTGTCACAAGTAACTGGATGAACAATGACAAAAGGAATGCCTTTGTCACAGCTCATTTGAATAGCTTGCGCTTGCGATTGGGATTAGGACTTGCAGGGACTCAAATACAACTTAGACTCTAAGTTTATAATAATGGACAAGCTGTCAGTAAATCCGTGATAAGATGCAAAATCTATTAAAACGTTTTAAATATCTAAAGTATACAATCAGCGTACTCCGCACTTCATTGTAATAAGAAAGGGGCATATTGTTAAGTAGTTTCATTCACATGCAAATTAGCCAGCGGTCTCCCAAATTGTCAGTATCTTTGTTCGGGTGGGCGCTAGTCAGAAGTCATAAACCCAGAATGCCGTATAGCCAGGGATCACACCCAATTTTACGATACGACCTGGGAAGCGACATTGTGGGGATCACTCAATGAGGATACGACTTTTTCACTTATAATTCGTCAAACAATCCACAAGGGAAACTGACTAGGTAAATTTGAATACATTTTCAAAGTGAACAAAGAAACTGGCAGGAGCGGGATTCGAACCTGGGACCTCCGGGTCACCGTACCGGCGCTCTACCAACTGAGCTATCTTGCCCTATGTTGGCGGTCTCCCAAATTGTCAGTATCTTTGTTCGGGTGGGCGCTAGTCAGAAGTTAACCCAGAATGCCGTATAGCCAGGGATCACACCCAATTTTACGATACAACCTGGGAAGTGACAGATACTGACAAAATTGGGAGACCACCAACATAGGGCAAGATAGCTCAGTTGGTAGAGCGCCGGTACGGTAACCCGGAGGTTGCAGGTTCGAATCTCGCTCCTGCCAGTTTCCCTTGTGGATTGTTTGACAGAGGATATAAATAAGTATAAAAGGACCTGCCCACTTTTAATGAATTCTTCCCAGAAATTGAAATTGTACTGCATGTTTTTAAAATTTTCTCCCACAAAGAAATCTAAACAATGAATTATTTTAAAGCATTACCCGAGTTATTTGACACTGAATGGCAAAATCCGTCCATGATACTGAAATAGATTATCTTAACATCGGTTTATGGTGGACAGCCAACATAATGGATGGAATCTAGATAGCTACCTGTAGCACTTTAATGGTAAACTATCCTCATTGCATCCGATGATATACTTTTGTGAAGCTATATACAGCAGTCTAACCCTGATAATAAGAGCACTGTTAATACAACATACTGCTTATAACAAGGGAAAAAATAGGTCCCGAGTCTTTGTTTTCCATTACTGATAATACAAGGTACTTGTTATAACAAGGTAAATTGTAAAGTCCCAAGGACCTTGTTATAAAGGTGTTCGACTGTATAGCCTTTTAGAGGTATGGCGGACACAATAGGAGGGCGCTATTTGATTTGGGTAAACATTTTGTGAAACCACAAATTCCAGTGAAAGTCAGAATCAGATATTGTTTTGAGTTAAAGTACAATCCATAGATCATGCCTAATCTTCACCTTAGAAATTTCCTGTGGTTTCACAAAAGGTATACCCAAATCAAATAGCGCCCTCTCCTATTGTGTCCGCCATACCTCAAAAAGGCTAATAACGTACATTGCGATACGATCAGACGGTTCCTGTGGAGAAGGGGGGTTTAAACCGTTCGGAAGAGTGCCTGTTGATGAGCCAGACGATCAGTTATAAGATCCAATCATTGCCAAGCTCGGCACGAGGGGATACAAGAGTGAACAGACACGGAGATGACAACAGAATAGACAAACAAACCAGAGTTTTTTTGCCAGGAAATTGAAAAAAGACATTTATTATTACTAATACATTAGAATTATTGAAGAATATGGACTTAACAGAATTAGAAATGACCTTATAACGAAATTAAGAATTTGGGTATAGTTTAAGTAAAGGAATAGACACAATTATCCTTTGTCAAAACCTAAGGCTTTTAATTGTCACTGAAAGAAACAGCATATTAAGCAAGATTGATCAATGTCAAATTCAGTTTTGTTTCCCACTGATCATAGATATGACACTCACCATCAAGGGGTAGGTTATTTTCGTGGAGGTATTAAAATAAAAAAATTCCAAGTTGGCAAGTGACTCACTTTGAAGTACTGATAAAAAATGTAATTTATTTCATTAAATTTTCCATGGTCTAGTAGTGGCAACAGTACTAAAACGGGCGATATGCCGTGTAATATTTATGGTGCTTGGTTAAACATTCAGCTTCTTTGAATGAGTAGATCTAGAGTGAAGGCCAACATTATTAGCAACCCAGCGCCCTCTGGGAAAAATTATAGATTTGTCATAATTCTCCAACTACAAGAGTGTCATGATTTCTTTCTTCGTATCCTTGTTAGAGGCCTTTTTGGAATCTAGAGGGTTCCAGAACTAGTTCCTTGAATAAAGTATTCAAAAATATTTTTCTCCAGAAACGCACATTTTTAGTCAACTGCACAATGTCATGGTAGAGCGGTTTTTGCAGTATTTCTATAGATAAATCTAAGATACAGATGGAATTTGACCTGGTCATTTCTTGTTCCTGTACAGATTTTTTTATTTTTCTTTCCACATGGAAGTACCTGCCACGAGATGTCTTTTCTTTGGAAATCTATTGTTCAATTTTAGAAGGGGACTAATAAGTTTGGCAACAATAGGCAACTATTCTAATATTGAATCCTCAGAGTGGTCGCCTCCTAGGTTGTATCCTAAAATGGGGTGTGATCCCTAGCTATATACAGCATTCTGGGTTTATGACTTCTGACTAGCGCCCACCCGAACAAAACTGATACTGACAATTTGGGGGACCGCCAACATTGGGCAAAATAGCTGTTGGTAGAGTGCCGGTACGGTAACCCGGAGGTTGCAGGTTCGAATCCCGCTCCTGCCAGTTTCTTTGTTCACTTTGAAAATGTATTCAAATTTACCGTCAGTTTCCCTTGTGCTTTAAAAAATGGTTAAAAGTGAAATATTGTTGCCTTGCATGGCATACCCACGAAGCCTCATAGGCCTACAGTGTTAACTGAAAAAGTGTGCCAGCTGCAAAACCTTTCCCTACCCTCAACTTTGTCAAAAGCTGCCATTTTGAATTTACCGCTCCCTTTAGGAAAACCATGGCGAAAATCACCGATTGTATTTTTAACTCGAGGAAGTTTAATCAATTTTAAGGTGTTTAACCCCTGGAGTAGTTATTTATAGTGAGGCGCCGGGGTGCCAGGCGACTTGTGCAGCCAAGCGTAACACACAATAATCCAAGAATAGATTAAAAATGCAAAAAATGGCTTGTACATGATTGTATAGACCTCATCCTGCCTGTTGGCAATTCTGTTTAGCGGCAATTGCCATCATCCGGCTTCAAAGGGTTAAATACGAAACCTTAACAGTGTTGGTTGTTCTAACGTATCATCCTATGTTAATGCTGCTGTCCAAACACTGGCCAGCAAGTAGCCTTGTGGGACCTCTCAATAGAGAATTTACTGCTTGAAATGTATTTAACCCTTTGCATACGGAAGACGTCCTATATGCCGCAAAAAAACCCAGTGCCACCAGGCCGGATGACGCTGTTTGTGCAGTTTCAATCCATTGTTGGATTATGTGTATGTTACGCACAAACACATTGTGGCCGTTTCGCTTGGCTGCCAGAGCCGCCGCGACACCCTGCCGCATCCCATAAAAAACGTAGGCCCTACTCAAGGGCCAAAAGAAAATTAAGTTTTCTCCGCGATTATGATATACAGGCTAGGGTGTCCCAAAACAAAAAAATTTTTGGTTGTCCTCCACACCCCTTTGACAGTGGGGGGTGGGTTGGCGGATTTATTTTTACATTCTCCGGAAGTCCAACTTCAAACCATAAACAAAGTAAAAAACACACAAATGTTAGGCCGATAAACAGTTTAATATACGTAATACGGCTGCCGGGTCCTTCACTCCATGATCCGAACAACACATACGTGCTGACACTATCTCCTGGGGCTCAATGTCACTCTTTAGACCACTTTTGGGTGGACGCGACCTTTGTGCGTTTCAGCTGTATTTGAGCCGGCTCAACATTCGACCAAAAAACCTCACGAAGTCACGGTTTCGATGTGGTAGCCACACTGCACATACAATCAAACAAGACTTTTACACCCAGTTTGCAATGAATGCTGAGCGTGTATAAAGACGCCATCTTGACTTCCCCTGTGCACATATACGTTCAGTTGATGCATTTTTTTGTTTAAATATTTATTTTTTCATTGTTTGTGTAAATATACAACAAAAAATGCCGAACTAAATATATAGTGATTAAAGAATATAATTAGAAAAATTTTGATTTTATTTTTTCATAAGTTTATTTCTCAAAAAGCGATTTTCATAACATTTTAGCCTCCTACGTTATACATGTGTGCACTATGGCCACTCCTTGGGATTTTTGGTGGGAAAAGTATGGATTGCACAAAGTGCTTATATTCTGATCATGCCCTTTGCACAGTGTTTTCCCATCTTTTTGGGAATTTTACTGGATGAATCTTGGGAATTTGAAATTTGATTGAGTGGCCACGCTGCATCGCGTGTATATCCATCGAGATATTTATTGTGCGAAGTCACACACCGATACTAGAATATAAACTTTCAAACTCTGGAGTAAGGGTCGTGTTTGTGCATTACAAATAACAAAATAAAGATGGAAATGAGATTGGAACGAATCAACCAGCGAAATCAATTCTAGTTTTGGGATAAAATTGAAAAAAAAAAAAAAAAGTTTTGGCCTAAGGGTTAATTTTGACAAAGATATGCATTTTATGGCTATTAAATCATGTGTTACCATAAAGTAGTGAGCAAAATGCTTTCCAGTAATACCTTGATTGCATTCCTCCGGTCTTGCATCACCGAGCACCATTGTTTGAAAAATAGTATGTGAAAACCCTTTGGGACAGTAGGGTCAAATAAGTGAAATGGAATGCCTACTGACGATCAAACCAAGGTGTTGTGCCACAGCTCGAGTTGCATTTCGAACGGCAAGGAAATTGTGTCTTCCGACATCTGTGGTGGGCACAAGATGGTGCCCTTGCCCACAGACTCATCGCTGTCGGGAATCGCCTATTGGAACTTTTTGGAGACTGAGTAATTGCTTTGAATTATCATGTGGAATGGCCGGCCAGGTCACTCCTTGTGACCTTTTCTTGTGGGGGGGTATTTGAAGAACACAGTGTTCATCAATCCACCGCATAACCTTCAGGATTTACAAGCGTGCATTCAACATGAGGTCAAAATCTTACGTGATGATCCTGCAATGGCGAGACGAGCTGTGGACTTTGCATGGAAAGAGGTGGACACGTGGAGGGTGTTGGTGCATAATTCAGTACTGAATAAATATCACCAATTGATAAACATCTTGTACGTATCACATTATTTCAAACGGTTAGATTTCCCTCGGGCCATATCTGAATGTGCTGCTCATGTCTGACCATGAACTGTCCCAAAAGGGTTTTCACATACCATTTTCCAAACAATGGTGCTCTGTGATGCATGACCGGAGGAATGCAATCAAGGTATCACTGCAAAGCATTTTGCTCCTACTTTATGGTAACATGATTAATTGCCATAAAATGCATATCTGTCAAATTTACCGTTATTGTCGGAATTACCTTTTTTTCTGGGACACCCTGTATACACATGTACCTTCTGCGGAGTGGCCATCTTTGAGGCTTATGTCATTGGTTGCGTTTGATTAGCTTACACCGTAAAAACGGGGTTACACCTCGGGGAAGTCACGAAATGAGGCAAATCGAACACTATGGTGTATTTGCTTACGCATGCTGGGAAATTTAAGGTCAAAGGTCGTTTGGGGCGGGAACTTAGGCTCTCTATCGGCAAAATCTAGACCATGACGACATAATTATAAAATTCACATTTTACAATCTATTCCCCTGCTGTTGTCAATGTCAGGAAAATACACGCTTTGCTTTCCAATTTGTGTCACAATGTGTATATTTACTCGTGTCGAATCAGACTTCCCCACAATGTTTATGTTTTCAGCTAGCCGGTGACCTCATTACACCCGGGCAGCCACCAGAGACCCGCTCGCTCGCTAGCTGGAGTAGTGGTGGTTGACACCGGGGCAGACACGAGTATCACGTGATGACTAATTGAACGCACCCTTTGTTACCCTAGGACAGGCACCGATGAACCTTTTGTGCTTACATTGTTACAAATTAAATGACAAAAATATACCTCAAAGATGGCCACTGTGCTTAAACACAAACTTGGAAATGGGATAAACAAATTCTCAGGGATTTCAAGAAACTACATGTATGTAACCAATCCTGTCTGATTTCATTTTAAGGAATCAAAATTGTTTAATCATTCTATTATTGTAATATATCAGCACACTTGAGATCATGATTTGCATAATCATGACCCTTTATTGACCCACCTTTTGGACTTTGGACTCCACGCATAAGCACATCCATTCTCAAAAATGTATCCTTGTGGAGCCAAGTTATTGTCTTTTCCTTTGTTCCATAGACTTTTTGTGGAAACATCACTCTCTAGAAATTCTTTGTGAAATTCCCATGTCTCCATGGGGTACCCAGTATGGGTACATTGTATTACATTCTTGCTGTACACGATTCTGTTGTATGTGCTTGTAGTGTGCATATAATGATTGATCTGATGTTTCCCAACTCTAAATATTACGTGCAAATCACACTTTCACAAGTTCATTTAATTATCATACTGCTTCAGAGCTTAATCACAACGAGGTCTTTGATTTCTTCCTTTGATTTCTTCCACTGATATCAAAATCCAATGCATTACATCCACCATTATCTTCACTATCTTCCATGTCTTGTACAGGTTTATGTGTTCTTTTCTTCTTTTTCTTCTTTGTATTATTTACGTTATTCAGGTTGGATGACTCCTCCCCATCAACCGTTCCAGACAACTGGCTGCAATCATCTTGCCTACCAAGCATCTCATTCAATTCCTCGTATTTTAATTTTTTCCTCTTTTCTTTTGATTTTTTCTTCTTTTTCTTCTTGGCTGTCTGATGGCATGCATCCCAATCATAGTCTACACTGTTGTCTAATACTGAGGTACTTTCAACTGTTTTTGTGTACTCATTTTCTTGTTGGCTGTTGCTACTGGATACTGTGTTGCTATGGGATACTGCCTCTCCCTTCCTTTTCTGGCGTAGCTCTTCCATCTTCCGAGTAAAGTATTCCTATTATCAAATGCAAAAGCCTTTTCTCAATAAGTACTTCAAGGATGGTTCAGACTTTACGTGAATGAAAAACAAATTCAATGTCTTGAACTTTTCAAATTTCACACAAATGTGTTCAACTTTTGTAAATATGCAGCGCAAACAATAATTCCTTGGCTTTGCCTCGATAACTATTTTCTCAACTTCCACGACCTTAGAGAGCTAATATCAATGGTTTACCAGAAATAAATAAACAATGTTACATGTATATTTGTCTTTTAATAAATCTTTACCAGGCTTTCAAGCAGACCCAGGTGAAAAAGTAGAATTATAAGATCAAAATTGAAACCAAAACAGGACAAATATGGGGCTTTTGCAGGCTTTGAGTAGTAGTTTTTGTTGATATTCACCCAACCCACAGCATCACAACACTCAACTAAGTTCTTGGAAGTCAAGTCGCAGTACTCCTGCACCCAAGCCCTTTGTGTGACATACATACGATAGTATGTAACACGGTTATAAAATATATTTCATGAGATTTTATTTTTCGGAGTTGTGGGCTTGAAAAGTAGGAGCAAGGTAAAAAAAATTAAGAGCAGCAAAAATAGGAACACTTTAAAGCCTGCTTTGTACTACTGAGAACTACCTGAATGGAGTTGGAGTTTGTCGTGGTCTGTACACCAAAACTGTTCTCATGACTGCCTTCAGGTTGCTGCAGACTGGTTGAGGCAAACCCTAGACCAACTCGACCTTCACAATCATCTGGGCTATCTGCTCCATCGGAATTGGTCTCCTAATATTCAAAGAACAAATAACACAAAATCACGGATAGCCAGCCCAGATGCTCATCTTTAGAAGCCTGCCCCATGAGTCTATTGCATTTTGTTGAGTCATCGAGTAGTTATGTAGGTCAAGTCCAAGTCACCAACTCAATAACAAAAATAAACTGAAGTTTGATGTCATCCTGGTTATCTATCTTCCTCTTGCAAAATCAATTTTGCATTTCATAGTCGGTGATTTGCAATCTGCCTTCCTCTTATGACTTAAGTCAAAGTTAACCCTAACTCAATAGACCCTTTTTGCTAGGAACCATCCTCAATCCTCCAAAATCCTCCGATTGCCCGGCCCCCCAAAAATGCATTCATCCTCAATCCTGCAAAGCTTTACCATATATCATCAATCCTCCAAAATCCTCTTTTTCCTGAAATACCATTCATCCTTAATCCTCTTTTTTGAAATACCACTCATCCTCAATCCTCCAAAATTGCAAGGAGGATTTTGGAGGATTGAGGTGGGTCAGGGTTAATGATGCATGAATTAGCTGAACCAACCGCCACATACAAGAATTAATTGGCAAAAATGTCCATAAACAACAGATGGTGTAGTTAAAACGTACGGCAACCCATATATAAATCCATGATGAAAAACTGGATACCAACCACTTGTAATTTGCTTTAGACAGCAATGCACATGATCGACATGACCTGGTAAGGGACCAGTGATTAAATCGGATAATCTGGTACTGAGCACTATCAAACTTTCATTCCTACAATGCAAAGTGTGGGTGCTTGCATTTGAAAATTAACCAGGGAATGGGAATTTCTCTTCTCAGGGAATTCACTTTCATTTCACAAAATGTGAAATCTTTTTTGGCACAGTAGGAAAACATTTTCATGTGTGAAAATAATTTCCAACTTGAATTCACAGGAGGAAAGCATTGTGTGCGAAATGTGAGAAAAGTGAGAAATGTGAATGTGAATTCTTTTTCAAAATTTCCCATTCCCATTCAGTGTTAAAGATGATGTTGATTGCCGAGAGAAGTCTGTCATTTTCTAGTTTTATGTAGATTGCGTATTGTAAAATAATACAGCCAATTATTTCTGCCATGAAATAACAACAAATTAACTTTTGAGAGCTATTTTTATCAAGTCCCTTTTAGCATCACAGGACGTACTCCTCGTGTGTGTCTAGTGCCAGCCACAAAAAGGGAGTTGGTCCTATGACGTCAGATTTGTTTGCTGCCTGCAGCGAGAACTTTTAGACAAATGGCCCCAGCGGGCTATGCTGCGCTAGAGGGTACTTGATAAAAATAGCTCATAAAAGTCACTTTTTGGTTATTTCATTGCAGAAATAAATGGCTGTTATATTTTACAATACGCAATCTACATAAAACTACAAAATGACGCAGACTTCTCTCAGCAATCAACATCATCTTTAACTTTCTATTGCAATGTACTATAGGTAAAAGTTTCAATATATTGATTTACACCCTAGTAAACTCAATTCCCCTGAAATCATCCAGCATCAGATTGGGCCTGGATGACCTGGATCCTCCATCCTCCATTTTCCTCCAGAGGTAAAATCCTCATATGCCCTCAATCCTGCAAAATCTTCCGACGCTTCAACTTCCAAAGACCCTCAATCCTCCGAATTCCTCCAGTTGCCAAAGAGGATTTTGGAGGATTTGGGAAGGTTGGGTTAATACAGGTACATGTATTTCAACTTAAAATTGAAATAAGCCATGGCATTTTTTCAGACCTTCAAAAAAGATTGCTATTTTATCAACGGCCGATCTATTTACAGATGTACATGTGTAGTATTTAACTTCACCACAGTCAAGTCATTAATACTGCACTGCCACCACGACACCCGTAAGAAACATGCGATAGCCGTAAACAGCACGACTTTACACACACATCTTCAGGCGAAATTCATGTCCGCCATCTTTTTGTTCACGCTAAGGCGAAAAAATAGGATAGTTTACAGTACATTTTTGGACCTAGATAAGCGCAACATGCATTTCAATTGGAGCCAAGGTTAGATGTATTAATGAATGGTTGATGATTGAATGGAGAAAAATAGACACTGCGACTGTGACGATTTCCACCCGTGCGCTGACCGAAAGTTTTTTATCACTAAACTTGCAGAAGTTATTCTCTTTAGATTCAAATCCCATTTTCCATTTCGAGAAGCAGATTCCGCGAATTCCGTCCGTTTTCCGCGATCGCAGAAAACCATTGGCCCTATGATGGGAAGTCATTTTAAAATATAAAACTGCCACAACTTCACAACTTTAAAGTCTAATAATACTTGGCTTGGTCAGTTCAGAAGTCCATGGCCTATAGCAAAAGCAAAGTCTGTCACATGCCAATGGGCCCCATCAGGGCGGCATTTATCTCCGGTTTCAGTAGCATGGAACGACTGAGAATATTTCTATTCCCCCTGGATGGGATGCTAGTCCATCGCAGGTTACTCCCCAGCTAACGCCGGTACCCATTTATACTCCTGGGTGTAAAGAAGCAAGTAGGGATGAAGTGGCTTTCCCAAGGACACAACATAATGGCCAGTAGCTGGATTTGAACACCTGACCCTGATCTTGAGTCACAAATCCTAACTACTAGACCACACACTCCCCATGGCCTACAGAGTGGCATGTACATAAAGCCTATTATTTTCTAGGATTGGTCAAGGCGTTCGATGCTAGTGGCCGTGATGATGAGCGTGCCACGACCGCCTGGGTTCTCACCATTGATCTCCATTATTATTGACGGAGATGAGTGCTTCTCATTGCAAAAAAATCGCTAACAGCGACCTCACGCGGCAACGTGAATAATATGCAAATCGTTCTGTGCTCGCCCAACGCCTTGGAACATCCGTGCGCGAAAGATCTGGGGGTGGTGCTCATTATGCTAATACGCCGAGTTGACCTCCGATTGGTTGATTGTTGCTTAGAAACTGAATAATGTTTATAAAGTACCTGACTTGTCTAACGTCAGTCTGTACTGTAAACGTAAACATGAATCGTCGAGGCTGCTGTCTGATTTTTTCAGGAATCGGCCTGGAGTTAGTTGCACATAGACCTTATCGCAAATATGACCCCTGGCATCTAAATCTCATAAGTTCAGTTTCTTTAATTAGAATATATTTGGGAAATGGAGAAAGATTAAGACAAAATACATCCATAAATGATCCATTGGATCTGTGGTATTACCCCCCCCCCACCTAATACCATTTTGGTTTATTGACCTTCCACCTCTTATCTTAAAGATTGTTTTCTCATTTAGAGAAAAAACCTCAAGGACTTTAAAAACATGAACTAAGCGTAGCAACCACCCCCTTACTACCCTTTGTGAATGTTTTGATGTTTTGACATGCAATGAAGTCATGACAGATGCTTTCAATCAGCCTGTACAGCACAGAGTGACTATTTAGATATGAAAAAACAGATAATTTGCCATATTTTGCAGTCTAGCATTATACATGGTGAGTGTACAGAAACACGGGAATGCATGAAGGACATTGGACTTTGTTTAATTTTTTCTTTGTGAATTTAGGGGTTTTGCTGAGGGAAAGTTAAAGCCTTCCGTGATGAGTATGCCTGCCTTGGAGAGCTTCACTCCTTGACTGGACGAGCTGTTCTGTCGACTGCCACAGTAACTTCAAGCACCTATGCCACGGTAACTTCAAGCACCTATGCCACGGTAACTTCAAGCACCTATGCCACGGTAACTTCAAGCACCTATGCCACGGTAACTTCAAGCACCTACATGCCACGGTAACTTCAAGCACCTACGCCACGGTAACTTCAAGCACCTGCGCCACGGTAACTTCAAGCACCTATGCCACGGTAACTTCAAGCACCTACATGCCACGGTAACTTCAAGCACCTACGCCACGGTAACTTCAAGCACCTGCGCCACGGTAACTTCAAGCACCTGCGCCACGGTAACTTCAAGCACCTATGCCACGGTAACTTCGAGCAACTATGCCACGGTAACTTCGAGCACCTATGCCACGGTAACTTCGAGCACCTATGCCACGGTAACTTCGAGCACCTATGCCACGGTAACTTCGAGCACCTATGCCACGGTAACTTCGAGCACCTATGCCACGGTAACTTCGAGCACCTATGCCACGGTAACTTTGAGCACCTATGCCACGGTGACTTTGAGCACCTGTGCCACGGTAACTTCGAGCACCTGTGCCACGGTAACTTCAAGCACCTATGCCACGGTAACTTCAAGCACCTATGCCACGGTAACTTCCAGCACCTATGCCACGGTAACTTCGAGCACCGTACGTAAGTGCAAAGCGTGCAAGGCCACACTGTACAGCGGATGCGGACTCAGCAGTTGAACGCCTTGACAAAGGCCAATATTTTTCAGATGTTCCACACAATGTACATGTACATCATAATGTACATTCCTAAGTTACATCCAGCAATTACATATCACAAATAAACTTGCCTTCATGCGGACTGAGGACCTTTTTCTTCAAAAATAAAGTGTATTTATTTCCTTTATACAGGGTTGCCAAAAAAACCCCAAAAAAAACGAAAGGCATATTTCCACTACTTTTGGAGTCAAACCACCTGTACCGATGGATGGTGAATCATTTTAGAAGAAAAATGATACTAAGACCTCCGAATTCTGTCCAGTAGTTTTTGCTCCAGAGCCTATTTTGTGAAGCAAAGTTGGGTCACTTGGCCATTTGTTCCATACAGAAAAGAGCATACTTGTTTTATCTCGGGACCAAATGACCCCCGACTTTGTTTCACAAAATAGGTTCTAGAACAGAAACTACTGGACCGAATCGGGAGATCTTGGTATCCTTTTTCTTTTAACAAAATTACCAATGCATTGGTATATGTTGTTCGAGTCTCAGGATATGCCGTTCTGTTGTTTTTTTGGCGGCCCTGTATAGACTAATCCGGCGACCAAAATTAGGAGCATTTACTGCGGTGGCACCACGCTCGCGTGCGTATTTTACGCACGCGCTCGATGCAGCTTCGACCAACAGGGTGTTTACAACTTGCCAAAATGCGCACGCAACTGAAATTAAAGAACGCGGGCAACCTGCACGCGAGCGTGGCACTAGAGCAAAAATGGCTTCAAATTTTGTTCGGCGAATTCCCGTATACTCACTGATTGGGCATTTGGCGTACTGCAGTTGCTTCTGACTCCCATAATGCAGTTCATCTCCCTGCTGCTTCGGGTCGACAGATCTTTTCCTTGAGTAAATTTCTTGTAACTGCAAATGAACCACGAACAAAAAGGTTACAATCACACATGGGTTCAGTCCCAGATTTGCCATACAATAGTGCCAGACAGTACTGAAATTATCAATTGGAAAAGGTCACCTAAAAACCTTAAGAAAATCATACTTTTACATTGGAAAATGTATTATGTATATGGGTCATTCCATAAATATGGGGTCCAAATGCCTTCTATCTCCAAGAGTAATTATGTAAAGCAAAGTACATGTATCTGCCAAACAAGTAAAAACAGTGTGAAGTCAATTTTAATGATGTATGGATGGGAAATTACACAGGTCAGGTGTAACTGTGACACCAACAAAATTTCACATTTTTGGACCCCAAATCTATGGAATGACCTATATGTGACCCACTCTACAAAAATGAGTCTGATGTGTTAAACAATATTTTTAAGCTTTAAAGTTGGTCTGAAAGAGCATGAATTAACCCTAACTCCCTACATCATTTTCCCCCATGTAACCTGAATCCTCCAACATCCTCTAATTTCAAAGTGTTAAAACTCCATATAACCTGAATCCTCCAAAATCCTCTTATGGGGATCATAGCATGAATCCTCCAAAATCCTCCAGGTTCTTTTTGCATACCCCTAGTAACCTCAATCCTCCAAAATCCTCATGTATCACATTGAGCCTGATAACCTGGATCCTCCATATTCCTGCAGGGGCAAAAACCCCTAGTAACCTCAATCCTGCAAAATCCTCCGATGCATCAACTTCCAAGTGCCCTCAATCCTCCAAATTCCTCCTTTTGGCAAAGAGGATTTTGGAGGATTTGGGATGGTTAGGGTTAAGCTTCCATTTGATATATGGCACAACTCTGTAGTGTAATGCATTATTTTTTTAATTTATTTTTTTGTGTGTGCAATTTCTTATAGTTATATTGAAAAGTCGGCCATTAAACCACCCCGTACGTGAAAGCGTCATGTGCGACATCCGACTCATTTTTGCAGAGTGGGTCACATATGCAAGTTGCTGATCATCAAATTCATTATATCACAAACATGTAAACTGGAACTGCAAAATGTAGTTTTCTGGCTAATTAATTTCTTCATGGTCTACATGATATCTTGAAACCAAAACCTAAAGGGGAGGAAAATCCACCTTTATATTAGCTAATCAGTTGGATCATTTTAAGTTTTCAAAACGAAGATATTTGAAGGAGTAACACCAAGATAATAAAAGTATTAACTCAAAAGTATAAATGTAGTGTACACGATTGGTAATTCTCCAATTTGTTTTAATGAATTATTACGAAATACCTTACTAGATTGTGAAATTATGGCACCAGGTGTGCTGTCGTTGTCAAGAAAAGTGGAAATTGATATCGTCTTCCAACGATTTCCAGCTGGAAATCGTTGGAAAACTGCCCTGTAGCCTTTAGTCAAGGCGCGCGTGGCTACCCGGACGAGTGGCGCGCTGAACATGCTGGCATTCAGGGCGCGTCACGTGTCCAGCTGGTAGCCCCGCGCGCCTTGACTTAAAAGGCTATCATCCGCCCGACGGTTGAAAACGAGCGACATTTTTCTCTCAGATTTTTCGGCATCCAACAACGCAAAACTTTGAACAGGTGAGTGGAAGGATATTTCCTATAACATACTAACCCCCAAAACCTCCCATTTTTGAAAATTGCAACAATGACCAATCATGTACACGGCCTTTAACTCTCACCTCCTCAAGGTTATAACCTTATAAGACATTGTTTTTAGGTGTCATTCCACACAAAAGCACCTCAGGGATGTCAGGTAAAAGTAGAAAAACATTTTCACGCCTTTTCACACAAGTGGAAAAACATTTTCACGCATTTTCTCAAAAGTGGAAAAACATTTTCATGCCTCTTTACACAAGTGGAAAAACATTTTCACGTCTTTTCTCAAAAGCGTGAACTAAATTTCCCACTTGAATTTGCAGGGGGGAAATGCGAATGCAAATTCTTTTCACAAACTTTTCCATTCCCATTCACAGTGTTAACTTTCAATTTCAATGTACTGTACTTACTGCACTCTGTGCTTGGCTTTCTTGGACTTTTCATGAAGGTTCTGTGGTTTGCTGGGATTCTCCCTACTGTCTGGTGCATCATGATCTTGACTAAGGGAACTGAGTAAGTCATTGAAGTCATCCTGGTGACTGATCCAGTTATCTTCATGTTTCTGACTGCAACCTAGACCTTCAAGATAATCAACAATTTGAAATGTTACTGAGGCTGGTTAATTAACCCTAACTCCCTACATTTTTCCTCCAATTTCCTTCAATTCCAAAATCCTCCAATGTTTGTTACTGGGGACCACTGCCTGAATCCTGCACAATCCTCCAATGTTTGTTACTGGGGACCACTGTCTGCCTGAATCCTGCAAAATCCTCCAATGTTTGTTACTGGGGACCACTGCCTGAATCCTTCAAAATTGGGCCTGATGACCTGGATCCTCCATTTTCCTCCAGCGACAAAATCCTCTAATGCCCTCAATCCTGTAAAATTCTCCAATGCTTCAACTTCCAAAGACCCTCAATCCTCCAAATTCCTCCATTTCGCAAAGATAATTTTTGAGGGTTTGGGAAGGTTAGGGTTAATGTAAATAAACTGCGCACAAAAAGTATCGAAACACTTAAAAGTGATCCGATAATTCAAAACCTGAAAAAGTATTGACAAATCAAAGCAATTCACCCGATGCACAATTTTGTCCTGCGCAATTTGACACCTGACTTGTTGAGCTGCGATGTTTTTGAGCGGAGTTATGTGCAATTGAATGGTTAAAGGTCGAATTTCAAAAATGACAAAAACCCTATTCAAGCAGATTGCTGTGTGTTGTTAATGTCTAGCCAATGCCTTCTTTACTTCTCATGCCCACCTCTTCTTTTAAATTCAAAATGTGTTTATCGCATGTTGGATCGATCAATGGATGACCATTCGTCATTGATTTCAATAACAATACAAAATAGGGAAAAGATGATGGTCATCATGAATCGACTGCCTTTGGAGCAAGAATCACAGCTAGGTACAGGTAAGGAGGAAGGTTTACAAAAGCAGCAATGGCGGAACTGCCAAAACATCAAAGAGGACGAATCATTGGCCTCTTACAAGCTGGTTATTCGGTGAGAGCTGCAGCTCGTCAGGTTGGATCGGCACCGTCGACGGTGCTGAGATGGCGAGATCGATACCAAGCTACCGGAGATGTGAACGATCTTCCCAGAAATGGTCGCCCGAGGGTGACATCAGCAGCCCAGGATGCGTCCATCGTCAACAAGGCAACGCAACAAAGAACCTTAACAGGTGAGATGTGGTTATCTTTAGAGCTTACGTAAACCAGATGATTACTAAACTCGGAAAAATTTATGAGACTGACATTAATCACATGTTTTGTACTGATTTTGTATTCTCCTACAGCTCGTCAGATCCGGCGCCGCGTTCACAGAAGAAGAGGTCAAGCACCAGACCAGATGTGCGTCCAAACCGTGCGAAACAGGTTGCGAGTAGCAGGTCTTCGCTCACGTCGGATGGTTAAGAAGTGTCGAGTTCTCCAACGGCACAAGGATGCTCGTTTAGCCTTCGCCAGAGCTCATGGCAGGTGGAATCGACGGCAGTTGGCGAACGTCCTTTTTACCGACGAATCTAGAGTGTGTCTACGGACGGTAGATGGCCGCATCCGCGTTTGGAGGGAGACCAGGGAGAGATTGGACGAGGAGTGTATCCAGGAACAAGAACCATTCGGAGGTGGCAGTCTGATGGTTTGGGCTGGGATAAGTGCTGAGGGGAAGACTGACCTCGTAATTCTCAGGGGAGGAGTGACTGCGCAGGTGTACATTGATGAAGTTCTGCCACCAGTAGTTGTGTCTTATGCTGCTGCTGTAGGCGAGGAATTCCTTCTCATGCAGGACAACGCTAGACCACACACGGCAGGCATCACCAGAGAGAGAGAGACAATCCAGAAACTTGACTGGCCAGCGAAGAGCCCAGACTTAAATCCACTGGAACACTTATGGGATAAATTGAAGCGTAAGGTCAACAAGTAAATCAAGCCTGATGCAGATTTGGACGGACTGAGACGCATTCTGATCAGGAAGTGGCGAGAAATCGACCAGAATGAAGTAACACGACTAGTCAGAAGCATGAGGAGACAGTTAGCAGCTGCTTTAGAGAATGACGGAGGACACATGAAGTATTGAAGGCTGGCATCAACTGACATGAGTGATATCACTGATAAGCTAAGATTGTCCTTGTGATGTTGAAGTTGAAAGAAAACAATAAATCTGTGGTAGAGTGAATAAAACAAACATGGTAACATGATATCGTGTGTGTTTGTTTCATTTGTGTACTTATTTTTTAGAGCAAATGGCTTAAATGTGTTTTTTGTCATTTTTGAAATTCGACCTTTAACCATTCAATTGCACATAACTCCGCTCAAAAACATCGCAGCTCAACAAGTCAGGTGTCAAATTGCGCAGGACAAAATTGTGCATCGGGTGAATTGCTTTGATTTACATGTATCAATACTTTTCAGGTTTTGAATTATCGGATCACTTTTAAGTGTTTCGATACTTTTTGTGCGCAGTTTAGTTACAGGTATGGAATGCTGGAATTCATTAACCCTGACCCTGTTAAATCTAACAAAATCCAACAATGGTGAAAAGCTGTTGTAATTTGTACGTAGCAGTCAACACGAACTACATGGTGTGTTGGATATTGTATTCAGCAGGGTAGCACCTACATGTAGTACATGTACACCCAATTTTGTCTTGTTTAGCAGGATGGAAGCAGACTTCTTTGGATTTTGTTGATTTGGCAGGGCTCATACTAACAAATACCTGTTGCATTTTGTTGGATTGAGCAGGGTGCTGTAAAATGCCAAGGACGGTGTGCAGGTGATATAATTCAGTTTTGTTAGAAATTGTTGGATTTAGCATGGCCATATGAAAAACCCTGAAGGGGATTAGGGTTAAAATATCCAGAGTGAAATACATGTAAACAAAAATAGTTTTAATTTCTACTGGACGCCTTCAACAGCCACTGCCATTCAGGAAGGATTTAGGCACTCTTGCTCATAGTCATATCATTTTGCAAGTTTACAAAAATGTATATTATTGTCTTGAATCCACAGCTCTGACTGAGGTGGGCCTGTGTTGAATAGTTGCAGGCTCCAATGCTATAATGCCTTGAGTGTCAGACATGCAGGCTGCTTAATGTGGTTAAGATTTCTCTGATCTCTATTAATCTGCATAACTACTTAATCAGAATAAGTAGCAAAACAACTTGCTGATAGTGTGCAAGTCTCACAAATTGAAACACTTGAAATCATTTTCAAAGTGAACATAGAAACCTGGCAGGAGCGGGATTTAAACCTGCGACCTTTAGAATACCGTACCGGAGCTCAACCAACTGAGCTATCTTGCCCTTTGTTAGTGGTCTTCCAAATTGTCAGTGTCTTTGTTCGGGGGGGGGAAGGGGGGGAGCTACTCAGAAGTCATAAATCCACAATGCTGTATAGTGAGGGATCACGCCACAACTTTACGGTACAACCTGGGAAGTGACATTGTGGAGATCACTCGATGATACGACTTTTTTCCTTGAAACCACAAGGGAAACTGTATCTGTATCGTTTTCCTCCAGCAAAACGGCTACAGCCGCATACCGTTAGAGTTGGCGCGGCGCGGCGGTAGAGGAGCTATGGGAAATTGGTATTGCACAGGAAATCAATGACGGCATCTTTGAATTGATCCAGACTTTTAGCATTAATGACGAGGGGATGCAGGTTATTCCAGTGTGGGATTGTGGATGGATAAAAGCTGGTGCTGTAGATCTTACTTTTGGCGTGAAGTCGGTGGTATGAGAATTGATGAGACTTTCTGTGTGTTCTTGTTTGTAAGATGAGACTATGCCCAGCATCGATATCAACCAACCCATGGACAATTTTGTAGAGCATGATGAGGAGTATCGCTAATCTTCGGGATTTAAGGAGTGGCCATCCAAGCTCATGTAACATTGAAGTAACACTGGTGTTTCTAGTGAAGTTGTTACAACACATCCAAGCAGCCGATCTTTGAATACACTCGAGTTGTTTCCGTTCTTCTTCAGTGTATGGGGCCCAAGCGCAAACACCATATTCCAATTTGGGGCGAACTAAGGACTGGTACAGGCGGGACTTCACTTCTCGGCTGCAAGGCTTGAAATTTCGACGGATGACACCAAGTGTTTGCTTTGCAGCGGTGGTGATTTTGTTGATGTGGGGAGACCAAGTACACTTGCTACTAAGAATAATGCCCAAATATGGATGATTTGTGGTTTTTTGAAGAGGAGTGTTATTAATACTATAGCTGAATGTAGTGGGAATCTTTTTAGTGGTCATGTGCATGACAAAACATTTGTTGGAATTAAACTTCATCTGCCATTTCAACTGACTAAGTAATGTGAATGACTTTGTCACATTGACTTGTGCGCAGAGTGCAGCAAAGTGAAGCTGTCACCTATGCGCTGTGCTGCGTCTGGCAGGGTTCGTGTTAATCTGAAGTTAAGGTCAAAATTTTGGTCGTAAATTTGCAATATTTCATATGTAAATTGAAATGTATGCCCCTTTTCCTCCACAAAACCATACTTCTGTAATTTCCCAGCTCAGCCAAGTAAAAAAACCTAAATGTCATACAATACAAGTAAAACGCCATACAAATTGTAGCTCCTACACAGTGCACCCCTAATTAAGTACTGTATTCTATTTGATACAAACCACCAAAAACTTCAACTCTTCCTATCATTCATCCTGCATAGGAGTGCTGCGTGCTTCCACCTACCTAATGTGTTGTTCTTGACAGCCACTGTGATATGGCTAGTCTTGCCATCTTCATTTATCCCCAGGCCCTTGCCTTGCTGCCAGCCCATCTTCTTCATCAGCTGCTCACCAAACTTGCATCCATCTACAGGTGTGAATTACAAACATGGAGAATACAAGTATAGCATACCACCAGGACACGGCTATTCTTGTCCTCGGGAGTCGGTCTTTGATTAAAATCGGTCCTCGGACGTAAAAATATGTGCTTAATCTATGGGGGTTGGGTTATATTAAAGAAACACTGGGAAACACAAAACATTGTCATCAGTATAGTATAGGAAAACACGACTTGTGTGGGGTGGCAGCAATCATTCCAGAATTCAACAGTGGTGTGTTGGTTTGCTCCGTCATTTTTGTAAATTATTTCTTCAAATTCCAAGGACCCCTTATATAGAATTGCTAGACAATGCGACATTCCTTTGATTGTAAACCCAATTATTCAATACCTGTTCCACCCACCTAACTTCAGAATATTCCAAAGTTCGTACGTCATCAATTAATATTCCTAATTTAAATAATTCAGAAGCCAGATTGCGACATACATGTACATGTACACCATAAGCACATGACTAAAATGCTTCTAGGAGTAACAAGCGCTCGTGGCCGAGCGGGTAATTATAAGCGCACCATGTATGAAAGGGCAAGTAAAACGCCAAGTAAAATTTTGACTTTTTGGACTTTTTTGATAGTTTAGATGTACCCTTTTAATTGATGGAGATTAGTATGCAGACGAGTGGGATTTTCCAATTAAAAAGAAGGGTTGTTATTCTGAACCATTTATCCTGTTTCGCGAAAGCTCATTATGTATGTAAATGTACAGTGTTGTCATGGTTGTAGTCGAGACCATTTCAAGACCAGGCACAAGACCATGCACAAGACCAGCTTGTAACAGGCGCAAGTAACAGGCGCAAGTAACAGGCATTTAAACCATGACAAAGGAATGCTTTTGTTATAGTTCACAGTGTTCTCCACGGCCTTAAATTTTAGCAGGGCGGCAGACACAATGCGAGCGCAAAGCCCTTACGGGGTAGGGTCCGGGGCCCAGGTAAAGGGCCCCGGGAAATTTTGGATTCTAGATGCTCTGTGGTGCAATCTGAGGCATTTCCTGGCCACTTCTTCTGACTCTTTGAATCAAATTTGCTCGTGTTTACAACTTGAAATGAAGGCAAGATTTTTAGGGGGTTAAGCCGGCCAGCCGGTGAGCTAAACATGCACGTGGGCACAGCGTGCGTGGATAAGGTATTTTCCGAGAGTAAAAGACGCCCTCAAGTGTTACGGAACATTGTAATTTAGGTAAACTGGTTCTCGACGCGACAAAGTGAAAAAAATATTACAAGGGAGATTGGAACGAGTCTAGAATAATATTACGTGTATAGTTGATGTGAATGCATACATGTAATATGTTGCATACATTTGTACGTTGCGTCCTCTGTGAGGCCCGAATACGTGAAAACCTTTTGTTGGAACGAAAAACGTGAAAAGTGAACAAAGGGCAACCTTTTTCACGTAATAAAAAACGTGATAAGTTCACTTTTCACGTTCGTCAAAGTATCACGTATTTTTCGGGTTGGCCGGTTGCTAAGGCATATCTTTCACGTACTAAAATACGTGAAAACTTCGCTCGCGCACGTGCCCATTGTTGGCGGATTAGCGGAGGTGCTATAAACAATCTTTTGTTCTGCAACGACTGGTATGTAGGACAGCACTACACACGTTTCCATTGAAGGTTAACGACCGTTTTCCGAACCATCGCGAGGTAAGTGTGACCTAAAATGAGATTAGAAAGGCTTAGCTTTAAACTTATCAAGGGGTTTTCTTTTCTTTTTTTAGAAAAAGACATGTTGAGTTTGGGTAATTACAAAGTGGGTGCTAATTGGTGTAGGCCTAAATCGATATACCGGAGATTGTTAACCCACTGCCAAATGCATGTAAAACACGGGGGTTGACAACTTGAAATACTATCGCCCGATGCCGGGGACAACCAAATCGGGCGTCGGGCTCGTTTCTTGTCCGACGGACAACCCATTTTTTTTTCTAAATCGGGCTTATATGAAACGTATAATAAATTTATAATGATTATCTTTCTGATTTTGCAAAAGAATGCAAAAACCAAACGTCTCAGATTTTTGTTAATGAATGCGAAAAGTAAACAAAAGTCAACTGAACTCCAACTCCCGAGGATGCACGATATACTTACCGCGCCGATCTCGTAGGCCTTTGACTGTTTGACGGCAACGCGGCTCAGCTCAGCATGACGTGTAAAGAATTTCTCAAGAAGTGCAACGATTTAATTCACACATTGCGCGGGGCATTTTGTTACACAGGAATTCGCCGAACAAAATGAGAAGCCATTTTTACGGTGGTGCCGCGCCCGCGTGCAGGCTGCCCGCGTTCTTTAATTTGAGTCGCGTGCGCATTTTGGCAAGTTGTAAACACCCTGTTGGTCGAAGCTGCGTCGAGCGCGCGCGTCTAACACGTACGCGAGCGCCTCGCCACCGCAGTAAATGCTTCTAATGTTGGTCGCCGGATCGGATTAGTCTATAGTCTACATAATCGGGCCACCCCGCAACTAAATTCTCATTACGTTCCGTAGACTGCATGTTCCGTAGACTCATTCCTCCATGGTAGACTGTTCTATAGTCCGTAGTTAATTTTTGTGTGTGGACTGGTGCTTGAAGAACGTATGTAGAACGAAATGTTTTTAATTATAGACTGAATGTAAAGTCTATTGGCAAACAGACGTATTCGGCGAGCACAAATTTGGATGGAGATTTTATCCGCAACTGGGAATCGCATTAAGCATAGGCGTAGCCAGCCGGGGGGGGGGGGGGGGGGGGGGGGGGTAATAGTGGGGGATATCCCCCCCCCCCCCCACAAAAAAAAATATATATATATTTTTCAGAGTTCTCTTTTTTTCACCCCAAAATTTCCCACAAGAAAATCAAAACCCTGCGCCATATCTACGACATACCTTTAGTTTGGTAACTAAGTCCAATAACTTCAAAATGATTTTTGTTCTCTTGTAGAAACGGGGCCCGATACATAATCGTTGCAACATTAAAATAATTTCCTTCATGCTCAGTGGTGGCCCCAGTGTGCCCTCGCTGGAAATTATAGTGCCCACTGTGCCTGCTCCAAAAATATCGGGCGCGCTCGCGTTGACGTTCGCGTAAAGCCCGGTTCATACTTCATGCGAAGCGAATTTCATGACGTCAACAATTGAAGTTTCATTGTGACGCACACCGTTACCATAACGAATTCGCTTCGCATACGTATTCGCATGAAGTATGAACCGGGCTTTATAATACGTGCTGCTAAACCTCTCTAAAGTGGAAAGTTATTGTTGGGGGAAAACTGCCCTCTGTAACAAATGTAGCCTTCTTTATTATACCCAGCACGATACGGGGCTTCCCAGTCGTCTTTTATTGCTGTGACAAACTGCAGCAACGCAGTTTGAAACTATTTTTAATGTTGAAAAACGTATCGCCCAACGCGCTAAAAAATGGCGCTGCAAATGGCAGATCAGAATGCGCGTCTCTAGCTGTACGTGCTGCCCAGCTAGTCTTTATAATTTTATATCTATGGCTGGCATGATCCGGGGCGCGTCACGCGTCGAAGTAGCCACGCGCGCCTTGAATAAAGGCTATCATCCGGCCGACGGTTTAAAACGAACGCCGTTTTTCTCTCGTTTTTTGTTTCGCCATCTAACAACGCAAAACTTGAAACAGGTCAGTGGAACGATATTTCCTATAAAATACCCAACCCCAAATCCGCTCATTTCTGAAAATTGCAACAATAGTGCATACCCTTGTGTAATTGAGTGGGCTTTTCGGATCATAGATTCTTGCCAAACAGTTTTTTCTACTTAGTACATCATAAAATTATCAAAAATTGTTGTTGGCATTTTTTTGGCGGCCATCTTGAAATCTGAAGTCAAAAAGCTCTGACAACTCTTTAATATATTAAATCAACAACTCATAACCCAAGATGGTTCCTGAATTCAAAATGGCTGCTATATCATTACCTAGATGGCTGCCAAATTCAAAATGGCGGCAAATGTTAGTAGTTTTAACATCCAAAAATCAGATTTGTCTAAATATTTTATATTTCTTTACCTCATTACTTTGTTATGATCAATGATCTCAGTAAAATAATATGCACATTACATTAATTAAAATATGCTTCAAGATGGCTACCAAGCTCAAAAATGGCTGCCACGTGCTTTTTTATATTTTTCAGCACTTGATCTTGATTTAATATAGGCTGGTTGTTCAATGTGATATATTTTCAAACTTTCTTGGGTTATGAGTATATATTAAAGAGTTGTCAGAGCACACACAAAATTATTTTCACAAAGAAATATGGAAAATAAAAGCAAATTATTGAGCAAAATAAAGCTTTTTGACATCAGATTTCAAGATGGCCGCCATTATACCAAGATGGCCGCCAAAAAAATGCCAACAACAATTTTTGATAATTTTATGATGTACTAAGTACAAAAAAACTGTTTGGCAAGAATCTATCCGAAAAACCCACTCAACTAGATATTGTGACATAAGGGTATGCACTACAAGACCAATCATTCTACAAGGACATTTTTCAAAGGTCAGAAAATTTGTAAAACGCCTAATATCTTGCATGGCGGAAACCAGACTGATAGTCTGGTGTCGTATGTTTATTTTGCACAGCTAGCATAGGTCTGTTTTCAGGCTTAGTCTGGCAAGCGGGATAACAGCGACTTCGCGTACGCATCATGCGTGTATCAATGCACTGAAAGCATGGAGGAATAAAACCCAAGTAAACCATGCCTTGGTCCTTTGTTCTTAATCTTCTCGCCCCCTAGGATCAATACAGTGTACAGGCCAGAGGATTTGCATACTTAATGAGGCCCGTAGGACTGTGCAGTATCTTGTAGTTTACGATGGCTTAATCCCTTATACACCCAGTTGGAAACTTGGAGTAGGCCCTGGCTTTCAGTGGTTTTGCACATTGAACTGGAGTTTCACAAGAGTTTTGTTTTATAATAACTGCTTTTAAATTAACATTGTCCGTTTCTCTTGTTTTATATTTGCAGGATTAGATCATTCTTGTCCTTTGATCGTGGCAGAAACAAGTTTGAGTTTGGCAGTTTTGCCTCAAAGATTTGTTTTGATCGGGGATTAAGTAATAAAGGTTGAACCTGCATAGTGCTATACTGCGGTTAATTTTCGAAACCTTATTACAGGCGTGTGCTATAGGCAGACATTTTGGTATAAAAAAATATTAGTGTAGTTCAAAGGTCAATGATTCTCTGGACTCTGAGGACAACTTATTAATGTATAAATCTAGTTATTTTTTCCTGTTTTATTACCTCTTTGATTTGTGAGATTTTCCTCATCTTTCTTGAGATATATAGTTTTAAGCCTTTTCCTGAACTTTGAAATTTTTGATGAATGCTAAGTTTTCTTCTGAAGCTTTTGTTCATGTTAAACATTTCGAGGTGCCTTTTTTTCTGGGAAATTATTAAAGTTGAGTAATTTTCCCTCCACTTTTTTGTAATAATATGGAATTTTAACATGCCGAATTAAGCTTAACACCTCCATTTGATTTCCATGTATAAGTATATGTGTCAGTAAATCCACTTCCTTGTTAAGATGTCTTTTCTTGTATCTTCACATTGTACATATAGAAACATTTGGGTGTTTTCGAAACCCCGTTCTCTGGTAACTCGGCCGGGAACAGTGTTCTCTGGTTGCCGATTACGAAAGCCAACTGTAGAGCGCCCGGCCTCTGGACGAAAATTCAAGATGGCAGCCACCGTATTAATACTCCAAATGAAAAGAAAGACAATTATCTTATACGAACAAATTGAAATCCTGGAACGTACAGCAATAAAAATTGGCAGTCCTACTATTTATGATCACTACGTGTAATGTTATTTTCTTATACTGTTCCTGCTGGACTGAATGAATGCCCCCAAAAATTAACGCAAACTCTGTAATGCCTTAAGACCGCCATCTTTGTTCTTGCCGTTCTCATGTTGTTCACGAGCACCGTTCATCAGTCGCGGGTTCGTTGTCTTCATTCAAAACGCTCTTCGCGGCCGGGTTCATTCAAAACCAGAACAGGGTTTCGAATACATGTACCCCAATAGCCACACAGTTAACTTAGACCATGGAGGGATGCTTAGAATATGCAGGAGTCCTTTGTTCTTAATCCACTATAGCCCTTAAAATCAATACTTTACTGAATGTACACGGGCCAGAGGATTTGCATACTTAATGAGGCCCATAGGACCGTGCAGTATCTTTACGATTGCTTAATCCTCTTACACTGGTGGGAAACTTTGAGTTTTTCCCTCTTAGTAAGGTTTGCACATGAACTGCACCGAGTTTCATAAGAGTTTGTTTTTTTACCTTTAAATTGCCATTGTTTCCCTTTTATTTTATTGAAGGTTTTTAGATCATCCTTGTACTTTGATTGTGGCAGAAACAAGTTTCAGTTTGGCAGTTTTGCCTGAAAGATTTGTTTGAGTGGGGATAATTAATAAAGCCGGGTGTGAACCTGCGGTAAATTTTTGAAACATTATTATTATTATTATTATTTGTGGGGGGAAGGGGTGTGCTCAATATAGGCAGGCATTTTGGTATCCAAAAATTTAAGTGTAGTTTAAAGGTCAATGATTCTCTGGAGTCTGAGAACAACATATTTATTAATATATAAATTTAGTTTTGTATTTTTCATGATTTATTTCTCATTGGTTTTTCTCAGTTTTTCCTCCCAACATCTTTTCTTGAAAATCTTGGGATATAGTTTTAAGACTTTTCCTGAGCTTTGAAATTGTTGATGAATGCTAAGTTTTCTTCTGAAAATCACGCTTTTCATGTTAAATATTTTGAGGTGCCTTTTTCTGGGAAATTATATCCTCATGTTTTGTAATAATATGGATTTTTAACATGCCGAATTAAGCTTAACAACTCCATTTGATTTCCATGTATAAGTATGTGTCAGTAAATCCACTTCCTTGTTAAAGGGACACATTGCCTTCAAATGTCATGAAATTTTGCTGTTTTGAAATGTTCCTTATCTTTTATAAGAGTTGTTCATGCAAAAAAGCACGTATAATGTGTTGTAATTAGTGAGTAGTGATTACAAAACAATAAATTGGCCTCTGACTCCTGACATCTGACCCGCAAATCATAGACTCATTTCCACCGTCTAAATAATGCGCAAAATACGCTGTGAGAGTCTTTAGGCTGGCGCCGCAGCCAGTGGCCTTGTAAACCTATAAGATGATCGCCAGGTACCATTCTCTACCTCGCGACACATATCGCCAGTGCTGCGCGCCGTGCCACAGTACATCAAAATGGATTAACAACGTACTTCAACCAGCTGCGACTGGAAATACGACTGGTGAACCCAGTCCGCCATTTTGTGGAGTCAAACATTTGGTTCTACAAAATGGCGGACCGTTATTTGTCACGAAATTAAACAAAAACCACGCAATTTGAAGGGATAGTTATATGAATCTTTATATTCTACTTTTAAAAAAGCTTCCCAACCATATTCATTTCAGTTTTATATAGCCCAAATCGCAAAATCCAAAGCAATGTGTCCCTTTAAGATGTCTTTTCTTGTATCTTCACATTGTACATATAGAAACATTTGGGTGTTTTCGAAACCCCGTTCTCCGGTAATTCGGCCGCGAACAGTGTTCTCCTGTTGCCGATTACGAAAGCCAACTGTAGAGCGCCCGGCCTCTGGACGAAAATTCAAGGTGGCAGCCACCGTATTAATACTCCAAATGAAAAGAAAGACAATTATCTTATACGAACAAATTGAAATCCTGGAACGTACAGCAATAAAAATTGGCAGTCCCACTATTTATGATCACTACGTGTAATGTTATTTTCTTATACTGTGCCTGCTGGACTAAATGAATGCCCCCAAAAATTAACGCAAACTCTGTAATGCCTTAAGACCGCCATCTTTGTTCTTGCCGTTCTCATGTTGTTCACGAGCACCGTTCATTAGTCGCGTGTTCGTTGTCTTCATTCGAAACGCTTTTAGCGGGTTCATTCAAAACCAGAACAGGGTTTCGAATACATGTACCCCAATAGCCACACAAGTTAACTTAGACCATGGAGGAATGCTTAGAATATGCAGGAGTCCTTTGTTCTTAATCCACTATAGCCCTTAAAATCAATACTTTACCAAATGTACACGGGCCAGAGGATTTGCATACTTAATGAGGCCCATAGGACCGTGCAGTATCTTTACGATGGCTTAATCCTCTTACACGGGTGGGAAACTTGGAGTTTTTCCCTCTTAGTAAGGTTTGCACATGAACTGCACCGAGTTTCATAAGAGTTTGTTTTTTTTACCTGGAAATTGCCATTGTTTCCCTTTTATTTTATTGAAAGTTTTTAGATCATCCTTGTACTTTGATTGTGGCAGAAACAAGTTAAAGTTTGGCAGTTTTGCCTGAAAGATTTTTTTGAGTGGGGATAAGTATTAATAAAGCCGGGTGTGAACCTGCGGTTAATTTTTGAAACATTATTATTATTGTTAATATTATTATTATTATTTGTGGGGGGAAGGGGTGTGCTCAATATAGGCAGGCATTCAGTTTTGGTATCCAAACATTTAAAGGGACACATTGCCTTCAAATGTCATGAAATTTTGCTGTTTAGAAATGTTCCTTATCTTTGATAAGAGTTGTTCATGCAAAAAAACACGTATAATGTGTTGTAATTGGTGAGTAGTGGTTACAAAAAAACAAAAAATGCCGATTACCCCTGACATCTGACCCGCGAAACATAGACTTATTTCCAGTACTAAATACCACCGTCTAAATAATGCGCAAAATACGCTTTAAGAGTCTTTAGGCTGGCACCGCAGCCAGCGGCCTTGTGAACCTATCAGATGATCGCTAGGTACAATTCTCTACCTCGCGACACATTATCGCCAGTGCTGCGCGCCGTGCCACAGTACATCAAAATGGATCAACAGAACGTACTTCAACCAGATGCGACTGGAAATACGACTGGTGAACATGGTCCGCCATTTTGTAGAGTCAAAAATTTGGTTCTACAAAATGGCGGACCGTTATTTGTCACGAAATTAAACAAAAACCACGCAATTTGAAGGGATAGTTATGTGAATCTTTATATTCTACTTTAAAAAAAAGCTTTCCAACCATATCCATTTCAGTTTTATAGCCCAAATCGCAAAATCCAAAGCAATGTGTCCCTTTAAGTGTAGTTTAAAGGTCAATGATTCTCTGGACTCTGAGAACAACATATTTATTAATATATAAATTTAGTTTTGTATTTTTCATGATTTATTTCTCATTGGTTTTTCTCACAGTTTTTCCTCCCATCTTTTCTTGAAAATCTTGAGATATAGTTTTAAATCTTTTCCTGAGCTTTGACATTTTTGATGAATGCTAAGTTTTCTTCTGAAATGCACGCTTTTCATGTTAAATATTTTGAGGTGCCTTTTTCTGGGAAATTATATCCTCAAGCTTTGTAATAATATGGAATTTTAACAAGCCGAATTAAATTTAAAAGATCTCCATTTGAGTCCATGAATATGTATGTAAAATCCACTGCCTTTTTAAGATCTCTTTTCAGTCTTGTAGGCCAAAAATGCCGATACCCAATTACTGATGCCCAAGTTGGAACAATGATTAGCCAATACAGGCTCATCATAAGTTGGTCAGATTCCAATATGGGCAATAGAACATGTCACGTAAAACCGATGCAGCGAACTTGCTACTTTTATTTTACCCTTCTTTTGTTCCCTTTGTTTGTACTTTAACTTTAACAGCTCCCCTAAGGTTTGTACACGAAATTCTCCCGAGGACCCGGCCCAAGTCTTCGGTGTCATTGTTATCCCTAATCCCCCGTTGTCTTAAGTCCTCTCTCGCTAACCCGCTCACACATCCCCCGTGTAAACACACACACTTGTTTAAAAAGAAAGCATTAGGCTGCTGCATGCAAGGAGGAGGGATGCTAGTACGTACGTTTTTACTTTTTACTTGCAAAAACGACGTCGATGATTATTCCTCCATCGTAGGAGAAAGGCTCAATGATAGTCGTTTGACCATAACAAAACAGCAGGAATACAGCAGGAATACAACAAAAATAGAAAACACACGTCAGAGCTCGACAAATTTTTTATTCAACTGGCAGTCCACCGGACTATACCACACTGAGAAAAATGGTAGCCCAATGTTTGAAATTGGTAGTCCTGTGCGGCCAAACCCAAACCTACAAATAACAAACGCAAACTTTATAAAATAGTATTATTTATGGACTGTGGAAATAAAACTGAAGTTCTTTTTTAGATTCTTGTCAGACCCAGCACCACCATATTTAGATGAAATCAGAAAACGTTTCATTTTCACTTCTGTTTTGTCATAGCCAAGCAGAATACAGCGTATTTACTAAATTATAGCGTTTGCTTGTTCCACACAATATCCGAATCCAGCGCCCGGCCAAAAAAAATCAAAACTTTTCACCCTATAGGTACAGCTCCCCAAAGCACGCGAATAATTACATGCCCGCTGAATGTTTATAATACCCGTATATGTGTGCAGACTGGTTTCGGCCTCTATTACGCATTTGTATTTTGTATAGCATGCGGCAGGAACTAATTCAGCACATCGTGATCAATCGAGAGTTCCCAGTCCCTCCATCATTTTCTAACTAACGCAAAGTAAGCGTGAGTACATGTAGTTTGTTCAAGCCAAAATAAATTACTAACCTGTGAAATACATCCCTGATAGTAAGCGCGAAATGTTCTGCTATAATTATTATTTAGCGCCGATTTTTCGTTATTTTTTAAGCCAAAAGATAATTGGAAGGATCGGGAACAAGTCTATGAAAAGTGACTGACATCATGTGCACGCGCAATCTGTTTTGCGGTTGCTGGTTGGTTTCGTTCAACTATTGCACGGCCAGCGCGCGGTACCAGTGGCATAAAGATGGCAGCTAGCTCTGTGCAAACGAGTATTTCACTTATTTTTCTCTGAATACGAAGTCACTGAATGGCGATGATATTAAACTTTATTTGTGGGTGAATGTTTAATGTTATTTTTGCTTGTACCTGCTGATCTGTGTAACTGTGTTCTGGTCCATGATTATGAAGTTTGATTCTCTGAAAAACATGTGCAATACAGTTGGTGGTCCGGCGGGCTCTAGCACGGGAAACTCCGGTTGCCCGCGGAGGCCTGGCGTGGTTGTCCCAGGCGTCCGGGCCAGGGATTTGTCGAGCTCTGACAGTACTTTTAATCATTTTAAATTCAGTAATGATTTTAAAGAACATACAGAGTGCATTAGTAAGCTATGACATTTTAAATTAGTTTTATTTATATTTTCATGTTGGCCTAATCTGTACCACAATCATGATCGTTGGCAGCAGCGTATGTAGTTCATGTACATTAAAAACAGTTAGCTCCGACATCAGTTTTACCTCCTGTCAATCAGTTGTCACGTCACCAGAATCTACACTTCCAATAAAAGAAAAGGATTAATGTCGAATAGCAAATACATGTACATGTACATGTGTGTACAGTATATGATTCTTCCTTGTTTTTTAATAAGCAATTATTTTTTAATAAATCCATAGAAAGTTAAAATAAAAAGACCTCTTTTTTGTAATTTAATGAACTGTAATTAATTGCGCATGTAGCCCTAACCGTTCATGTATACATCCATATGTGCATACATTTTGTGCACAGTCATAAGGGCCCCCTAGGCCTCAATTTATGATGTCCAGCCCTGCTTTTCCCTCCCTCCTCCACCGCCCGAAATGTTACCAAGAAATATCCCCATGTACCTAATTAATTAAAGGATGAAAATTTACCTTGTATGAAATCTCAGTCAGACCATGGAGGAAGGTTAGTGTTCCTTCCTCCATGGTCAGACGGTTGTAATTGTTTGTACCTTGGAGCCTCAAGGAAGGGTCGTACTCGCAGTCGTAGTCGTACTCATTCGATTGCGGCATCATTCAGCTTAGTTTTTATCGATATCGATTTAAACGCAACGCACCAAAACTCTGGAAATGTTTGCTAAATCCATATCCGGTGATTTGAGGAAATTACTTTACCCATCTGGGTCCAAAGTATGCACCTGAATTGTTAATAAATGAAAAAAAACCAAGACGAAAGCTAGCGATTGCATGCAAGCTGGCAGCACGTGCGGGAAGGGAATTCCCCATGGTGAGAAATGGCCAGTGCAATACAAAAAAGAGGGTACCAGCGTGTCAACACTGTTACACACGCTGGTACCCGATTGCCGAACTAGTGCGTGTATATATACATGTACATGTACGGGTATATAGCGCTCAGCGCTGGGCATATAGCGCTCAGCGCGCGCTGTGTAACTTGCGCTGTGGAACTGTACGTGTCGCAGTTGTTGATTTCCAAAGGTCGTAAATGAAATACTACATCCTTTATTAAACGTTTTTTTAAGAAAGAGCAAGGTGCTCAAAAATCCTTACAAGTCGTAATAACGGTTATTTTATCACCTCATCCACAGATTCTGTGTCTTGATTGGCCGAGAGCGAGTCACATGGCATTTTCTATTTTTGCTATCTTCCTGTGCACGGCCAAAAGTACTGTACCCGTAGCAACCAAACAAATGGCGCGGTGGTATGTGTGTGCAGATGTGCGCGCGTTGAGCGTAACGCGTATTGTTCCAAAGTGCCAGCGCTGCAGAGCTGGGTTCAAACATTTCGTTAAGGGGTGGTTTTGAAAAGAACAAATAAATCCCCCCCACCCGTACGCATGGCACAGGGGCCTACACAGTGGCTCCAACCCCCTCCCCCTGTACGCATACGCATTCCACATATCTTTTTGACTTCTCAGACTACCCTTATTCTAGCATCATTAAACGTCACAGTACACCTGTAGTACATGTATAGTATGATTGGCACGTCGCCTGACTGAAATAAATCACAAAATGTTGACAAAAAAGGCCAACATTTTTATTAACGGACCTGGAAATGATTGAACAGTGATATATTTTGAACCAAAACAGCAGTCAATGATGACATGAACCAAAAGTATGTGAAAAATAGTGTATCTGGATATTGTTTTCCTCTTTTGGTTTTGACGTTTCACGAGTGGTTTATTAAGGGCTATGGAGTGAATAACGCGTTTCACGAAAATATGTGTTTGAACTCGAGGCAGTTGATATACCCATGGAGGTATTAAAAGAGGTATCTTCTTTTTTTCTTTTTTTACCTCCAGTACATAAGCGATTTTGGACAGTACGCGACGCTGGTGAAATTGATACAAGCGTTATAAAGCGGGTCTTTTTATTGCAGTCAATACGTAAACAACTGTTTGCCAATAGACTTTGCAATCAGTCTTTATTTTAGCATATTTCAACAATGTTCTTCATGAATTCAAGCACCAGCAGTCCACACACAAAAATACACTACGGACTAGAACATAAGTCTACGGAACAGAGTCTACAGAACGTAGTGAGAATTTAGTGGCGCGGTGGCCTGCGGCATATATACACTTCAACAAATACACTGCTTCCGCAGTGAATGGCCCGCGCAATGTGTAAATTGAATCGTTGTACATGTACTTCTTGACAAATTCTGTATACGCCATGCTGGGCCGCGTTGCCGTCAAACAGTCCCAGGCCCAATCGTGTATACAGCGCTAGCGGTACGATATCGGCGTGGTAAGTAGGCTATCGTGCATCTTCGGAGTTCAACTGACTTTTGTTTACTTTTCGTATTCATTTAAACAACTTTCAGAGACTTTTGATTCTCGCATACGTTTGACGAAATAAGAAAGATAATCATTATTAATTTATTAATTTATTATACGTTTCATATAAGCCCGTTTTTTGAAAAGGTAGGTTGCCCGTCGGACAATTGTCCGCCACTAACCGTAGCCCAACGCCCGATTTGGTTGTCCCCGGCATCGGGCGTCAGTATTTCAAGTTGTCAACCCCGTTTTTTACATGCATTTGGCAGTGGGTTAACGAATCTCCGTTATATCGATTTACACCAATTAGCACCCACTTTGTAATTACCCAAACTCAACATGTCTTTTTCTTTAAAAAGAAAGAAAGAAAACGCCCTTGATAAGTTTAAAGCTAAGCCTTTCTAATCCCATTTTAGGTCACACTTACCTCGCGATGGTCCGGTAAACGGTCGTGTTGTGCTGTTCAACATACCAGCCATTGCAGAACAAAAGATTGTTTATAGCACCTCCGCTAATCCGCCAACAATGGGCACGTGCGCGAGCAAAGTTTTCACGTATTTAAATACGTGAAAGATATGCCTTAGCAACCAGCTGGTCCGAAAAATACGTGATACTTTGACAGACGTGAAAAGTGGACTTATCACGTTTTTTATTACGTGAAAAAAGTGCCCATTGTTTACTTTTCACGTTTTTCGTTCCAACAAAAGGTTTTCACGTATTCGGGCCTCACAGTGAGATCTGTTCGATTACTATAAACGCTACTGCAATACTGCTGAATGTTAATGCCGGCAAACTCTTCATGTTCCACAGAGTGCAGTAAACTTCTTCGTACTTAGATAAACTGTGAAGACGGTGGAGAATGGGGATAAATCCAATGGAAAAAAAATAGCAGGGCGGTGAAAATTTTAGCGGGGCGGTAAAACTTTAGCGGGGTGGCATACAATTTTGGCAGGGCGGCATGCCCTGCTAAAACCCCTCGTGGAGAACACTGGTTCATTTGAATAGCTTAAGACTTTGAATTAAGACTGCTGGTCTTGTGCTGGTCTTGCAGAGTCTTGTGTGGTCTTGTGTGGTCTTGTGTGGTCTTGTGATGGTTTTGACTACAACACTGAAATGTATGTACATGTACGTGACCTCGTGACGTACACGTGTGGAGTCGGTTGATAGTAGCCAAACATCGCACATGCACGTACGTACGTACGTACGTGGAGTTGATGCTGCTGGAAGATTTTTTGTCACCATAACTCCTCCGCATTCCCGTATATTTTGTCTAATGTATTTTGATATTATTTCTGTATGAGCATGGTTCTGAGATAATCATTATGCCTCGATCGTGTGTAGTTGGGGCTTGCACGAGGAACAGCGACAAAAATCCTGCGATTCCCAGTGCTGAATAGAGTTCAAAGGTGACAGTGGGTCCGCTTTGTAGACAATTAGCCTTTGAGAGGTATGGCGGACACAATAGGAGAGCGCTATTTGATTTAGGTAAAACCTGTGTATTTATACCCAAATATAGTAGCGCCCTCCTATTGTGTCCGCCATACCTCTAAAAGGCTAATTCCAACCCTGTCCCGGACTGACGCGCCCCAGACCATGACGACATTCCCTGCGGTTGCCGGCTCGAGCAGCCTGAGCCCCGTCCTACCTGTCCACCACGCTCGCTTGACTCAACATGCCGGGAGGTGGTTGGGCACATTGAAAAAAGCATGTACAATGTACCGTAAATAGGCTACATGCGATTGAGTCTGGTACCTTTTAACAGAAATTGTGTGTATAGTTCTGAGAAGGTGCAGGTCCTTATGAGGGCTGCATTTGTAAGCAAAGTCACCAGACTAGAGTATAGTATTAGCTCACACACAACTCGCTGCGCAGGTCCCAATAAAAGCCGACTGCAAACAAAGGAAAGTATGACTCATAACTAACTTTTCAGCGAGAACGAGCCTACAACCGCTATTCAAAATGTGTCTCACAAAGATGTCAACACTTTAAAATATGTTTATCGTGGTGTTACACCTGAATCACAAATAAGCCCTGATTCACCCCCAAGATTGCTCATCCCCGGGGCGAGTTCAATCCTGCTCTGGACCAGGGTACCCGGTATAACGTGTAAAAAACGTTCTCGCGTGCACAAATTCTTTCGTGAAACTTTCTTTGGCCACCGAATACTACACTCTTCTCTCAACCAGCGATAATATCAGCCAGTTCTTCAGCCAGTTATGCAGTCATGCCCCAATGCAGCCATGACCGTCGAAAGACACATGGTAATGCGTAAACTACGCATGCGCACCACTCGATAAACGTTCGCCCTGATGACCGCCGTGTTCAATTGAGAAACGACTGTGCCGATCCCCGGGGCGAGATAAGTAGGGTTTGAGAAAAACAAGTGAGAATCGACGCGGGGTTGAACTCGGGACCGCCACGGGGCGAGTTCGCCGGGGATGGATACTCTAGTGTGAAAAGGCCTTTAGTTTTAGGGAGGCAAAAACTATCAGAAAAGTAAAACAAGTCAAAATTTTGCTCAGCATTTTACTTGCCCTTTAACACTCGTTCTCTTACAGGCTTGATTTCGATGGAGGTTCGAACATTGGTGAGGGAATGGAAAAAGGAACATGGAGTGATAGATGCGTCGTAGTGGGTGGTGGTGGAACGGAGGACAGAGGAGTACAGGATTGCATGCATAGATTTCTTTGTGCACAACGTGCCGTTTTCCCTTCTCAGTCCCGTATAAAACCACGACAAAAAGTTGTCAAGTTCCGAATCAGTTAGAGCTTCAATTATTATTCCTGCGTATCTTGCAAATTCCTCGATCGTTTGACTTTTTTGATTTGTCTCTTTGTGTTAGCAGCGTCAGCATCGCCTAAGAGTTCTAATATTTCGTCGTCTGTTAGCCGCGGTTCGAGAACATCGTCCGCCATTTTGTATGAATGACAGCCGTGTTGTTACATCACACGCCTACCATGTGATGTAACTTCACGCGGCGTGCGATGGAACAAATAATTCAATGCACGTGATCGACGATCCACCAATCGGATGGCGGGGATTAATTCAGGCATTTTATGTTATCATTATTATGGTACAAACATAATAGCATGAAAACCTGCTGAATGCTGATCTGAGTAAGTCTCATTCTCTACATTAAATAACTAACTCCCTAGGGTGTGGAAAATCATATTGAAATTGGAGGATTCAGGACTTTTAGGGTTAACCCTAACCCTCCAGGGTATTTTGGCTAGAAACCCTGCCAGACGCATCAGATTGCATACTTTGTCACCCCCATGCACAGTGCTGCATCTGGCAGGGTTAGGGTTAATAATGTATTCTTTGTCCGTATATGTACATGTACTTGATACATTGTACAGTTAGTTTTTGTCTGTCACACCATACCAGCGATTGAACTACATGTACATGTAGGTTTGGAAAATACATGCAACATTTGCTGAAAGCTGTATTATTGTTCATACAATACTTTTTGTACATGTACATGTACATGTACATGTACATGTACATGTACATGTACATGTACATGTACATGTACATGTACATGTACATGTACATGTACATGTACATGTACATGTACATGTACATGTACATGTACATGTACATGTACATGTACATGTACATGTACATGTACATGTACATGTACATGTACATGTACATGTACATGTACATGTACATGTACATGTACATGTACATGTACATGTACACAGGGGTGACGTCATAAGGTCGAGGGGGTCACAATTTGAACTCCATGACAGCGAAAAGACATGTCTTACGGGTGTCTCTGTGAATTGAACAGTAAATTTCAGTGAACCGTACATTGTAGTACATTGTACCTCCATCTAATCATGGAACTCCACTTGTTCCACAGGTGACGTATCTAGTATTTTGGTGGTCTTTTTAAGGGTTAAATCGGATGTTTTTGTTGGGACTTCAGACATATTTTCGGAATCACCGCACGACCACTGCAGACTTACTTGGACCCTACTATCGCCAAATCATGTCCGAATGTTAAAGACCAACTAAAACGCCCCCAAAAAATTTGACTTTTTGGACTTATCTGATAGTTTATGCCTCCCCAAAACTAATGTAACAAGTTTCATGATTCTGAAAAAACAAAAACAAAATTTTGGAGCCTTTTCCTTCTGAGCCACTTTGACTCGATTCAGAAAAGACCGAGGTCAACTGCGTGCCGTATCGCGCGAATGATGACGTATACGTGTAGAAACATATGACGTCACTGTATACGACAATGTTTTACGTAGAGTCTGTACGTATTTTTTTGTCTAAGGCCAGTATTACTTGCTGTGCTTTTTGCACATGATTCAGGTGTAACACTACGGTAAACATATTTTAAAGTGTTGACATCTTTGTGAGACACATTTAGAATTGGGGTTGTAGGCTTGTTCTTGCTGAAAAGCTAGTTCTGAGTCATACTTTCATTTGTTTGCAGTCGGCTTTTATTGGGACCTGCGCGGTGAGTTGTGTGTGAGCTGATCCTATACTCTTAGTCTGGTGACTTTGCTAATGCAGCCCTAAGGACCCGCACCTTCTCATACATACAATTTTTGTTATAAGGTACCAGACTCAATCGCATGCAGCGCATGCGGTACTGTGCTTGTACAATGCATGTTGAGTCAAGCGAGCGTGGACAGGGAGACGGACGGGGCTCTGGCTGCTCGAGCCGGCAACCGCAGGGAACGTCGTCGTGGTCTGGGGCGCGTGAGTCCGGGACAGGATTGGAATGCTCGGTGCCTTAAGAGTTGGAATGGCTCCAGCCTTTAAACGGAATTGTGCCTTCAAACCCAGCACTACATCAATACAGTCTTTGGCGAAATGTTCTGCACATATTTTCGACCATTTCGACAGCCGAAAATCAGATATTGTATTATGTCTACAAAGCGGACCCTGCACTGTCGCCTTTGAACTCCATTCAGCACTGGGAATCACAGGAAGGTTAGCTAGGTCAGGGTTTTTGTCGCTGTTCCTCATGCAACCCCCAACTACACACGATCGAGGCATAATGATTATCTCAGAACCATGCTCATACTGAAATAATATCAAAATTTGACAAAATAGACGGGAAAATGGAGGAGTTATTTGTATGTCGACCAAAACTCTTCCAGCAGCATTAACTCCACGTACGTACATACATAGTGTTTGGCTGTAGGGACGTATCAACCGACTCTACACGTGTACGTCACGGGGTCACGTACATACATTTACATACATAATGAGCTTTCGCGAAACAGGATAAATGGTTCAGAATAACAACCCTTGTTTATTAAATAAAAAAAATCCCCAAACTAATCTCCATCAGTTAAAAGAGTATTTAAACTGTCGGAAAAGTCCAAAAAGTCAAAAACAAATTTGGCATTTTAGTTGCTCTTTAAAAAAGGCGTTAGAAGGTCCAAGTTACTCAGACTAGACGTCCCCCCTGTTCAGGCGCATGCACGCACGCATGCGCAACAAGCTGTATGCCGACGACCGTTTTATAAATGGTACAGTGGACGTGAAAAAAAATCACCAGACCACCGGACTAGTTTGGTCAAGAGTTCACTAGAGTAGACCAACGCTCAAATCACTGGACTCGGTCCAGCGGTCCAGTGGATAATTCGATCCCTGAAAGGGAAGAAAATTGAATCTAAATAAAAATAACCATTTGATTAAAAATCTAAAACTTGAAATCTTTTCAAACAAAAAAAGCATGGATGGATTCGATCCAGGGTCCCCAGCTGTATCAAAACCAACAACACCGTACCAATCGAGCTACCGAAGCGCTCTGGCAGGATGGGCAGTTGTAAATCTGATACGTTTGCATTGTGTTTTTTCCATAGACCATATTGCAAATACCGCCTGGTTGAGACGTCACAATGGTCACAAGGGATTGTTGGAAGGAAATTGGAGCCATTTTTGTGCACGTTTTCCTCCCACAATCTCTTGTAAGGAAAAGAGTTCCATATCCGGACATATACCTCGTGCACAAAGTCTATGGGTCATAACATTTTCAAGTCAAAAGTATTTTCAAAGAATAAGTTGAAAATTTTTCCCTCCTAAATTCGTGTTTTTTCATCAGATTTACACTTTTTGGTAGTTTTTAAGTCATATTAAAGGAAAATAAGTGATGTCCGGATATGGAACTCTTTCCCTTGTAACCATTGTGACGTCTCACCCAGGCGGTATTGCGATATTTTAAGGTCTATGCCGTAAGCATTTGAAACTGAAAGTCGCGTTACGGCTGCCGTAAAAATAGCCACCATGGCCACTGCGTTGCGATTGGGTGCTGGGCCGACTGGAGGCGCAGGCCACGATACTCAGTGATACTGGACAGAGTCAGAACAACTCGAGCAAATGTAGGGCCTACCTTATTAACCGGAAACCATTTCTTTTCTATACATTTACCATTGCTCCAAGTTTTGTTTCTTGGGTCGGTGGACAGTTTCTGCCGGCGTTTGGGCTCAGCTAACATTGCCATCATTGCACGTGGCAAGGCAGTGCAACTACTCGGTTCGGCCCTTCACGTATCACACACGCGTCGCGTTTACAAGCCACATCGACATCGACAGCGCAGCGAGGAGACGACTAGACTTTACCCAAGCCGACTTTACAACGATTTTGCCGCAAATTGTGGACCATGTTGCTTCAGTTTCACTTGAGAAACTAATTAGTACTGAGTGAGAGACACAACTGGGGGGGGGGGGGGGGGGGCGCGGGGGGCTTGAGCCTCGAAGAGAATTGTACTAGTTAAATGTATTAGTAACACACATAGAGCTATATTTAAGTACACAACTCTATGGTAACGCGTCACAAAAATAATGATGGAGGGACTAAACTCAAATCTATGAAATTTAAAGCACGAGCGCGCCTACGGGAGTCATATCGGTGTACCATCAGATTTGAACGGATTAAAAGAATGTACTCTTTACGCCCATTTGGCTCACAAAACAAGCAGAACATAAAATAGGATTATTCAGCTAGTTGGGGTGATTAATTCCCGGTTTCAAATTTTGATCACTTTAAACCACAATATTGCACGAGAATCCATGCATGATACCCGTATGGCTAGAATTGGAGCGAGTCCACGTTTTTGCGTCACACCGGTATCATAAACTGCGGTCAAAGGTGAATCTTTAAAGGACCCACCTTATCCAATCAGCATTCAGGAAGTGACTTCAATTGACCAATTGAAAGGGGGCATTTAAAGGCGGCCGTTTTGAGCAGCATGCAACAACAACTAACTCAAAGGAAGCCCCAGTTTTCAAACCGTACGCTGTGTTTATTTCGCCGGTCGTGTTTCTACATTCTACATGTTTCAAAATTTAACGACTATCAGCAATTTCTTTCAAGCTGTCTTTCGTTCCGTGGCACTGTTGCAAAAAATCAGTGAAAATGTCGGCTCGACCAAGGGAAGATTTGAGAGTGAAAGATGCATGTATTCCCGATTTCGTCGTAGACCCACGGTCTCAGAAAAAGTACAAGAAGGGCCGGTTCCTTGGAAAGGTGAGAAAGCCACGAAAGGCTGGACATTTTAACATGTTTAAGAGTAAGACCTGTCATGCCTGTAAAGTTATATTGTAATAAAAAAGGGCAAAAGTGTCTCTGAACGCAGCTTTCACATGATGTAGCCGTATCTTTGCCGGTGAATAGGCCCTAACGTTACAATTTACAAAGTACAAATACAATTGCCTACGGACTGTTTATCATAATCATGTTTACACATGTTGTAACGTTAGCTCGATCATGTCAATGCAGTTACGTTTTAGTTCAAATGCATGAAATGTGTTGCATTGTCTTTATACTGTTTTCTAAGTCAATTTGGTTTAAAATGATAAAACTGAGAAACATTTCATGTGTATCGCATCGGTTTTCCATCGCATCACATGTTGCATGTTGCCATTTTGTGATAAAACACTTAGAAATTGTGTTTGTAACGTTAGGCCTACAATGTAGGCCTAACGTATTTGGCTATAGTCCCAGTAACTAGGACCTTACTTATCGCTTTTTTAACATCTCAGTCATCTGGACATGATCTGGCGATAGTAATATCGCCAGATCATGTCCAGATGTTAAAAAAGCGTTAAGTAAGGTCCTAACGTTAGTTACTGGGACCATGGAGGAAGGGCTATAGGTTTATGACTGATAAAAAAAAATGAATATAATAATTTAGGCCTAACGTTAGGGCCTAGGCCTATTAAATTATTTTTATTAATTTAATAAGTTTCATTCCGACATGCCTGAAGAATTGTTTTAATTGAAAACAATTATTTTCTAGCAATACAAATACAAACAAAACCATTGTTAAAAAAAAAACACCCACTGTTAGTTACGGACAATGACGAAATAAGGCCTACGTTAGTATGTATGTCAAATTGAATTACATGTATCTGTAACCCGACAATAATTTGGGAAAAGATTTTAGCCTAACGTTACTTTAATACCTAACAAAATCAGTTGACCGATCAATTTTTAACAGCAAAATCTTGTAAAACAACCAACCATCCTTGATATTCCATCTAAGCATGTGGGACAGCCCGTTATTTCAAGATTTTTGTCAGAAAAATCTGTAAAACATGAAGCAGAAATATGTACATTGTACATGTAATATGATACACTGTGCCAAGAACATCTAACACAGAAAACACAAACTTAATTCTTCCCCTACATAGAGTACCGAAGTGATGACGTCAATCAATGTAATGTTTGGAACCAGAATACATGCTAAACTGCATGTGTGTAGAACCATTGCCCCGGCAACTGACGTCAGACTTCGGTACTCTATTGCACAAACAAATTCGGAAAGAGTTCCATATCCGGCCATCACTTGGACCTCGTGCACAAATTCTATGTGTCTATCATGACAGAAAAAGTATTTTCAAAGAAAAAGTTGAAATTGTTTCTCTTCTAAATTTGTGTTTCTTCATCATATTTACACCTTTTGGTAGTTTTTATGTCATATTAAGGGGAAATAAGTGATATTTCACTTTGCCCGAGGTGGTAGATATTGTGTTGGTGATTTGTGACAAGAAAAATGAACGGAAATGAAATTTCAACAGCAGTCTTCTCCAATTGGTTAATAATATGAGGACAGGTCCTCGGACATTTTTTTCTTACAACGAAATCCTTCAAACTAAAGCCACAGATGTGAAAAAAAAGAAAAACTGTTTAAAGTTTACCATAAATCACTCATAATTTTAAGAGTTGCATGTAGCTAAAAAAAAGTTAGTTTACCTATTCAGTTTCCCTTGTTGTTTGCTCTACAAATTAGAAGTTAGAAAGTCGTATCCCCACAATGTCGCTTTCCAGGTTGTATTGTAAAATATGTAAAATTGGGCGTGATCCCTGGCTATATGCCATACATGTAGCTCAGTTGGTAGAGTGCCGGTACTGTATTCCGGAGGTTGCAGGTTCGAATCCCGCTCCTACAGTACCTGTTTTCTTTGTTCACTTTAAAATTGTACCTAGTCAGTTTCCCTTGTGGTTTAACGAAAAGAGTTACAGGATTAAAAATGTGTGCGGAGTCAAACTCGCAAAATATCCACTACACTCATGAAACAAAGAAGATTTTCTTAATAAAAAAGTACACATGGAACACTCATGAAATAATATAACGAACTGCTGATTTTCTTTTATGACAGGGTGGATTTGCCAAGTGCTATGAGCTGATAGATGTTGCCACTAATACTACCTATGCTGGCAAGATTGTATCTAAGGCTCTGCTGGTCAAACCGCACCAGAAGGACAAGGTAAATACTTTACTCGTCTTAAGCCGTGTCCGCACTGGACTTTTTTTTTTGAAGGTTTTACCGAGACGATGGTAAAATGAAAAAATTGTCAAATGTGACCACTGTCCGCACTTGGACTTTCAAAACGGGAAAATGTTACCGAGACCGTGGGAGAAGTAACCGAGCTGTCAATATAACGACTCATGAGGGCGCTTTGCGTGACCTTTCTACATTGACGCGATTGACCCAAATCATGCCTTTTCATTTTTCCGGCCGATGTGTACATGCAGGCCTACGTCTTTAGCACCAATCAAACTTCCGACTTTATCAATAATAAAATCTACCATGATTGCGACCAAAAGTGGAACAATGCCCTGGAATTTAGAAACTTGCCACGTGCACCGCACCGCGGTGAAACAATGTAAAGCGCATGCGTGGTTTCCCTGTGAAGCATGACCTTGCGCTCGGGCCAGATGTACGCTTTCCTGAGCCGCTTTTACCGACTCGCACTGAACTTATCGTCTCGGGAAAAGTTTTCCTGGGCAGCAGTTGCCCGGTAGAAGTAACCGCTGGACTCATGCCAGGAAAAGTAACTGAGAAAAAAAACATCCTAGGCTGTCCGCACTGGACTTAAAATTGGAAAGTACCCATCGTCTCGGTAAGTTTTACCAAAAAAAGTCCAGTGCGGACAGGGCTTATGTACTCGACAGGTACACCTAACTAGGCCTGATTTTTATTTTGTCTGATAGTATTTGTTGATGTCACTGGATAATGAATGATTTAAAAACAAATCGTTTATGCTGTCCTTTGCTTGTACTAGATGTCTATGGAGATTGCTATTCACCGCAGTGTCGATCATAAACACATCGTAGGCTTCCATGGCTTCTTTGAAGATGCTGATAATGTGTATATTTTGCTGGAGCTGTGCAGAAGAAGAGTAAGTTTTTTTCATACCGTTTAGTATTAATTTTGAATGACTGTGCTACATGTAGTCGTCATCTGGCAGATTTGGAATGTTTTTGCATGATGTATGGTTTCAGCCGCATACAAGTGTACAGTCTGCCTTGTAAAGGATGTTTAAAAATAAATTATCTGCAATTTACATGTACATGAAAGTATTGCAACTGAACAATAATACAGCTTTCAGCAAATGTTGCATGTATTTTCCAAACCTAGTTCAATCGCTGACCCTAAAAGTCCTGAACCCTCCAATTTCAATATGATTTTCCACACCCTAGCGAGTTAGGGTTAACCCTAACCCTGCCAGACGCAGCACAGTGCATCTGTGGTGACAGCTTGACCTTGCTGCACTCTGCACACAAGTCAATGTGACAAAGTATGCAATCTGGTCTGGCAGGGTTTCTAGCCAAAATACCCTGGAGGGTTAGGGTTGTAGAGAATGAGACTTACTCAGACCAGCATTCAGCAGGTTTTCATGCTATTCTGTTTGTACCATAAAAAAAGATAACATGAAATTACTGTTAAAGTAAGGAAAAATTGAATTGAACGTGTTGGTGCCTGTAAAAATAGTTCACTCAATGTACATTTGTACCACTAAAAAGTAAATGAACAATATAAATACATGCCAAAGGACCCTCAAAATGTTTTTATAAGTAAAGTAAACACATGGCAGCACAGCTGAAAACTGTTGGTTCTACATCAGGGTTCCCACGGGTCATGTAAAATCCTAGAAATCCTGGGGAAAAAAGTTGTCCTAGAAAGTCATGGAAAATTGGGAAAAATAAAAAAGTCATGGAAATCAAGATCATGCAAGGGTTATTTTTGATGGGCTGCTTTTGATATGAGGAGGAGGCCATTAATAATTAAAACTTATTTCCAAAAGCTAACAAATGGTTAGCCCAACATTAGCGGTTCATCAGTATCATAATACCAAACAAACGTTCTCTGCAAAATGGTGTTAAATGTCATGGAAATTGTCATATTTTAGTCCTGGAAAGTCATGGAATTTGGTTTTCAGATTTCCGTGGGAACCCTGTGCATGCATGTGTGTATTTGTTGTTTAAAATAATGACCATTAAAAGGATGAATTATGTACATGTACATGTACATATGTACCTGTACCTGTAACATTTAGCTTTGTCTGCTATGAAGTCCATGTACTGCTCCTTAGCTAATATTAAAATAATGCAATGTCGGATCTGGCTTGAAAACTTTAAAACCTCACAAAAATTTGCAGATTGCACTTTTAGCATATTCTCAAGAATAGCTTGTTCTAATAATAAAAGCATGTATAAAGTTTTATTTACAACATTGGATAAGGAAAACTTGTGCTTTTAAAAACAAAATACCGTTTATGTTTTTGTTTCAGTCTTTGATGGAGTTGCACAAACGACGCAGAGCCATAACGGAGCCCGAGACCCGTTACTTTATGCGTCATGCAATCTTAGCTATGCAGTACCTCCACAGGAATCGGATCATTCATCGTGACCTTAAGCTGGGAAACCTTTTCATCAATGATGATATGGATTTAAAGGTTTGTTCTACAAATGTACAATGGGGAGACAATAGGGGATTAGTGATAGCAATACAACTGAGGACCTGATGAGCCCAAGTGCTTGGTATATTTCATGTACAAACCTTATGGGGCATGTGAAGAAAATTGTTGTCAAAACAATTGGAATAATGGAAGACAACAGCTTAAGTCCTCAGTAGTATAGTAAAACAGGACTGCATGTGTGTTAATTAGCAAAATACACTCATGTAATACTGTACAGGCGTTTTTTTATGTATTACATGTAGGTTCCATCATGTGAAGAGCTGTACATTTTGTTTAATTTTTTTAGTGAATTGACAAAGAACAGAAAATACCTGATTACAGGCAATCAAACTTTTCCTCGGATCAGCTGATTTCCTAGTTTTTCAATTCACACTTACGCCATTGAAAATGGAAAAACGCTGTACAAAGTCTTCTAAAGATTGGAATTTCCTCGTTTTTAAAAATTCCATGTTGCATGCCTGTGATTAGTTTCCCTTGTTGCTAATTGAATGCTCTTGTGAATCATATATTCCTTCAGTTGTACTTAGTGCTTTCATAACCCTCCCTCTCTTGGGGCCAAAATGGAGCCAATGTATCAAAACCTATCAAGTGACAGGTTGAAACACACACAAGCTGTGAGAGTTGGTGGGTACATTTTTTGATAGGCTGTGATAGTTATAACTATACATGTAGGAGGGTTTTAATTAGTCTACATTGCTTGATATGATATTACTCGATATTGATTGTTTGAGCAGCTTGGAGACTTCGGTCTGGCAACAAGAATTGAGAAGGAGGGAGAAAGGAAGAGGACTCTGTGTGGGACTCCTAACTACATTGCACCGGAGGTCCTGGCTAAAAAAGGACACAGCTATGAAGTGGACATCTGGTCCCTTGGGTGCATCATGTAAGCAAAAACTTTGTTCAAAACCCTCCTATGCAAACATGCATTCTGAGCCATGTTGTTGTATGGGTCAAAATCAGTCAAGGTGATTGTTTAATTGTGACCCTTATATCTGCCACCAAACCACATGTAATCTGACCCTGTCTGTGTACAAAGTATAGGCAGGGGAGGTGGAAGGAAATTTTGACTGATTTTGACCTTTTAAATAGCACAAGGGTGTTCATTTACCCTAAACGTCAAAAATCTGCAAAAATCCAATTCACTATGTTGTGTTCTATTTTGATGGATTCAGGACTGTACATTCTTGACACCATTACTTGACATGGTGCTTATCACGGCCAAAAATGATTTTCTTACATTTCTTAATATAAGAAAATATTTCTTATTTCAAGAAAAATGTTCTTGTCTCACTCCTAGAAAACTTTTCTAGGGAGTGAGACAAGAAAACTGTTCTTGAAATAAGACAATTTTCTAATTTCATGAATTTTAAGAAAACCATTTTTGGCAGTGTATGATGCCTCGATTTGTCCAAGTACAAAGAATGTGCCAGCATATGTACTATGTACATGTAGACCTGTATGGTGTATTGCTAAGTGTTGGATTTTGACAGGTTGAGGACACAGGGGTGAAGGTATAATGAGTGCATTTTGTTCAGTTTTGCAATCAGCCGGGAAAGGCTCATCCGGCAGTGTTTAAAAAAATATATAAATTCCTCATTCCCACCAATCAGCATTATTCTGGTTCATGTAGAGTGTAGCCACAGTTCTTTCTCCTCGGTGCATATGGTGTTCCGTGAATATAGAACTGGTAACTCGTGTTGTTTAACCCTAACCCCCTAGGGTGCATGCAAGATCATATTAAAATGGTTTGATTTAGCAGGGTTAGGGTTAATAGGGTCTAATTTCATCTGTATTCCATGGTCATTTTATTTGAGGAATTTAAGGTACAATGTAGGTTTTTTACAGAAAATTTTAAATATATATACATGTATAAAAACAAGGCCAACAAAGTAACTTGCTTTTGTTTTGGAAATAAGTTTCATCGGTAACTCATGTTTACACAAACAGGACTTGGCAAAAATGTGAATCGTGTACCTTGCATTTGAATGTCTCTTTCAGTGTACCCTTGGTCATAGTGGTAGAAACTTTGCAATGCCCATTCCACATCAAGTTGTTACTCATGAGTTACCATCCTGATTGTCAACAAATAACAAATGATGAAATTTCGAGGGGCATATATTTTGTAACAAGTAACGAGTTGCTTCCCTGCAAACGAGCCGTACGATGTTTCTAAACAAATTCCAAGTGTTGTTTGCATGCTGCATGTTTGAATGCTACCAAGAATGTTCTGCAACAATAAGTGTTAAATGCTCAGTCACACTGAATGCAAGTGTGGCTTAGACTGCAATGGAATCTGTCTGAATGCGAAATAATATAATTTGGTTACATGATGCACGTTGTTTGTTAATTGACAGGTTCACACTGCTGGTTGGTAAGCCACCATTTGAAACTTCTTGTCTTAAGGACACCTACATGCGTATCAAGAAGAACGAGTACAGCATCCCATCATCGTGTAAGGTATCACCTGCTGCACGCTCGCTCATCTCTCGACTCCTGAAGAACAACCCACATGAGAGGCCCAGCATGGACTGCCTTCTTGAAGACAGCTTCTTCACTAGTGACTATCTGCCCCCTAAGCTCCCTACGACCTGCTTGACAATTGCACCGCGATTTGCACCACTGTCCCGCAAGCCACTCAAGGAGATCAACTCAAAGGGTAAGTATTATTTGACATTGGGAAGTGGTGACATGTGGTCAGTGAATGTCAATTTAAGGTTTTGCATGGTGGAAAGTCTCAATTGAGAAATGTTTGTGGTAACACCATGTACAGTAACACAGGCCTCAAATTTAAGATTTTCTAGGGCATGGCCATTTTGCCTTCGATAATAAAAAATTTGGCAGGACACCAAGGCCAAAGCAAAGGGTACCAAGGCCAATGGCATTTTTGTTTAAAGGGCACGGAGGCCAGTCATTATTACTTATATGAGAAATATTATGTGAAGCCCTGTAAAACTCTACAAGCCCAGCAAAACTCCACAGATACATGTACATTTACATGAGTGTTTGTCGCTTTAATCGATCTTTTCGTGGCATTTTTACAAACTTGATAGTTCAGGTTATTATAAACAACACACAATGCATCGGTCATACAATGAATGATGCCATGTGCCGCACGTACACAACTCCATGATGAAAGCGCGAGCGAACTTGACAACCAACTTGGTCGATTTTTCCTGGTAACCTATGCACAAAATATAACCTGGGTACCAGGCACAATCGACCAGTGGTTGGAAAATAGTCGCTGATTGAACTTGGTTGAGTGTACGTGCTTTAGATTGAATCTAGCTGCTGCCTCCTGAATTCGAATTTAAAATGCTCATGGAGGGATCGAAACCAGTCTTTATCAAGCTTCGTGTCGTATGCATGCTGCAGCAGCCATACGTACATACATGTAGTATACATACCGCACGGATACCGGTCTGACCCGCGTGCACCGTTGCTGCGCCGACTACGGCCAGCCCGTCAGCACGGCACGTCGTGGCTGCCGTTAAATTTGAGGCCTGGTAACAGTTCTCAGAAAGTTCATACTGCATGACTACAATCAGAAAGTTCATACTGACTTTAATTTCATACTGTGAAGATCTTACATGTAGCTGGTCTTGTTTCAGTGTGAGGGGCTGGTTCTTCCACATAATCCTCTGTAGCTCACACCTCCGAATGCCCTAGGGCTTGTGATGGGCGATTTGCATAATTTTCTTTTTTTTTAAATCAAGTTGGCACCTTTTCCGAAACAACTCTTTGAGTTTGTGACTTCACTTGGTGCCACTGCAAGCTTTTTTTCTATGTATAAAAGTACAATTTGTGATCTGTGCGGCAATGGCATATAAGAAAGCTCTGCGAGTGTTCATTAATTGTCAGTATTCAGTGACTTGTTTGTTTGAGTGTTTTAATCCAGGGCCCCGAGGGAGAACATTTGTTTTTGGATTCTGATGGGGCTACCCTGGTAAAATAAAACTTAATAAATCAAATAAATTGTCAGACCCTTGTACCACATTGGCTTTCTGAAGTTTTTTTTGCTGTTAGCTTATTTACAACATTCTGCAGTTATGAAGTAAATTTGTGTGGCCATGTTTTGGGTATCATTTGTTCATATGGTTAGGTTAGATTAGAACATTGCTTCATAGTTTGTGGATGTTCTCATACTTTACCCCATCACACTATTCCTGTCATGCAATTCAATGAATCAAAACAATTACATGTACATGTAGATACAAACTATAAGGGCACTGAAATGCTGCAGTTTAGGTGTGTTAATTAAATTTACTGCTGTTTTACGTGAAACAACACAGTTGAATACTACATGATTTATATTCTTAAAGTTTGTAAAAAATACAAAATCTTCCCCATTGCTCACTCCATTCCCAGGTAAAATAATAATATTTCACTAATTATGTAAACTTTTAAAACCACGGCAATGTCGTAAAAACACTCAATTGCAGAAACATGTTTCCTTGAATGACTTAGAATCACAGCTCTGGGTGAGACTTGTCAGGATTTTTTTCTGATTTTTAGGATTTTGTTTGGATTTCAGAATTTTTAAAGAATCTCTTGCAATCTGGAATTCCTGAGGTCCTGAAGGCATTTTTACCTGTAACAGTGGATATAGACCGATAAAATATTGATATTTTAAGGGGGGGTGCCTTTATATAGGCAAATACAAACTATATTTTTCATGGATTTTGTGGATTTTTCATTTTTTTGGCCAATCTCACCCCTGTCAGAGGAAAATGTGTCGTCGCCTGTTGGAGCTGTGAAGACTGGACTACATCAGATCCCTGGGATCAAGTCATCAGGACAGAGTGAGAATCAAGCATGCTGCAAGGAACAGACTGGTTCCAACCCACCAGCTAAAACACCATCTACAAAGGCTGAAGAAGGTAATGTACATGTATGTCTCGGCATAACGATCGTTCACCGTCATCTTCATCATAGAAAATGTATTTTGGAGAAAAAAAATTGTATTAAAGCTGGTATGTTCATGCTTTTGAGGTTTATCAACCTGAGAAATAAATTTTGATGTTGATTCCTAATTTGTTAGCATTAGATAAGTTATGAGGTTTCTCACAGGAAATTCCATACAAAAAAATTGACTGGCGATAAGTACATTTATAACATTTAATAGGTTTCATATTTCCTAATTCCAAAAGTATCAATGTATCATTCTTCGTGCGTAGCACAACACACTTTAAAACAACCAAATACAGTGCAGTGTACTTATTAAATGGTATTTTCTTCATTCAAAAATGCAAATTATGTAGTTTTCTAGGAGGGCAAAATCCTTGCAGCTTTAAATCTGCATCGATATCCAAGCAATTGAAGAAATGCATTGGCCCCCCCACAAATGTACTTTGTCCCTCACAGTAATGAACAGGATTGCATAATAACAGACTGAGAATATACAAAGATGTGATTGAACATGTAAATTACAAATGCAATAACTCCTCGTTCCCACAGGAGGATTTGCATGACAGCAATTTTAATTGGATAAAAACACCATTGCATGGCTGTTCTCCTTGCATATCTCCCATGCACATGTCTGTATTCCCACAACTCTTTATACTATTATACTTACAAAATTTACACATATTATGCATGTACATATGTACATGTAGGTATGAATGCATTTACCTGTGTTTTTTCTTGCTTGGCCTTTTACTATAGTTATAATCAAGAATAGTTTCTTCCTAACGCATGAAAAACAGAACAAGTGCAGCTATACATATACAATGTAGCTGTGCTGTATTTGAGTTTGGCATACCGTGGGTTGTGCAAAAAAATGGATGTGTTAACCAAGCTGTTGTAATTTTAACCTTTGCAGAATGTTTCCTGACTGAGCTCTTGGGCCAACTCGTTTCAGTTGTACACAGCAAACCAGGGGACATACCAGATGCGAGAATGGGTAAGGACTTGCAGACAGCCATTATTTTTGGGAGTCAACAGTGCAAGACATTATTTGAAATTTGACTGTTGTCAATTTTTGACTCCCAAAATGCCGCTGCATGATTCAATCGGGAGGCAGTGACATGTGCACCATTTGAACTGAAGTAGAGCATCTGAAACTTGCACAATTAACTTTGTACGAATACATGAACAGATTTTTATTTTGTTCCAAAGAAATGTGGTCAAACTTCACCTGTGGACTTCAGTGGCACAGTCTACCTTTTGTAAGATGCTGTAGTGCAAACCATAACATGGATCATGGGGTGTAGCTTGTTGTTTCTGTGTTCTACAACAGTAAGTTTGCATATTAACCCCATGAGGACGGTATTTTACGGGAGACGTCGGGGTGCCGCGGCGGCTCTGGCAGCCAAGCGAACCGCTACAATGTGTTTGTGCAGTCAAGCGTAACATATACACAATAATCCAACAATGGATTTAACTACACAAACAGCGGCCAATGGCGTCATCCAGCCTGGTGGCACTGTTTAATCCAACAATGGATTGAAACTGCACAAACAGTGGCCAATGGCGTCATCCGGCCTGGTGGCACTAGGTTTTTTGGCGCCATATGGCGTCTTCCGTACGCAAGGGGTTAACTTGAGCTGTAGAACAAGTTGAGGCAAAAAAAAAAAGTATGTCATCTCCCATGCATTAATGCACAAAGATGTGGTTAAAAAAAACCTACACTTTTTTAATGGAAAATATTTTGGCTGGTGAATCAAAATTAACATTCAACTACAACGTCTTTGTTGTATAAAACAAAAAAAGTGCAAATTTCAGTTATTTAACTTTTTAGATGATGTTAATAAATAAGTTAAAACAATTTGGCCATATTTCCCCAATTCATAGAAATTTTCCTCTAAAAAAGTGTGTTTTTCTTTTTTTTACCACACTGTATTACACCAAAAAAATAAAATAATGCAATACAGAGGAATGGAAATTATGCCCATTGCATTTCATGTAGTTTTAATTATATTATACACACTAGACATGGTTATGGACATATGAACTAACCATTAGATGCATGGATAGTTCAATTGTTATTTCATGTTCAGGGTTCGGGATCTCAAAGAGACCAGAACATTATTCCTGCACCTTGCAATCAAATGAAACCAATCATTGGGGTGCATATGGGTGGCAGAAACTTGATCAACAAAATCATGTCACAGTACAAAAGACATAATGCAAAGTACACGTGTAGTTGAGAGTTTCTTTGAAACCACCATACTACATGTACAATGTAATCGTGCTATTTTTGAGACAGATACATGTATTATAATTAAGCCTGTTCGATATGACGATATTTCCCGATATTTCGATATTGTTTTCATATCGAAAATCGTATCGGCCCCTTTAAAAATAACCGGAATATCGGGGAATTCGATATACCGAAGAATATCGCGATATATGTTCTTTTTGGCCGCATTACGTGTGGATTTGTCCAGTTTACTTTGCTCGAAATTCCAGTTATTTCCAATTATTGGACGGTAGAATAGTATATAATGTATCATGATGTACCATGGAGGAATAAAAAAATACATACATGCACTAAATGTGTCTTTCTTTGACCGTTTTCTAAACCCCGACATGACATCTCCGCTCCGCGCGATTTACCTTCCGAACGATTTACCCTCCGCGCCGTACGTTGTCAAGTGCAAACAACGTCTTATTCCCAGTGTACAATGTACGTACGTACGTACCTATACACGCTTGCGATCTCAGCTTGAGATCGAGGGGTATGGCAATTGTTTGCAATAAGGTCAACCCCTGCAGCGCATCTGCGCGTGCGCGTTGCTTTGTTGCTAGCCTTGGTCAAGTGCAAGCAACCGCACTGAATGCCACCGTCTTTCCCCAGTGTACAAGGCACACGTAGTTAGGTGTAGTTACGTGTAGCGAACTGCGTCGCGTCTTGAGAAAAGATTAAAACATGTGCCGCGCATCCATTGTACATTGTGCAATGTCATGTCGTCTTCACAAAATATACGACACGATCGTTTTTTGACAGCTCGCATGTGATCGTCCATGGTATTATCATCTGTGTTACTAATCAACAATGCTGAAATAGAAACAAACGCTAGTCTTTCTGGAGTGCCATAAAGTAGCCAACTGAAGGTAAATGTCGTAAAACTCCAAATACTCAACGAGCGAAGGGAAGCTTTGTCAAACCGGCCCGCCGTTCCTGCCGCTCAATCCCGGCAAGCCCGATCCCGGCGGTGGCCCCGATCTTATGATGCCGTGGTGACTTCCGTCATGTATTTTTTTATTCCTCCGTTCTTCCGGTAATGAAAAAGTGACATCATCACGATAATATCGAATATCGCGATATTTTTCTGCCGATATTTCGGTATCAAAATAAATGGATATCGAACAGCCTTAATTATAATAATGTAAAATTGACAGTGATGCCATGGGCTTGGTTTTCCTCCTAGGGTTGAATAACCTTTCAATGGTGGGCAAGTACGTAGGATGAAATGGAGGGATAGATAGATGACTGACATTTAACAATTGTTGACTGCTGTGATGTGGGATATCAAGTTTTTAACACCCGAGGGACACATAGCGCCCGAAGCGAAGCCGAGGGTGCTATGTGTCCCCAAGGGTGTTAAAAATGTCATATCCCACATCACAGCAGTCAACAATTGTTTTGTTATATCGCCAAACCCAGTTTTTCCAGTTTAACTTGCCTTGCTCGGTAGAAATTAACTCAAACAAATCACGCGATCAAAACAGCTGATCGTCTGCTAGCTAGTTTGCTGCTTCCATTATAGTTTGCTACCGTCAACAGTGTAGGTTGAAAATTGCCTGGGTACCAATGATACAGCTGAATCCGCTAGCTGGCCGGTGTGTGTGATATCATGCTTGGAGTGTGACAGTCGTTTTTATACACCAGACACGTGATCGTTCTAGGCCAATCAAAATACAGTATCCAAGATGGCAATATAACAAAGTGTGATATTTAATTACTACAGATGATGCCGAAGATCCAGCTGCCTGCCCTGTCCTATGGATCAGTAAGTGGGTGGACTACTCAGACAAGTATGGGCTCGGCTATCAGCTTAGTGATGGCAGCTTTGGCGTTCTCTTCAATGATTCCACCAAGCTCTTACTGCAGTCCAATGGAGAGTGAGTATATCATATCAATAGAGATTGGACCCACAATGTACATGTGTGAACACTTGTAGTCATTAAAAAATGAAACTACATGTAGGCATTTTAGTTTTTTTACTTGGATTACGGATCCGCCGCCGGAAAAAATATATTGGATTTTGCAACAACAAAAATTGCCGCCGAAAATTGTCGAATTCGAAAAAAAAACAAAAAAACAATTGCTGCATCGAACTTTGAAAGTACAATAAACAATCCTAGCAGCGCCACACCATCTAAGACCATATAGAACGAGCATAGGACTGTAAGCAGTGAACACTTGTTGACTGTTTTTGTGTGGAGTCCGATCCGGATGGTGTGCATACATGTACATTGTACAATATGTACGTACTGGCGTGCAAAAGTATTTATGCACCAGCTGTACGATTTTCAACATGAAGTTTGACTTGAAAACATGGATGTTCAATAAATTTTCCAAACCTGTGTCTTGTCATTATTTTAGTCAGTAATATGCAAGTTTCCAACACAAAAACACCCTCTCCTTTATGGAAAAAAACATGCTACTTCCAGACGTGACATCACTAACTGCGCGACAGTCTACGTTAAACCGCCTTCTTGAATTACCTCATTATGTATTTATTAGTCATGAATACATTAAGTTGGGATTTAAACCAATAGGGGAAAAGGCGCGCTGTGTTTCGGGCCGTTTTATGAATATTTCACAGGTCAATCGCCGTGACCATTCATAAGTATTGAAACTAGATTCCCCTGGCCTTATAAGGGAATTTGTATCAGAAAGCAACACAATGCGGCCCTGTGTTGGCAAAATATCACATTGTGATCTTTTGGAGATACACCTTTTTGCCAATACAGGGCCGAATGCCACTCAAAAGTGAGATTAACGATCACCAAAAAGGGATGATCCAAGCCTGGCATGGGGAGGGGAAATTTCCAACCGCGAGATTGCCCAGAGGGCTTGGGATTTTGGAGGGTACCGTGAGGTAGAATTTGCGGAAATTGCAATATAATAATTCTATGGAAAACGAGGCAGGATCTAGTCGCCCAAGGAAGACCACAGAAAAAGCTGACCGCCGCCTTGTGCGAAGTTCGCACTGAAACTTCGCACGAAACCACCCCCGAGCTTAGCGGTCGTCGCGACCTTGCCGAGCTGTGGGTGTTGCAATGCATCGCTCGACCGTATCCAGCAGAGACTGCAGGCAGCTGTTGGCTTAAATGTGGAAAATTTCGCGTCACAAGCCGCGCCTCACTGCCGACCATGAGGCCCGTCGATTGGCTTGGGATTGGGCTAAATCCGCGCTGCTGGAGAATGTATTTTTGTTGGTCAATTTCGCGTTCCACGGTGCCGCCATTTTGGATTACAGGGCGGCACCATGTTTCTTTTTTAAAAAATTTTTCCGCTCGCTGCCGGACCTGTAGTCATAAAAAATCCGTAATCCAAGTTAAAAAGAAAAAAAAAACGCCCTTGGGAATAGTTGGGATACATATGGGTATCTAGTTCCACTCGTTTTCCCCAGGTATATCGTGTGTTACGAAAATACACACATTACATGTATCTCGATGCTCATTTTTATTGAACTCAAGGATTCCTTCCTGCCTTCTAGCCAGGGATGAGTTTTTACCTGAGTAGATCAAAATAAAAGAAAATAAATAATCTATCTTCTTTTCAAATTGACAGCATATGTGACCCGCTCCAGAAAAAGGTAATATAAGTCGCGCAATGCATTTACGTGTAATGGCCTTTTCAATGTTGAGAGGGTGAAATTTTTCGTCAAAATTCATTTTTTTTTGGTTTTTGTCTTTAATGACATCTTAATTATCTGAAGTTTCAGGTTTGGTGCACAGCAATGTTGATTTCAGTAAATAAAGTGAACAAATAACCTTTTATAGTGCATTGTTCCATTGCATTGTATAAGAACTAGCTATTTCAAAGCCTGATTTCTCTGTTGTGCAATTTGAACTCCATAGAACTAATTAATATGCACAAACTTGATATCTCCAGAACGGAAAGGGCTTTGGAGCTCTATCATGTACCAAATGAAAGCTTACATTGCGGGCTTTCCAAACATACATAAAACTCATTTTTCATATTTTGCGACATAATATACCTTTTTCCAGAGCGGGTCACATATATTTCTTAAAAAAATATAATTAGCAGGCATGCAACTTTTCCTCGGATCAGCTGATTTCTTTGTTTTTTCACTTCACACTTATGCCATTGAAAATTGAAAAACACTGTACAAAGTCTTGTAAAGATTGGAATTTCATCTTCTTTTTTTTTTAATTCCAAGTTGCATGCCTGAATTAGCAACAATAAAAATATAATTCTACTCGCATAAAATCTATTAAAGTACATGTAGACCCCGGCAAAGGCTTGTTACTTTTAGGTGAAAAGTTTTTGGGACACCCTTATTTTCTAATAAACGAAGCATGTGTAAGAATTCTGATTTTTAAATTTTGTTTCAGAAACATGGAGTACATTGAGCGAGATGGCACTGAGAGGTTTTTCAGCATAGACAGTTTTTCAGAAAACATGCGCAAGAAGATCACTCTCTTGAAGTACTTCCGTAACTACATGAGTGAACACTTGCTCAAGGTAAAGTGCAGCTTTAATCATCATTTGCATTGTAAATGAAATTTGTAGTCTACATGTATACGTTGTGGTTAGTCAACAAAATTACAAATGTATTGAACAATTGCCACAAAAATGACACTTTGATGATTGTCGTTAGAATTTGTTTCCAACTTTAGATAATGGCATGTCAAATTGTATTTTCCTTTGCGAATTGTTTTCAACAGTTGTTTGTAACAGAACGACAGGTCAACATAACTCATGTCTAGACTTGACTGATTTGATTTGATTTGATTTGATTTGATTTGATTTGATTTGATTTGATTTGATTTGATTTGATTTGATTTGATTTAGACAAAAATGCATAGAAATAATCATCTGCAATTATTTTCTTTTTAATATCGCCATGAGGTCATCGGGTCAGTAATTCAAGAACCAAGGAAACTTGTCCATTATTTGGTATTGTTAATTTGTTATAATATTTTTATTTCAAAGAACAAGGCACACATGCGACCACCAGCACGTATTTGGACTAAGATTTAAGAATTTCACATGATATTCAACTGACATCACGGTTGGCTGATGCTTGTGAATAGCAATGGGTCAGTTGCTGACTATGATGATGAAATCTGCCTGCTACCCATTGCTGGGACAGATACGCTGGTATGGCAAAAGGGCACGCACAGTAGTTTACTTAAATGTTTGCATTGTCTTCATCCTAAATCTTTGCTAAAACAAATGTTGTCAATTGTTTATTTACAGTACAAGTATCTGTTTTTGTTTAATGTGATTAGACTGGTGCTGCAGTGAAGCTAGAATCAGACAATCTGGCTCGTCTGCCATTTCTCAGGACGTGGTTCAGGACTCGCAGTGCAATAGTCTTGCATCTCAGCAATGGAACACTTCAGGTATGCTTAATACAGACATGTATAGAAATCAATGCCTCGAAATGACAATATGATGAGGTAACAAAAAATGTAGAACCAACCATCCACCTCAATGTCCATTCTCACAGCCCTGGCTTTACATTGTAGGCCCTTGTCCTCCCTTGTTGATGGGTTAATTTTAGAGGAATGCTTTTGTTTTTTCTGTTACTAAACAAAAAAGGCCTTCTTGCACAACTAAATAAACAATTTTGTAAGACTTCAAAACCCCCACCCTGTTAGATCATTCTTGTGTTATCCTAAGACATGGTTCCATGTGTGAAAACAAGTTGACCTGGATATTTTTTGTATGGTTCGTTTGACCCCTGGTGGTTGGCTGTCGTTGATGGAATGATAGGGTGCCAGGCTTTCACTGAAAGCGCTGAGCGTAAATGCGAACAATACGTGCCACTACTGAAGAGAGTGGCCCTATTCATTGCACACTGAGCCCCCTTTCGTGTGACTAAAAGCTTTGTTTGAAAAAGCCCTATCTATTCATTACACTCACTCAAGAATACTGTAGTTGAATAATGAATGGATTGTGTATGAGCAGGAATTTGGCTATTCATGTCAACCGGCCCAGGTGTCTTGCCTCACTTCTCAGCTATGGCCGTCGTCCAGATACAAGGGGTTAAACAACCACTTCAAAATAAGATATCTTACTGTGTGACGATAGGTTTTCACTCATTTTCATAAGGTTGATTGAGATGCATGTTGCCTACAAAATGCATTTGATAAATGCTTCAAATATTTGGTTTCAGATTAATTTCTTCCAAGACCACACCAAGATCATCCTGTGTCCAATGATGGCTGCCGTCACCTACATTGATGAGAGTCGGCAGTTCCGTACATTCCGGCTGAGTCTGGTTGAGAAGTCTGGATGCTGCAAGGAGCTGGCTAGTAGGTTGCAATATGCTCGCATCATGACTGAGAGATTACTAGCACCCAAAGCACACTGTGCTAAACCTCACAAGGAGACCACATCGGCAGTCAGTACCAAAGATGCTGCACCGCATACCCTCAGATAGTTCAGTAATATTCAGCAAAAGGCGTCTCCTAACCATGTACATATTTGCTTCTATTTCTTATAAAGAATAGTGACAAGTAAATATTTCACCAAGTGCAAACTGTGGTGAAAATCTTATAAAGAGTATACTGAAGATCTAAAAGTGTAGCACCATATTTAGAAAACATAATGGGACGCTTTGCACCCAAGTATCATGATATTTTTCATATCGTGGTGCTTTCTATTACTCTGTTTAACCATAATAGTAATACTAAATGCAAGTTGAGTTCATTTTGGTGGGGTCAACAATACTGATTTTGTGGTAAAAGAACATTTCAAGATACTGTGCCTGCTTTGGTGTGGCACCCCGAAAAATAAATTTTCAAATTGAACTTGTTAGCAATGCATAAGTCATGACCTTTCGCATGAGACATTCTACAACAAATTGATTGAAGATAAGTAACACAGTGAATACAATTTCAATTTTTTTTTCAATAGGACTTTCTTATTATTAGTGTTAATGGATGGGGCAATCGTCATGTGTCAAGTTAAGATCAAATAGATTGCAGAGTGTACATGTATGCATTTTTACATTGTAAAATAGTTTCCCTCCATTATTCGTTTGAAGGAAATCCATTGAATTGAAATGTTCAGCCAGAGCACGGACATTACAGCTTTCAAATGTTGGGGGGAAAGATCAAAAACAATCTTCAATGTACATAAACTATAACCAAATCATATTTCACGCAGCAACATGGGTTGCAATTGTCTGCATTAAAGTAAAGCCTGCATCAGTTAATTGATATTCATAAACACCTTGGTCAGTTTAACATGAGCTTAAAAATGTTTAAACTGCCGCCATAGCCATAGTTTGAAAAAGACCACCTGGCCAGTGGCCAGTTGATGTCTATAGGCGCATTGCTGCACATACTCAATCCATTCGCGTTTCAACTATATTGTTCTTGAATGGGAGAATAGATGGAGCTTTTTTAAGCAAACATTTCATTCACACGAAAGGGGGCTCCAAGTGCGATGAATAGGACTACTCTATAAAGTAGAACACCTTTATAACAAGGTCCTTGGGACTTTACAATTTACCTTGTGATTAACAGGTACCTTGTATTATCAGTAATGGAAAACAAAGACTCGGGACCTATTTTTGTCCTTGTTATAAGCAGGATGTTGTATTAACAGTGCTCTTATTATCGGGATTCGACTGTACAGTGGAGCCTATTGTTTGCGTTTATGTTTGGCCGCACAGCCCCCATCAATAACAGCCAGACAGAAGGGGTTAAACCGGTGTAATATACCAGTCAGATTTGAAACTTGTTTGCTTCGTTAGTCAGATCAGCGCTTTCTCTCATACGTACATGCACCTTACATTATGTAATAAAGTTCAAATAACAAGTGAATGATGCTGATGCAACCCTTCATACCAGTTTCCTCTTCAACAAACGGCTACAAATGTGATGACCTCATGTTTACCAGTCAGTGTTACATTCGAAGGATCGTGGTCACTATAAATGGACATCACCTTTGGGTTGGTCCATTATATTTATGATTGTAAGGTACAAGTGTGCCTCAAACGCTCCCTTATGTATCGGCTGGGAGAAAGTGCTGACCTGCATTGTCCCCTCCTTGGCCATTTCTTTTTTACAGGATAAAGATTGCTTTGTCATTGTCTCCCCTGTTGGAAGAGGAAACTTGTATTGGAAAGTTTGCATTGATGTACAATACAAAGATTACAATTTACTCAATGTGTTGCCATACAAGTAGAATAGGAAATGTAATTTGATTCAACTTTCTAACGTTTGCTGAACAATTCGTCAGCATTTTCACCAAGTGATAAATTGTACATATTTTGGAATTAGCATAGGCATGTTGTTACTTTGTGAAAATGGTGATGAATTGATTTATTAAGTAGCTTAATGACATCACCCACACCATCATTTAAAGCCAGTATAATGAATTGTTGGGACTGTCCGGAAACTTCACATATGGCACTATACTGTAGATAATCATGACCAAGTTCAGTCAAGTGGATTCTCAGCTTGCTAACATTGTTAGTTAAATTGTTGAAAAATTTCCATGAAAACTACATGAATGTGTTTGCATTGATTATGAATCGTTCACTTTTTTGTTTATTTCAAAATCAATATCAAAAATTCAAAATCAATAATTATCTCCGACTCTCAGACCCATCTTTCTCAATATATATGCAACCAAGGAGGCATGTACTTTTGTACTTCTTAAAAATGAAAAAAAAATACACTTTCTTTATCCAATGAATTTTTTTATTGAAGTGAATCAGATGACCTTGCTAAAATGCTTGCATTCATGTTTATGTAAATTTTGATAGAGCGGAGATTAGTAACTGATGAGTATCAAAATTGTACATAAAACATTGTACTGTAGTTGTATATAGCCAAATTAATGTTGGGTAAAATTGTTTATAATTTACAATAGAATAAAAGGTAATTGCAGAAATTATTTGTGTATGGATCAAGTCTGGTGATTTACAGTTTAGAAACGTCATTAGTGGTGGAACAGTTACAATCGCAGCACTGATGGGTAAAAGTCGCCCTAAACAAACGACAAAGTCATTGGTTGTGGATTTGCTGGGTGTGTGAAATTTAAATTCTCGGAACTGAGCGCAAAGTTAGTGGACAGCTGTGCAGCAAATGCAAGCAATCATAAAGCAATTGCTGCACGTATCTCTGACCAGAGTTGTCTTAGATTTGTCCAAGACGACAACTCTCATCTTTACGTGCATGGACCTCATAATGCTTGTAGTTGAATCACATAAATTTGCTTTTCCGCATAGTTGCGGAAAAGGTATTGTTTTTGTTTGGATTTTATATTTTTCTGATAAATCTCATAGACTTAGCACATGGCTTTGCTACTCGGGACTTTGGCCACTATTAAAGCTCATACAGTCATCTTTTGCAAAAACAATGACCACATAGCATAGATGGTCCGAGAGCAATGACATCATGATGTCATCAGGGGTTACGTGACGTCATCTTATAGGTGCATTTTGTAGGGCCCCATATCTAGAGAACCGTAGGTCCGATTGGGTTCAAAGTTGCTCTGTAAGCAGCATGTTATAGATGAAAATTGACATGCGATTGATGACATTGTCATGATTTTATAGTAATTTTTCAGTTTTTGAACCTTGAAGCCATATCTCATCAACGGAACATGCTAATTTCAAAATTGTTTTTGTAATAGGTTTGTTGGGTCTTGTATACATTTGTACATATAAATGTGAAAAATGCGCGACGTCATGATGACATCAAAAATGTGCTCTTTTTTTTTTAAAGAAATGTAAGCAGTATGTAAGCAGGGGTGTGAAATGGCATGGGATATGCATAACAGCTGGTCCTTGGCCGTGCGGGTACCTAACTGAAAGGTGAAGAGGAGGGCAATCCAACATAAGCCCCTACCCTGATATTGTTTTGCCTCTGCCCATGCAAATGTCTAGTCCCTGCCTCCAAGCGGAGCACCCCGGACAACTGCTCACTAACGAGCAGGCTGAGTGGGAGAGACGACTGGGTTCCATGCCCCCAGAATAAAATTAGGCTGGATGTCAACAAAACAACAGTAACAGCAAATTGACTAAGGGTGAGGTAACCCCGACAGAAACCTCTACTGACAACTCGCCCTGCCAGCGCGTCAGTATATGGCAAAAAACCTTCATGTACTAACTATGAAAGACAACGTCAAGGAAGGCCGTAGAGCCCATGGCCAAAATGGGTACCATCGTAAAAATGGTAAACAACTGCCCAGTCACTCCTACTCAGAGGCAAGACCTCATGATGAAGTGCTGCAGCCAAAGCCACAAGGAAGCTCCAAAGAGAAGAGTGGAAGCTTCAGGACTGACGGGAGTAAGAAGACGGGAGAAAAATTGCACATTTGCACATACAACACAAGGACACTTCGCACCAATGAGTCACTTAAACATCTGATGGATGATCTTAAAGATTTTAAATGGGACATAATTGGTCTAGCAGAGACAAGGAGAGAGGGAGAAGGATTAGAAGAATTGGAAGGTGGGGCATGGCTATTCAACAAAGGAGCAACAGAAATAAATAAGAATGCAAGAGGAACTGGATTTCTAATTCACCCTAAAATTAAAGACCACATTATTGAAATAAAAAGTCACTCAAATCGAGTAGTATCACTCAGGATCCAACTTACAGGAAGTGAAGAGATCTGCATAATCCAAGTGTATGCACCAACTAGTGACTATGATGATGACGAAATAGAACAATTTTATGAAGACATCACAAAGGCAACAGAAGAACATAAAGCAAGCTACACCATAGTAATGGGAGACTTCAACGCCAAAGTCGGAAAACAACAACCTGGAGAGGAAAACATCATTGGAAAGTTTGGAACAGGAGAACGAAATAAAAGAGGAGAGACTATGCTAGAGTTCGCAGCTCAACAGAGTCTAATAATATCAAATACATTCTTCAAGAAAAAAGACAACAGATATTGGACATGGGAAAGCCCAAACGGAAATACCAGGAATCAAATCGACTTTATACTCAGTAACCACAGAGGAATTGTTGACAACTGTGAAGTTATCACTACAGTGGACATTGCTAGTGACCACAGGATGGTAAGAGCAACTATAAGCATCAACAAAAAGCTAGCCAGACTAAAGTTCATAAACAACAAAAGAAAGAAAAGTGTGAACCTCTTACGCTTAAGAGAAAAACAGGAGGAATTTCAAATAAGACTGAAAAATAGGTTTGATATACTAGCAGAAGAGAATGAAGACATAAATACCAGAAGTGAGGAGATAACAAAAATAATACTAGAAGAAGCAGCAACTATGGCACCATCAGACAAAAACAACAGCCAGAAGAGTGAAAAGGATAAGGAGTTAAATAAACTGGACACAAGACGAAAGAAACTGAGAGAAAACACTAACAAATCACACAGGGAGAAGATTGAGTATGCCGAGTTAGTAAAAACAACAAGAAAGATAAGACGCCAAAGAAGTAGAAAAAGACGGGAAGAACAAATCCAAGAAATCCTGAAGTCAAGAAAGGGAACAAAAGAAATCTCTAAGCTCAGCAGAAAGAAAACAAGAATCCAGCAGCTAAGGAACTGTGAGGGAACAATGACATCAAACAGGGAGGAAATTCTAAAAGTATGCTCAGATTTTTATCAAGAACTATATAGCTCAAGAGCAGAAGAGAATGACCAAACTGAAGAACAAATCATATCACCAGAAAACTCAGAAATACCGCATATAACACAACAGGAGGTTGAAGAAGCACTAAAACAAATGAAAACGAACAAGGCACCGGGAACAGATGAACTAACAAGCGATATACTTAAAGAAGGTGGCAAAGTGATAGTCATACAATTGGTAAAACTGTACAATCAAATAATGAAAGACCAAAGAATACCAACAAAATGGAAAGAAGCGAAGATAATTCTTCTTCACAAAAAAGGGGATAAAGCCGACATCAAAAACTACAGACCAATAAGTTTATTATCCCACATGTACAAGATATTCACAAGAATTATTCAAAACAGGATCAAGACTGAATTAGACAGACAACAACCAAGAGAGCAGGCAGGCTTCCGAAGAGGCTATTCAACAGTGGACCACCTGTATACAATAAATCAGCTAATTGAAAAGGCAAATGAATATCAGCTAAACCTATGTCTTGGGTTTATTGATTACGAGAAGGCCTTTGATTCGGTAGAGCATAAAGATCTATTTAAGGCTCTTCGAAAAACAGGAATTAATGAAGGATACATATGCATCCTAGAAGAAATATACACAAATGCGACAGCTAGAATCCATCTGGATAAGGACGTTTCAGAAATCGTGAAGATAAATAAGGGAGTGAGACAGGGAGACACCTTGTCACCAAAAATGTTTACATCGGCAATGGAACAAGTCTTTAAGAAACTACCCCTGGAAGAAAGAGGAATCAACATAGACGGTGAAAGACTAACAGACCTCCGCTATGCAGATGACGTAGCCTTAACTACCTCTTCAGTGGAAGACATGGAAATTCAATTAAATCACCTAAACGGGGAGAGCCAAAGAATTGGACTGAAAATGCATAAGGGGAAAACAAAATATATGACGAACTATAATACAGATTCCACCATCAAAGTAGAAAATCATGACATAGACAGAGTTGATGAATACAAATACCTTGGTCAAATATTAAAGATGAAAGACTGCACACACGAAGAAGTATTGATAAGGATAAAAGCAGGTTGGATGAGTTTTGGAAGGCACAAAGAAATTCTCTGTGACAAGAATATATCAATGGCATGGAGAAGGCAAATATACGACCAGTGCGTGCTACCAACTATGACATATGCTGCAGAAACATGGACAACAACAAAATACCTAGAAACCAAACTACAAACAGCACAAAGGGCCATGGAGAGAAGAATGCTACACATATCCATCCGGGACAAAATAAGATGCAGTGATATCAGAAAGAAAACAGGACTTAAGGACATAATTGAAAAAATCAAAGAAGCAAAGTGGAGATGGGCTGGACATGTGGCACGTTTGAAAGATAACAGATGGACCAGAAGAATTTCAGAGTGGCAACCACGAACAGGAAAGAGAAAACGAGGCAGACAGAAAAAGAGATGGAGAGACGACATCACATCCTACATGGGTATAACATGGACAACACAGGCACAAGAAAGAAGGACATGGAAAGCACATGAAGAGGGCTACATCCGACAATGGATGAACACGGCCTAGGCAAGGCAAGGCAAGGCAAGCAGTATTTTTAAAGCAGTATTATTTTCCTTTGCCACAATATGAGCCATGTATGTCATGGTGATGTCAAGGGTACAGAATCCTCCTATTCGGATGGTTTTTGTACTATGGGATGCTCATTAATTTTACTTTATATCTGTACTCTTTTAAAAGGATGTATGTACATGCATGTAATTGCTTTTATTTTTGACTCGGGCTCGCCCTGTATAAGGTGATGCATGCACTACCAGCCTTTGGCAGTTGGAAAGGTTGATTTTTAAATATTTTTTTTTAATTGGGATAGTTTTGTTTGGTGTATGTGGGGTTCTTCCATAATGGTTTCACGCAAAGGTCTTTGCAGAAAAACAAACAAAACAAGAAATTCACTGGAATATTGTTCTTGAAGTGCTGCAGTGTTTTTTTAATTTTTTTTCAAAGACTTCTCTAGCAATAATTTCGCAACTTAAAAATACTACAAAGATGCATTACATGTATACAAAAGCTTGTGCTTCTTTGTTTTGTTTTTCTTGATTTTGGTGGCTTTTTTGTAAACTTTAAAAATGTAAAATATTCCTATAGAAGTGACTTGCAAAAACAGTCACACACTATTTAAGTATAAATTATTTACATACATGTACATGTACGTGTGCATGAACATATAGAAATAGAAAATAACTGAAATAGAAAATTACTCACAAAAGAAAACACCAACTGAATAAACCTACTGTTAAATACATATGTATGCAACCTTTGATAATGACTCCTTATATTCTCACTATAGTTAACCTTTAGAAACAAATCCTGTAAGGAAAATTGCTACAGCTTTCTATTTCTATTTCGATGCAAACAATGTACAGGTACACTAGGTTTGGAAATAGTTGATCAACATTAAAAATGAGTACATGTACATGTAGGTGTAGCCAGGATTTGATTTCAGGGGAAGAATCTTGCAAGTAAAAATATCAGTAATGATACACTATAAACAAAATAAAGCCTCAGTGTACTACAAAAAGTAGTCTGGTTCCCAGACCAAAATATTCTGACTATTTCTGATGAATATTAAGTCCGGTAGCTGCCAAATGTCATGTGATGAAAACTGGCAGAATTCTGCCAGTTTCCAAAAACGTCCAAGGTTTTCCGAACTTGTTTTCGGTAACATTCGGCTGTTAACATTGATGTTCGAAATAACAAAATGTCTGTCAGGCCCGTTACAGATCCTGGAATTTGAATTCTCGATTATAAATAAAAACTGAAAAATCAATGCCACACTCTTGCAGTCTTTCCGCGCTGACTTGATTTTGCAAAAATATAAAATTTGAATGATGCCACCGACGTCACTCGGAGTAACACTGCACGTCATGATCTATTTTAAACCGTGGTAAATGTAGCTACCTGACCTATATAGACGTCTCATATGATGCACGATATGGGGAAGAGGGAATTCTACCCCCCCCCCCCCCCCGCCCTCTTTTGTGTTGGTCATTGTGTTCCCGGAATCTCAGGAATTATTTTCGGATCTCTAGGGGGGATGCGGATAGTCTGGAGAGTGTATAGGGTATAGACACAAAAGGGGGGGGGGGGGGGGGGTACCCCTCTTCCCCCTATCGTGCTGGGTATAGGGAATCTTCAGGTCAGGGAACCAGACTATACAAAAAGGATATTAACCAGGCTTATATCGATACACACCAATCATTTGTGTTTTTGATACACTAAACACATAAAACACCGTCTAAACATTTTTTTTAGACTGAAATGACAACTGAATGGAAAAAAGTTAAGTACACAATGTATTAGGAATTATGTATTTCACACTTTAAACAAATACTGTACAAAGACAAATAGGGTTTGACTGCAAGACTCGTGATAAATGTGTAGAAATAATTGAAATTATCAAAATTTCAGCTGAATTACATGCAGTAAAATATCTCCTTTTATTGGGAGAGATTTACATTTATCTGAAGTTCCTGGTCAACATACATGTGTACATGTATATGTGATGCGATCAAGCAAAATCAATCTGAAGTGCATGTACTGGGCCCTGGTAAATTTTGGGATTTTTACATAATGTAGCGTACTTCAAGCTCCATATTGGTGAAAAACGCATGAATATGACCTTTGGTTAAAAAGTAAGAAACTAAGAAAATCAAGTTTAAAATTACAGTACTTTGAGTCATTTTTAGCACATTTATAATACATGTCATATTTTCATGTGAAAGAAGAATGTTTTTCCCTTCTGTTTTTGTAAAAAAGTCAATTTTGATTTTTCCACTATATGAACATATTTTGGCCCATATCTCAAAACAAAGAATTGCCGAGTTCCGACTGATTTTGCTTGATTGCAGAGGGTTCATACAGTTCTAAAATAACTTTGGAATGACATTTTGAAGCATACAACATTTAGTTTGGGAATTTCAAAATTAAAGGTAATATATATATATATATATATAACATTTTCAAACATCAAACAACAAAACTACTGAATTATTGTGATATAGATTACTTGACTAAGTAAGTAATAGTCTCAAGCATCCTGCGAATGGCACCTGGTGTGCTGTCATTTTCAAGAAAAGTGGAATTTTTGTATGAATTTCTGGCAAAGGTTGGCTGACCATCACTGAAAAAAAATGAAATTTTTTTCTTAAAATACTGCCCCAATTTACCAATTTTAGTTAGTCCGCATTTTGTTGGGCAGTTAAATTACACATCTGTGAATGGGTGCAAGCAGCTACATGTAGTCTAGTTTCTCGACCTGATAATTCGCTGAGTTGGGCCAGGGAACTAGATTACAAAAACAGGATTTTGTTCTATTTGTTTCCAAGCATCTATACACACAAAACTATAAACAGGTCAGTGTTACAGTATTTGCTATTAAATTTACTAACCCCCCAAATAAATCCATTCATTTCTGAAAAATGCAGCAAAAAGCAACTTTAACCTTCAATTTTAATATGATTTTCCACACCGTACACACCCAAGGTAGTTAGGGCTGGCCTAAATCTGATTTAAGTGGTTTCAGTTTATTAATTTGTTCTTTTTCCAAACATGGCCATACTGGCACAATCCAAACATCATGGATTTAATTTAAAAAACACATCATCTTAAAAATATTGTAAAGCACCATAATTTTGTGGTTTAATGTTTTCTTCCAACATCAGGCACGGATCCAGGATATTTGTAAGCAGGGGGCACATCCAAAACGGAATGTTGCGAGGGGTGAGGCCTCCCTTGGCAGGGAGGTTAAAGGGTCTTTGGGGTTTTGAGGAAATAAAGACTGATTCAATACAGTATGTTTGTGTCTTATTACTAGATGAAGCATTTGTCTTTTATTGCAGGGGGTTGCAGCGGGTTCCCACTTCCCTTAGTCTTTTTGTCAAAATTTGACATGGGGAACGTGCCCGGATCCCTCTCTGGATCCATGCCTGAAAACTGGGACATGTCTGGAATGAATTACTAGTCAGAGTGACATACATTTGTACATGTATAATCATACAAATATTGGTGGTTCTATATTTTTTCCAGAGCTGTAAAGTAATTTAACTCTTGCAGACAGCTTTGCACTGTAGCAATAAATGATCACTGCATTTGAATATTAGAGGTAGTGTACATGATTGGTCATTGTTGCAATTTTCAGAAATGGGCAGATTTGGCGGTTAGTATTTTAATTAGAGGAAATATCATTCCACTGACCTGTTCAAAGTTTTGCGTTGCTGGATGGCGAAAAAAAACGAGAGAAAAACGGCGCTCATTTTCACCCGTCGGGCGAATGATACATGTAGCCTTTATTTAAGGCGCACGTGGCTACCTGGACGTGTGACGCGCCGCGAATGCCAGCATGTCCGGGGCCTACTACTCGTCCGGGTAGCCACACGCGCCTGAACTAAAGGCTACAGGGCAGTTTTCCAGCTGGAAATCGTTGGAAAACGATATAAATTTCCACTTTTCTTGACAACGACAGCACACCTGGTGCCATCATTTCACAGGATGATTGAGACTACTAATTAACTTACAGTCTAGTAAGGTATTTCGTAATAATTCAGTAAAAAAAAATTGTAGGATTACCAATTGTGTACACTACGTTTAAAGTTCAATTCAGTTCACATCTAGTTCCATTCTGCACAAGACAGTGAGTGAAATATACATGAAAAGCAAATATACAATTGTCAGCACAGAAATGGAGGTACATGTATACATTCAGGAACCCAAAGCTTGCAGAAATACCTTGAATATTAAATTATTTGTTAATTATTGAAGAAAAACTGAATGAATGATATACTCAGACAAACAAAAAACCAAAACCCTAACCTAACAGACACTACAAAGCAGGTATGCAAAGAAAAAACAAAAAAACGGATGAGACAAATGAATTGATTGCCTGGGCATGACATTAATGACCCGTATGGCATGTGTATGGAAATGACATAATTCCTGATAAGTCCATACCACTGGCGATATGAAGCAAAAGTCAATACCATAGTACGGTATTTACAGCATATATTCACTGAGCTCATTTTACTGCCTGTTTATTACATACATTTGTAAATGGTACATATGTATAATAAAACTACTCGGGTGCGTTCGAGCGTGTTATATAATGTTAACATCAGTATACTCTTCAGCACACCAATGGCAGGAGTATGACCCGAGGGTAACCGGGAGTACTCCCGCTCAGACTTACTCCTGTGCCAGAGGTGTTGTTCACATGATTTGTTCCACTTAACCATTTCAAGATGGCGGAAAGTAAACATTTCAGACTTTTCCAATGGAATGTTTTTATCATTGTTATTGTTGAACTGATCTTTGGATTACATATTGTCATGAATATGATACACATAAGGAAAAATGTCAAACTACGTTTACGTATCTTTCAATTAAAAACGGGAAAAAAAAGAAATTGTGGAGAGTTCACTAGTGCAGTGTCATCTGCTTAGTTTGGTTGCGGGGTATTTTGCAGACGACAATGAACACTACAGAATAAAGAATGGTAAAACGCGCAGTTTAACTTTGAAAGGACACAGAAGTATGGAGTTTTTGCCTTACTGGTTGTTACTTGTTAGTTTGACTTGTGTAAAAGAATTACGCAGTTGCTATGGTTACGGCAGTCAACCGTCTGGTTCCGTCTGGATGTTTAAGGCTAAACCCTAACCCTGCTAAATCCAACCATTTAATATAATTTTGAATGCACCCTGTCTAGGGGGTTAGGGATACAACAAATCCTCCAAATGCATGGGTCAGAGAAAAACAAATGAAATCTACTTAAAAAAAAGAAGTAGGATTTGATTTAATAAAATGCCGCTACGCCAACCTGACTGTTAAAAAAAAGTTTTAAAAAAAATTATGTCACAGGGTGGAATCCATCCCGGGACTTTGAACCAATCAAGCTTCTAAAGCACTCTGTTCATCAGATGGAATTTGGGTCGGGATGATGTAAATTCAATATTTGGTATTTTAAAGTATTGTACTCTGATTATAAAGCACTCATTCTAAAGCACTCTGGTTTGAATGACAGTTACAAATGTGATGTAGGCCTATAGATTTACAATGGTGTTTTTGCAATGCTATTATGTAAAGATAGCAGAGCAGCAATGTGAATGGAAATCATCAGAAAAGAGCTGAGGGGGTTGCGAACAGATCTATCAAGACACCAGAGCCAGCAACTGAACAGCAGCTCGGACAAGTAAAGGAGAACGAACACACAAAATCGAGCGAGAGGAGGCAAGGTTTCTGGGACATAGGCCTACAGGTTCATCAAGATAGACGGAAAAGAAAACTTGACGAGGAAAAGATCATGACAGGAGACAGAAAACTAACTAAAGAAGATGACACTCATCAGGAGTCGAGCTCGGACGGAGAGCCCGAAAAGCCCATGGATACAGAAACTCAAGTGGACGAAGGAGACTTTGTCCCGTACACAAGAAAGAGGCCCCAACGTTCCAGAAGAAAGAGGGGAACTGGAGCCATAGCCATGCAGAATCCCGACCACACATACCACCTACAGGATTACCAGTCACCACGAGGGATCGGAGGGGAAGGGGAAAGAGCAAAGCAAGGTAGTTATCCTTCTGAATTCCTCATAAGAAATGGTTTCTCTGACTAGCATCCTCTACATGGCTTTGACAATAGTCACTCTTAAATGTTAACGGGCTAATAAGGGGGACTCAGAAAAGGGATATGGTTTTAAATTATCTTAACCGGAAGAAATGGGCCGTAGTTCTCCTCCAAGAGACCCACAGTGAGGAGAAAGATGAAAATTCATGGTGCAGTCAGTGGGGGGGGGGGGGGGGGGGGCAATATTGCCCTTAGCCATGGCACGACAAACAGCAGGGGGGGGGGGGGGGGGGGGTTGCACTCCTAACTTCCGGAAAAAGCGGATCAAAAATTACCAACCAAGACAATGACAAGGATGGTAGATGGATGTCTGGGGACAATTGGCCCGTATTTTAGAATGCTCCTTTATTTTGGCTGAAAGGGCGCCTTTCATAAGGTATCCTTATCTAAAGGCTTCCTTTACTAAGGAGGGGTTATCTATGGTCGTTTACAGAATCGACCTTATCCCTTTCCTTTGTGAAGGAGTTCCTTGAATGGCTCCTCTTTGTGAGGTGCCTTTGCTAAGCAAATCCTTAACAAAAGGTCTCCCTCTAATCGCTTCCCTGCCCGAACACAATGGCTAATTGCGTAGTAAATGGCGGCAATTAACATGCAAATGGTGGTGTGCCATGCTTTGCACTATAGGCCCAGACAGCACTATGGAGGCAAAGGAAGCAAAAGGTTCAGCTAGGAAGAGAAGAATCTTCTCCGAGTTGGAGAAACATTTGCTGTTGCAGCTGATTGAAAAGGAAAGAACTGTTATTGAAATAAGGCAAAATACAGCTAAAATATTAAAGTATAAAAAGGACGCTTGGGATCGTATTGCGACTACTTTCAACTCGCAGAAAGGCATTGAAGCTGCAGATGTCAAAGCTCTGAAAAAGGTGTGGGACAACCTGAAAACCAAAGCGAAAAAGAATGTTAGCAAGGGAAAAAAAGAACGTCGTGTAACGGGCGGTGGTGAAGTCGATCCAGCGGCAACGGCCGATGACGTGTCGCATGTGGTAGCTTCGATGTGCAGTGACGTTCTTGAACCTCTCGATAATGCGATTGACGATGATACAGGCTATCATGTACAAGGTAATTTAATTTCACTTATAACGCGTCAGATGACCACAATTTAACATACACAATCCAACAGTGAAAGTGGATAGAGTGTAGGCCTATACAGCCGAGTCTATAAAATCTCGTTTATAATATTACTTACTTATAAATTTCACATTGTTCAAACTTCCAGTTACCAAGACACTACCCTCAACTACTGCAACCTCATCTCAAGTTGAACCACAGATACGCAATGCACCCGTACAACCAAACCAACCCCAGCCCACCCGCAGCCCAACCCCAGCCACCCGCAGTTGCTATGTCGACAAAAGGGAAAGCTAAACGTACATATATACAGCTACCAGCTCGCCAGAAACCAAAGAAAAGAATGTTCCTTCTGCGTCATCGGCATATGATAGATCACTTAAAATGCAGGAGATTGAACATGAAATACAAGTTAAACGCCTAAAGCAGAAGATGATATTCGATGAAGAAGAACATATGGAACGGATGAAACTACTAAAATTACAGCAGGACTTTGTACGACGTCTACATGAGAAGATTGAGCCAGCTGCTTGTGAATCCAGCGGAACAAACTATTCTCTATACGAAATGTATACACAACTGAAATAATTGACATGTACTATGTAATAGCCTTTGTTGGATAGTACTGCTTCTAGAGGTATCAAATTTAATTTTAAGTTGTGCACTAGTGTTATCACAAGCTTTAAGGGATAACATTTAAAACATGACATTAAATCAACATGTTCCTTCAATTGTTTTGAGTAGTATACATTGTCATTAAATATTTACTGGAAATATTGATGCACAATTGTCTGCCTCATGGCATTTGCTGAAGACACGTCTTGTCAATCTGCTACACTGGATCATCCCCTGCAAGACTTGTTTGAAAGGAGTGCAGATGGATTGAGGGAAGACCAGAAGAAATCTCTCCACAAGTTGTTGATGAAGCATCAAGAGGCATTCATGGGTCATGATGGTAGACTTGGGAGGACAGACAAATTCTTTCATCGTATTGACACCGGAGATGCTGCACCAATTAAACAGCATGCTCGACGGATACCAATTCATCAGAGGGTTGAGGTTCAGCGACAGCTTGATGAAATGCTTGATCAGGGGGTGGTTCAACCATCTCATAGCCCCTGGTCCTCTCCGATCGTTCTGGTAAGGAAAACAGATGGCAGCCTGAGGTTCTGCATAGATTATAGGCGTCTCAACCAGGTGACTAAGAAGGATGCCTATCCCCTGCCTCGGATTGATGCCTCTGTCTAGATGCTTTAGCTGGTTCCTGCTGGTTTTCTACTCTTGATCTAGCATCCGGTTATTGGCAGATGGAAATGCATCCAGACGACCGTGAGAAAACTGCCTTCTCTGCTGGAACTGGGTTATTTGAGTTCAATGTACTTCCATTTGGACTATGCAATGCCCCGAGTACCTTTGAGAGGTTGATGGAGGTTGTCTTACAGGGTCTTCAATGGGAGGTTTGTCTCATCTACCTGGATGACATTATTATCTATTCCAAGGCATTTGACGAACATTTGGACCGTCTCTCAAAGGTGCTCTGTGCACTGCAGGGAGCAGGTTTAATATTAAAACCCAAGAAATGTGTTCTAACTCGTCAGGAAGTCACCTATTTGGGTCATATTGTTTCCTCTGAAGGGATTGCCACTGATCCTACAAAAACGACTCCGGGAATGGCCTACTCCATGCAACCTCACCGATGTCCGAAGCTTTCTTGGGATTTGTTCTTATTATCGGAAGTTCATTGTTGATTTTGCTCATATCGCTGAACCCCTACATCGATTGACACAGAAAAATGTGAAGTTCCTCTGGACAGATGAGTGTAGCCGGGCATTTGAAGATCTAAAACACAAGCTGACAACTGCTCCCGTGTTGTCCTGTCCCAACTTCAGCTTACCTTTTGTGTTGGATACGGATGCTAGTAATAACGGTATAGGAGCCGTCTTATCCCAAGTCCATGATGGAAGAGAGCAAGTGATAGCTTATGCGAGTCGTAGTCTTAGCAAAGCAGAACGACGGTACAGCGTCACCAGAAGAGAGTTACTGGCTGTTGTCACATTTGTCCGGCACTTTAAATATTATCTATATGGACGACGTTTTTTTACTACGTACCGATAATGGTTCTCTGCGGTGGTTATTTAACTTCAAAGAGCCAGAGGGGAAAGTCGCACGTTGGTTGGAGATACTCAATACCTTTGAATTTGATGTCCAGCATCGACCTGGTACCAAACATCGTAACGCAGATGCATTGTCCAGATATCCATCAGTGACGGGAGAATGTAATGCCATTTCCTTGCCAGGCTGGGACCTCAAGAAAGCGAGTAGAGGACAGCAAGATGATCCAATCCTGGCACCAAAAGAATAACTTAATTGAAGGGGAAAAACATGTGGGTTTTGAGCACTTTGGAGAACGTATGGACTCAATTTAGGCAGAGCGGAAACATTGTTTTTGGACCAAACTCTGATTGTCAGTGACTTTTAGAAATATGGGTTTGATAAAGCCCAGAGTGGGTGAGCAAACAAGTTGTAGGGAAATAATAGAAGATTAAGAAAAAGGGGTATAAGAGATGGCGCAGGGCAGGCCCGTCACCAGCTTTATGGGGCCACAGTGCTTGATAGGGGGGCCACATAAGAAAAAACACAACTTTATGCTTATGGTTTGACAGATGGGGGGGGGGGGGGCAATTAATCACCCTTGGTGACGGGCCTGGCGCAGAGGGGGAGTTCAGTTAGTTGTTGCTTAGAGTTCAGTGCAGTTAGTTGTTTTAGGAGTTTAGAGTTGGTGAACTGGATATGGGGCTGTCTTCGCATCTAGCCAGAAGTTGGGCAGTTCGTCAGTTGAGGTAGCAGCCAATGTTCTTCAGTTTATACCAGTTGTTGTTAAGTTAGATTATCTGTTATTAGTTTGGAGCAGTTATTGAGTGCCAGTGAAGATGTGTTTTTAAGCCTAGCTGGAAGTTATAGCTGGCATTGCACAGACTGTTTTAGGTGGATTCGCTCTTGGATTTATTGTGCCCGGATCTCGGACGACTTCTTAGTGAGCAGACTAGAGCCGAAGGGATAATGTGAGTAGCACAATGTAGAGTAACCCACATTGATTGAAACTTATTACATCTCACTGGCAGGGCATTTACCTGTAGCTGATGATGAGCATGTCAATGTAATTTGTGTATTCTTGTAGTCATGTGGTGCGGAGGAAGTAAGTGGATGTGGAGTCCAATAGAGTAGCTAGCTATCAGTAGAATAATAATTCTCCTGGCTGGTGTACTGTTTATCAAGAGTTCCTTGTTCTCAGTGTAACGGGCGGTATATTTCCACCCAAACGAATCCGGTCCTTTACCATATTTGCGCATGATGAGCATAGCGGCTCTTGAGGTTAAATTGTTCCGGTGAGTTGGGGGTTTATTAACCGGGAAAAAAACGCCACAAAATGTGACCTGTTCCCACGAAACCCGGACAAAGTCGCATAGATCTATTTGGAGTAAACAGCCCGTAAGTCATTTCACGGTGGAATCGTCCATTTTTAGATTTTGACATGACTGTATTCTTCACATATTCATCTATAATATTACTATAAAAATGTTTAATTCTGATAACGTAAAGGACTTTTTTTCACATTTTTGGAGCAATGTTGGTGAACAAAAGAAGCGTAAACCGAGAAAATTCCCGAATATTAGTTATTTTACAATCCGTATTACTCCCCCCTATTGAAAATTTGGTATCATCGGAAAGCTTGATGTTTGTAGATTACGTTTTCATTCATAAAATTGTAAATTACGTCATCGAAAGCCAATAGGAGAGCGTTTCACAAATCCTAAATCTTATAAACAACAATTTCCTTGTTGCCGTGGTCATCTCTAACGAGAAACGTGATTCGCCAGTTATCACGTGAGCCCTTGCAATGTCTAGCTCCCCGTATAGTGCATGTGCATTATCAGTACAGTTTATAGACTAGCTTTAAGGACCAGACTATCTTGGTATACTGTAGATGTGACAGTGTAAATTTTACATGCTCTTTCTTTAATAGGAGTGACACCCCTAAATCTTGCATCATTCTTGTAGAGTTGAGCCTTGCCCCTTTGTTTTTAGTCAGGCAACCCCATGACACTATGCAAATGTTTGGCCCATGCGACTTGCCCCAAGACAATGCTTTTTCAGTTTGCAGACCGGCAGTGGAGTGAGCACATCACATTTTTCTTTGCTCCCATCTAAGTTATTTCTGCCTTGAAAACTTTGGTCTGCTGTAGACTTGGTAAGTTACACCAAAATTTCTTGTTCGTTATTGTGTATAAGCTTAATGTATACATAAGTGTTGTTTTTATTTCTTGGTCAAGAACTTTGTTGCTGAAAAGAGTCTGTTGTGCTGACTCAAAAGACTAAGTTTGGGCCAGCCTTAAGCACATATTAGTTGGATTTGGTATGGAAGAATGGCAGAGGAATGCTACCTACTTAGTTATTTTTACCACTGGTGTTTTTAGGTGGTTCCTTTCACTTGTTTTAGCTGTAAACTTGACGATTTTCTCAACCAGATTTTTAACTGATCACCTTGTTAGATTCTCTCTTTTTTGTGGTCAAAAGGAAAGTTAGTTTAGATCAGAAAAACCCTGGTCTGTTGATTAAGGACCATTTTCGATGTCTTTACTATTTTGTTTTTGTAAAGAATTAGCTGCTATTTTCTCTATTTTTACATATATACTTTGAAGGAATTCTGTTGAGAGTACTTGCATCATAATTTAGCCATTTGGAGATTGATGTGCTCAAGTTTTTAGCTTTCATCAGCAGTACTGTTTTGTTTGCTTTGTTTTTATAATTATGAAGGAATTTTTAGGACTCTTTAGAACTTCGATACAGTAGCTACATGTATATGTAGTTGTGTTAGAAAATGGCTGCCTATAAACTTTTCTGAGCCACATATGTGGAAGCAGCATGTGTTGAGTCTAGACATAGTACTAGTCCTTTTTGCATTATTTATTTGTTAGGCTGCCTACCTGTTTGCACACACTTCATTCACTTTTTGTACAGTGAGGACTGGTGACCACTCTAGTACTTGTGGTCTGGCGAACTGTTTAGTCAAAGTTTATTGACCCTGGAAGATGCAGCAATGCCACTGTGCACTGTATCTTGAGCCATGTCCAGTTCTTGGAACTCATTATATATTCATGAGAAAGAGTTGCTCTTTGTTCAAGTACATGTACTGCAGGCAGTTAGTTTAAGGGCAACCTGTGTTTACATAAATTTACAACTTTGTGTGGCTGTGTACAATATATAAAGCTTTGCTGTGTTTTACTTTTGCCAGTGACTTTTAATACCCTCATGTACTTAATTGGAATATTCTTTTGTTTTCTTTTTATTTGTATTAGGTTGTTTAAGCTTGAGTGTTTTTGATTTGTGATTTTCCTTGAACACTGTTGTTGGTTTTTTTTTTAAGGCTTGGTTTTAAATTGTTTTTTTTAGGTTTTGGTTCGAAATTGGTTTTTAAGTTCCGGTTTTAAGTTAAGTTCTCTTTTTTTAAGTTATGGCTTAAATTATATCTTAAGTTTTGGGTTTTAAATTGGTCTTGTTTCGGTTACTTGGTTGGTTTGTCTCCAAAGGTTCATAGTTACTTTTATTTTGGCTGACTGTGAAACTGTTTTGAATTCTTAAGGTTTTGGTTTGTTCGGTATTGGTCAATTTGCTTTTGGGTTTCAAAGGCTAGTCATCTCGTCAATAACTTTCTTTTTACCCTTGATACACAGTTTTGATATTGCAGATCACTTATTTTTTTGTTGATCAAATTCTGTATTGGTTTGAAATATTTTTTTGTTCTTCACACGGTTGATCTGTAATCATCTTTTGAGAATTCTCCCATGAAATAAATTTTTATTTTTTGTTGTTGTGGAAATCTGAAACTGTTTTAGTTGTCTCTATTCTTAGGATTATCTCGCGATTCCTCCCTGAAAGACCCCTGTTAAGTTATTTTTTTGTTGCAAGCGAGCCCCCACAGTTAAGACTTTTCTTTTTCTAGGTTTTTCTTTCTTTATTTATTGCGAGTCACTTTTCCGGGTTACATACACGTACACGTACGTTCACGTACACAAATTCATGTCTACGTGTCGCGCTACACCAAGAGAGATTTCAGTTTCAAAGCAATTTTGTACGTACGTTTTACACATTTTTAATTAAGTTTTTATAGGAAGTTTTCATAGAAATACTGATCACACGTTTTTGTGGTATTTTAACAACGAAATGTCACGCGCGGAGCCTGGTTGGGCGGGGGATGAGGCTACAACGTCGTCGGGGGAATCTTCGGTGGAATCTGCCTCGTCGAAGACGGTAAAACTGAAGACTGCTTTAAACGAAGCGCTCGTCCTTGTTGGTTTGTCTCAAAGAGACAACGCGAATTTGTCTGTCCTTCTGACTGAGTATTTGATGGACAGTATTTCGTCAGATGATGATGATGATGATGATGATGAACAGGATGAGCCGGAACCTATGGACATTGATGATCAGCCTACATCAGAAGCTGAGGATGTTGAAGAGGAGACAGATGACGCCGGTGACAACAATCATGAGGATGAGGAGAAGGCAGATGAAGATAATGCAGATGATGATGGTGCTTTTGGTCTTGTACCTGATCTTGCCCAGCAAATCATTAACATTGAAGGTACTGATGACTGGACCTCTCCAGACAACGTCGATGAAGAGTTTGCTAAAGTAAACAACTTTAGCAACTGCACATGCCACAGAAACAGGAACAGGAACAACCCTTGCACAAACCAGTTCGAGCACATGTACATTGTACAGTTAGTTACGTGCACAGATGTCTGATGCAGAGATGATGAGGCGAGAGCGCAAGATGTTTTTAATGGGGCGAATCATGCAGCTCTACAATAGAAACAACCAAGAAAACCCTATGCTCCAAACGGGCACGTCAGACGGATCGTACAAGGAGCCGAGTTTCGTATCTCGTCGAGGGAACACACGTCTGCCGGAAATCATTCATTTTCATGCACAAGTAAGTGTAATTTTGGAGTACCGTAATTTTTTTAATAGATTTAAAATGCAGTCGTAACAAAATGTTAATAATTATTTTTACTTGGCCAAGTATTTGGCGGACGTACAAGGTTGCAATGCAAACAATACAGTTCTCTTATGTAAAAATTAATGGTGACAACATGTAACAATAACATCACAATATTTTGCGTCACAACATGTAAAAGCAAAGATGACGGTTTTTCTCCGCAAAAACCCTTTTTGTTTTTATATCCAACTGTTAAAGTGATTACAAAAAAAATTTAAGAACGAAATTCATTCAGTTTTTCATAACAATGAACAGAGAAAAAATCTTGATGTTGTAAGTCCTTCCTGTGACAGGCCATTTTCATACTGCCCTTGCACAGCGCCCTCGCCTGATTGCAGGTCCAGTATAGTTTAGCAATTTAGTTTTTGTCTAGTGAGTCATTCACCCATCAGCATTGGTAGAGACAAGACCATTGAACACATGCACTAAAACAAAAGAGTGTACTGAGCAGTTTTTCAGCTCAGATCGCCCCACAAAAGCTACAGGGTATTTTGGCTGGGGTAAGTGTGAACTTTGTTTTTGTATTCTTACTTCCAGGAACATACATGTATGGCTTAATCACTGATGATTGTCCCACTTATTTATTTCACTGTAGAAGTTGGTTTGATTGGTAATTATTGTAGAATTTCCTGAGATTTAGGATTGCTATTCTAGGAAATGTCTTTCTACTGTCAACTTTCCTTTTGGCAAAACAGTTGTGCACTTCTTGGGTTTATTTAGTAATTTCCCTAAGATTGAGTTCAGATTATTTAGTAATTTCCCTAAGATTGAGTTCAGATTATTTCTTGAGAGGTCCAATAACACTTTTACTTGTTTTATTCTTAACTTGATTATGTTGCCTTCTTAAATAGGTTAAGGAGAGTTTTTCCTTATTTTATTGTATTTCTTCTCCCATATATTTACCACTGTTTATGTTCACATTCTTAGATACAGACTTTTTAGAGTATAACTTTATAGTTCCCTTATGCAAGCGTCCATAGTGCAGTGCAGTATAGCCACAGTGTAGACCTTTTAGTCCCCTAAGTTGTTGCATATTATAATGAGGTGCACACAGTTCTGGAAGGTCACCTATACCTTAGTACAGGGAAGGTCAATCTGGCCACTTGCTTTATTACTCCTTAGAGACTTTTTACCAGCTGCATTATTGCTTATTGTGGTACATGTGCTGGCAGTCGCCTTATTAGACTGGCACACTATAGTCCCTTAGGTTCTGTTTTATGCAGTTATTGGAGATGCAGCATATATTACTTGCATTTCTATTGCTATACTATTCTTAAGAGTTATGTGTATCATTCATTTCCAAATTTCTTTAGTATCGTAATTATCCTATTACCCACATAATCCTTTTCTCCTTTTTGGTGTTAATCATTTTCTATTCCTAATATATTAAGTTAGTTCCTAATTATTCCGTCAATAGGTTATAATAGTGAGCGGACTGCTTCAAGTCTTTGATTTGCCAATGCCATAGTGATAGGGATTATTATTACACTTTCACTTAGTTATTTCTTTTCTTGACTGCAAGTAATTCAAGCATTCGCATGCCTTGTATTTTCAGACTAGAATTTAACTTGACTTTACGGTTAAAGTGAATTGTGTAATTAGATTTTATTTCTCCTCTATTCACTAGCTGCTTTAGTTTCTTTTGGAATCATTATTGTTCATCTTTGTAATTTTCCAAAGTATTATATTTATGAGGAAATTGTTTCATTTTATCTTTTCAGGGTTTATGTACCAAGATGCAGTAGCACCATAATAAAGAACAGCGTCCAGTTAATGTACACCATCCTAGTCGTGTCACATTTTCTCGGTGTCACAATTGGCGTCGTAGACAGGATGGTGTACTAACGCTGCATCTACCCCCAGCCAAGGGCGAGGCGGAACTGACACAGCAGATGACCAGTTCCTGAAATAAGCTTCAACTGGGTCACCAGGCATGGAAGAGATTGAACAACTGCGGGCCGAGCTGGAGGCAATGAAGGTCGCCCTTCAGAAGGAGAGGGAGGAGCGAGAGAAGGCCACAGCAGACAGCTCCACTACCCCTCCGGTATCAGCTACAAAGCAGATATACATTGCTGCAGGAAGGCGGCTGGAGCGCTTTAGAGGAAAGCCAGAGAAACCCAGTTACCCATCGGTCGAAGAATGGGTCAGCGACGTAAAGGGCCAGCTGACAGCTAGGCAGATTAAGGGAGAAGACGGCGCTGCCTTTGTCATTGATCATCTCGCCGGTAAGGCGCGACAAGAAATCCTTGGCAGAGGTGATGCTGTTAAGGGCAACCCAGAAGAGATTTTTCATATCCTACTGAAGGTCTTTGGTGATGGAGACACACTCCCGCAGATCCAGCAGAAGTTCTTTTCGTACTGCCAAGGCCAAGGTGAGGATCTCCTGACCTTTTCACTTGAACTCGTGGAATTTTGTTTAATTCCATGGCCCGCCTAGACAACTCCTTCAATGCTGTACGGGAAAAAACGCTGAAAGGAAGGCTTGCTGAGGCTGTGAGGGATGAAGGCCTGAAAAGAGAACTGCGCCGCCTGAACATCGACTCGCCAGACCTGAGTTTCTTTGATGCAAGAGATCGAGCCATCGAGTGGCTTGGGAACAGCCAGTGCAAGCGTCAGAGGGAGGCAACAATCCACGAGGTCAAAGCCAAAGAGGAGTCAGGAGTCCTGCAGTCTCTCATAGAGAAACAAGGGGAGCAACTGCAGAGGCAGCAGCAGCAGATTGACGCCCTCCTCAAGGCTATGACCCAGCAACCTGCTCGCCGTTGGGACCAGGGTCCAAGACGATGCTACAACTGCCGGGCTACAGATCACCTCAAGCGAGACTGCCCCCATCCTCCATCCTCCCCAATGGCCGGTGGATACTTTCCGTCGACAAGAGGGTTGCATCAGGGCAACAAGGATCATCAGCAGTTTGTTTCCCAGCAGTTTGGCCCCCAGCAGCCCCCAGCACAGCAGTTTGGCCCCCAGCAGCCCCCAGCACAGCAGTTTGTCCCCCATCAGTCCTCAGCCCAGCAGGTTTCCCCCCAAAAGTGCATGGCTCAATTAAACTAGGAAGGCCTGTCATTGAGAGCCACACGGCAGGCCCACAGGAATCTATTAATAGCGGCTCAATCTACAGGAAAGCAGTAGGGCAGTGTCCAGAATCTGTCGTCCAGATTGGTGCATCAAAGGTGCATTGTCTACTTGACACGGGAGCGCAAGTCTCAACAATTACAGAATCTTTCTTCAAGGAACACTTTCCTGAGACAGAACTGGTAGATGTGACGGCGTTCATCAGCATCTCTGGTGCCCAAGGTCTGGCCATTCCCTATCTCGGCTATATTGAGTTGCCAATTACAGTACTGGGCCACTCCTTCATAAATATGGGATTTCTGGTGGTAAAGGATCCTACTGGCACATCCATTGCAGAAAGGAAAAAGAGAGTACCAGGGGTGATTGGGTCAAACATCTTCAGGGATGTCCGAGAGAAGTTACAGGAAGATGCTACTGGCCAGAACTACTTGGAGGAGTTGAAAAGCCGGAGTGACGGACCTGAATGGGCTCATGCACTTGCTCTATATGAGGAGGTGAGAGGTGGAACTATGCATCACGCAGATGTTGCAGGTAAAGTCCGTACAGTGGGATCCAAGCCCATCCTAGTCCCCGCCAACTCCCTCCTTGTGATAGGATGCTCCGTGAAGCCTGCTGCAAGTGATGTCATTTATGAGGCCATAATAGAACAGCTGGATGCAGATGTGACCCACCTACCTCATGGCTTGACCGTAGCTCCCACACTAGCATCCATCAACAGCAGTGGCAGGGTACCAGTGCAAGTTGCCAACTTCACTAGCAGTGACTTGTACATACCGCCTAGGACACCGATCGCTACACACAGTGGAGCATCTGTTTACAGTAACGGCGCATATCATGCAACTTCACAGGAGGCACAGGCGGTGGACCCAAAGTCAGAAGTAGATGAAACCAAACTGGTTGCTCGAGAGTTGATGGCTAGAATCAACATTGGAGGCAATGTCACCAGTTCCCAGAGAGAAGAGCTGAGACAAGTTATTGGCAGTTATGCCGAGGCGTTCAGCAAAGGTGACGATGACATCGGCTACTGTAATAAAGTTGAGCACCGAATAATCACCACTGATGACCTTCCAGTTAGAGTCCCTCATCGCCGCATCCCTCCACACCTATGGGCAGAGGTAAGGGACCACATACACAAGTCCCTCAACCAAGGCATCATCCAGGAGTCTTCAAGCCCCTACGCTTCACCAGTTGTCCTAGTTAGGAAGCATGATGGAAAGTTGAGGCTCTGTGTGGACTATAGGGCACTAAATGCCAAAACCCACAAAGATGCTTACCCCCTACCCCGTATAGAAGAGGCACTGGATGCACTTAATGGAGCACAGTACTTCTGCAGTCTAGACCTGGCGCATGGCTTTTACCAGATCCCCCTTGAAGATCGCGACATCGAGAAGTCGGCATTCCGTGTTGGCACGGGCGGTCTCTATGAATTTACAAGAATGCCGTTTGGTCTGTGTAATGCCCCTGCCACATTCATGAGGTTGATGGACAGGATCTTCGGTGACAAGAATTTCCAGTCCCTAATCGTCTATCTCGACGACATCCTTGTTTTCGGGAAGACGTTCGAGGAGACGCTCGAACGACTGGAGATGGTCCTCAAACGACTGCAGGATTTCGGCCTCAAGGTGAAGCCCGAAAAATGCCACTGGTTCGCTGAGAAGCTGAAATATTTGGGCCATGAGATTTCAGCGAAAGGAATCGCCCCTGACCCAGAAAAGAAGAGAGCTGTGGCTGAGTGGAAGAGACCGGCAACTGAGAGGGAACTCAGAAGTTTTCTCGGTCTTGCCAGCTATTATCGGCGCTTCATGCAGGGATTCGCCTCAGTAGCTGCCCCGCTCCATGCACTCCTAGGAAGCACCAAGAAGACAGCCAGACGCACCCCTCCATCCAAGTCACTGGCCAGTGTCTGGGATGAGGCGTGTGAGGCATCTTTCACCCGATTGAAGGAGCTCTTGACGTCAGCCCCACTCTTGGGATACCCCGACTTCACACGTCCATTCATTTTGGAAGTGGATGCAAGCCACTATGGACTCGGTGCAGTTCTCTCACAAGAGCAGGAGAAAGGTCGTGTTGTTCTTGGCTATGCAAGTAGAGGTCTCCGGGGAAGTGAGAAGAATATGGAGAGTTACAGTAGCATGAAGCTAGAACTACTGGCATTACGATGGGCCATCACAGTGAAGTTCCGCGACCTTCTACTGGGAGCCGACTTTGTTGTTTATACCGACAACAATCCCCTGAGCTATCTTCAGTCATCTGCAAAGCTGGGAGCTACCGAAACACGATGGGCTGCGGAACTAGCACAGTTCAGATTCACAATAAAGTACAGGTCTGGACGCAGTAATCGAAATGCTGACGCCCTGAGCAGGAAGGTTGCTCATGGCAAAGAGCCAACCACTGTCCGGTTTGAAGGGACTACCGCGGACGCAACACTGCACCTCCAGCCCCACACAACACATGTCCCGAATGACTTAAGAGCAGCCATACGGAACACCATCTATGAAGTTGGGTTGAACGAAGTCCGCAGTAGCACAGATGTATCCCCACTCGCAGCAATGTCCACAATCCCATCTATCCCCAATGAGGACATGGCAGCGATGCAGAGGGCAGACTATGACATCGGCCGACCATGGCACTACTGGGAGCGAAAGCAGAAGCCCTCCCTTCGTTACCTGATGAAAGAGGCCCGGACTACTCGTAAACTGCTTCATTTGTGGGATCGTCTCACAGAACAGAACAACATACTCTACAAGCAGAAGGTTGAGAATGGGTCAACAGTGCGACAGCTTCTCCTTCCTAGCGCCCTCAGACAGAAGGTGCTTCAAGCTCTTCATGACGAGGCCGGACACCAAGGTGTAGAGAAGACAACAAAGCTTGCGCAGACTCGATGCTTCTGGCCTGGAATGTCCACGGACATTGAAAACTACTGCAAGAATTGTCAGAGATGCACTTTGGCGAAAGCTGGTAGGAAACTCCATCCTACTATGGGATCGCTGATTGCGAAGAAGCCCTTGGAAGTCTTAGCTATGGACTTTACAGTCCTCGAACCGGGCACAAACAACATTGAGAATGTTCTAGTGCTCACAGCTGTCTTTACCAAGTTCACGCAAGCAGTGCCGTGCAGAGACCAGAAGGCCACGACGGTTGCTCGAGTCCTAGTGCGAGAGTGGTTTGTCCGCTTTGGAGTCCCTCAACGGTTACACAGCGACCAGGGCCGACAATTCGAAGGAAAGGTAATCAAGGGGCTGTGCGAGATGTATGGTGTGGCCAAGAGTAGGACGACACCCTACCATCCAGAAGGTAATGGCCAATGTGAACGGTTCAACAGAACTCTTCATGACCGTTTGCGGACACTACCTCCAGAGAAGAAGCGAAGATGGCCAGAACTCCTACCTGAGCTTGTCTACGCATATAACGCGACACCACACTCGTCAACGGGCTATTCCCCACACTATCTCTTCTTCGGCCGTGAACCCCGGCTACCGATCGACCACTTACTCGGGGTATGTGACCAGTCAGCAGATGAGACAAATCCTGGGTTAGATCAGTGGGTAGCCGATCATCACTCCCGAATGAAACTCGCCTTTGAAATGGCTTCGGGTAAGACAGAGAGAGAAGCCCTTCGAAGACAGCAACAACATGATGAGAAATCCAGGCAGGAGGATCTCCACATTGGGGCCAGGGTGTTCCTTCGAAATCGCACAACTGAAGGCAGAAATAAGATTATGGATGTGTGGGACAGCCGACCACACGAAGTAGTAAGGAGGCCAAACCCCACCGGACATGTGTACATTGTAGCACCACTCGACGGGGAGGGAAAGGAAAGGACTCTAAATAGGAAAGACCTGCTGGAGGCAAGAGCATTAATGATTGGTGAGGATGAAGCGCCAGAAACTGGATGTGATCGAATTGATGCACCAGTTCCACTAGCGCAGCCTAATGAGGAGGCAGATGATGTCCTCCTCATAGTAAAGGAACAGCCAGCAGATGGACAAGAGCTGGCGGAAGGACCCACTACTTTCCACAAAGTAGGGGAGAACCTCGAGGACCAAGTCCTTCTACCGTCTGCCCCTGAGAAGGAACCCAGTGCTTTACACAAAGCAGGGGAGCCGCATCATCCAGCATCGCATCCCACAGAGCAGCTGGTTGGTCCCTCTGAAGCCCCAGAGTCAGTGACAGATGACACCCCATCAGAGTCAGCGCCTGGAGGAGATGTTCATAGCAGTGACCCAGATGAGCACCCAGCAGAAGTCCGCCGGACAAGCCGCATAGGGGCAGGGCAACACACCAACCCTCATCACCTGCCGAGGCCTGCTGTCCAGTCAGAGATTCCTGTTAAACCTGAGTGTCACCCCACTGAGTTTCGAGCACCAGGTATCGACCCTCAAGTTCTAGCAGAGATGTCGAAGGCCCAACTGCTGCTAGCACAGATGCTTGCTGGAGTCCAGCCGAGATGATTTTTTTATAGTTCGTGCCACTTTTTTTTGATTATCTTTTTATTTGTATTAATCATTTCTCATTTATTATGTATAGTTATTATCTGAGGTTGTCAGGCGCCAACCTTTAAGCAGGGGAGTATGTGACAGGCCATTTTCATACTGCCCTTGCACAGCGCCCTCGCCTGATTGCAGGTCCAGTATAGTTTAGCAATTTAGTTTTTGTCTAGTGAGTCATTCACCCATCAGCATTGGTAGAGACAAGACCATTGAACACATGCACTAAAACAAAAGAGTGTACTGAGCAGTTTTTCAGCTCAGATCGCCCCACAAAAGCTACAGGGTATTTTGGCTGGGGTAAGTGTGAACTTTGTTTTTGTATTCTTACTTCCAGGAACATACATGTATGGCTTAATCACTGATGATTGTCCCACTTATTTATTTCACTGTAGAAGTTGGTTTGATTGGTAATTATTGTAGAATTTCCTGAGATTTAGGATTGCTATTCTAGGAAATGTCTTTCTACTGTCAACTTTCCTTTTGGCAAAACAGTTGTGCACTTCTTGGGTTTATTTAGTAATTTCCCTAAGATTGAGTTCAGATTATTTAGTAATTTCCCTAAGATTGAGTTCAGATTATTTCTTGAGAGGTCCAATAACACTTTTACTTGTTTTATTCTTAACTTGATTATGTTGCCTTCTTAAATAGGTTAAGGAGAGTTTTTCCTTATTTTATTGTATTTCTTCTCCCATATATTTACCACTGTTTATGTTCACATTCTTAGATACAGACTTTTTAGAGTATAACTTTATAGTTCCCTTATGCAAGCGTCCATAGTGCAGTGCAGTATAGCCACAGTGTAGACCCTTTAGTCCCCTAAGTTGTTGCATATTATAATGAGGTGCACACAGTTCTGGAAGGTCACCTATACCTTAGTACAGGGAAGGTCAATCTGGCCACTTGCTTTATTACTCCTTAGAGACTTTTTACCAGCTGCATTATTGCTTATTGTGGTACATGTGCTGGCAGTCGCCTTATTAGACTGGCACACTATAGTCCCTTAGGTTCTGTTTTATGCAGTTATTGGAGATGCAGCATATATTACTTGCATTTCTATTGCTATACTATTCTTAAGAGTTATGTGTATCATTCATTTCCAAATTTCTTTAGTATCGTAATTATCCTATTACCCACATAATCCTTTTCTCCTTTTTGGTGTTAATCATTTTCTATTCCTAATATATTAAGTTAGTTCCTAATTATTCCGTCAATAGGTTATAATAGTGAGCGGACTGCTTCAAGTCTTTGATTTGCCAATGCCATAGTGATAGGGATTATTATTACACTTTCACTTAGTTATTTCTTTTCTTGACTGCAAGTAATTCAAGCATTCGCATGCCTTGTATTTTCAGACTAGAATTTAACTTGACTTTACGGTTAAAGTGAATTGTGTAATTAGATTTTATTTCTCCTCTATTCACTAGCTGCTTTAGTTTCTTTTGGAATCATTATTGTTCATCTTTGTAATTTTCCAAAGTATTATATTTATGAGGAAATTGTTTCATTTTATCTTTTCAGGGTTTATGTACCAAGATGCAGTAGCACCATAATAAAGAACAGCGTCCAGTTAATGTACACCATCCTAGTCGTGTCACATTTTCTCGGTGTCACATTCCAATAAGACATTTTGGAGTTAAACTGCACATCAAGATTTGCCAATTTGTGCATTTCTGCAATGTTTATCTTCCAAGAAAAATTGGCAAGTTTTGATGTGCACATGCGCAGTTGTAATTCCAGAAGACTTATGATTCAACAAAAATAAATTCAGCTATTATTTTTGTGGATATTTTTATGTATTTGTTTCCTTTTTTTTCAGTATCGGGAATGACCAGCTGTCCGGCATTATCCGTCACTATGAACAGAACGGCGCTGTTCCACCAACAATGAAGGCTGGAGGGAGAAAGTACAATACCAGATCATTGACTGATAAGGATATCACCCGAGTAGTTACCTTCGTCGTCAACTATGCAGAGAGGAACGGCATGGTTATCACAGGACGCATACCAGGAGTCAAGTGCGCTGACCCCAGAGTGAGACTGCTTCCGTCACGAGAGAACAAATCCTCAACATGGCGGCAGTACAAATCACAGCTCGAATCAACAAATGCAGACCGTCGTGTTGCAGGTAGGATTGTGCTGATTTATTTTATTATAGTTTTTATAGGCTGTTGTAGATGTACAAAAACAACAAAACAACAATTATAATTTTCTGCACATGCACAGTGGCCTATGAAAAATATTCCTGTAGTAACTTAATAACGAGGACATGAACTATAATTTAACGGAAATAAATGACAATCTATAGAAGAAAACATATTTTTGATGATTGTGGTAAGCATGCAAAGCATGATGAAATTCTGCTATTGTATTTTCTTTTTGCTATTTAAAAAATAGGTTTTAATAAAAAAATATATAACAAATACAGTACATGCATGTACGTTTAACAAGTGAAAATACTAAAGGGTTGTGACGCAATAATTTCACAGAAATAAAAGACAATCTACATGTATTGAAGAAAACAAAATTAGTAACGCATTTCAATTGCAATTTAAAATAAGAGGTTTTATTGAAAACAATTATAATTTATTCTAAACAGGTGAACCAGAGCACAGGGTTGTGATGCGATCAACCTTTACAAAGCTGTGGAAACAGTACACGCCTTTCGTGATAGCGACCAAGCCCATGAGCGACCTCTGCTGGCAGTGCCAGAGAAACAACGGTGCGGTGTACCTCAGTGCCAACTTACCAGAGGCTCAGAAGCTACAGCGACTTGAACGCCAAGCAGAGCACCTCCGACTGGTCTCCATGGAGAGAGATTTGTATCGCAGCATGGTGGTGGATGCCAAGGGCGAAGTTACTGAAGCTGAGAAGCATAGGTTGTTCATTACGACCGGTTGAAATGCTACGAGGGGGACCCCATTGAAGGGTGGGAGTATCAGACCCCATCAGTCAATGAGGAGCCAAATCTGGTACCTTTTCAGGAACCAGAGATTGAGTTGGTGAGGGATGGTCAATCTGTGATTGAGATAGTGGAGGTTCAAACAGATGGGGACATATAACCTTGCGTGTTGCATTCATGTGGGTGAGGTGACCCAGCTGGGCGAGTCTGCTGCTGGCCAAGCTCAGCCCAAGAACATGATCCTGTACGAGGATACCTTGTGGGAGGTAGATAATGCAGCAGCTGGGGAGGAACAAACAGATACCGAAACGGCCAGCCACGGCCGCCGCAATCCTCCTAGGATGCGGAAGAAATCTGTACGTTACCGAGATTAACCCTATCAAAGGGCACACTGCGGGTTAGTAGCCAATCCTGGTTACGAGTCCATGTTTTCCTTGTTACTAGGATGGAGGGTATGAAGAGACTGGCTGGGGGGTTCAGGTGTTGGCACTGCACCAAAGTGATAAGCAGTTAGAAGAACCTGAGCCGCAATCTACAAGAGGCTCACCAGCCAGATGGCATTGCTTGGCACTGCCGGTGGTGTGAGTACACAACAGTTTGAAGGGATAACTTTCGACGGTACTATAGGACTGATGAGCACCCCGAGTGGGGCTGGACCTCAACTTTATAATGAAGGAGCCCCGTGACCCGGAAGTGAGAAAAGGGGCACAGCAGGCCTTCTATCTGGTGGCCGGAAAGCAGAGTGAAGGGACACCACCTGTCACAGGTGGCGCCCACCATCGAGGAGACCAGGAGCAACCATGTGGCCTGACGGCAGAGGCCACTACTGGGAGTCCGGACGGTGAGAGTAAAGAGGAGTCCTTGGCCCCGAGACTCAGTAACACCCAACCTGCCGGCAGCAGCCCGGTGCGCCAAGGTGGTAAGCCACTCTACCTCCGGGAGTGGTACAGCGGGAGTTTGGGAAACCAGGAGGATGCTGACAGCATGCCGTACTTAGAACCGGACCCAGACAGGCTCAGCTTGTTCAGGAGTAATCTTCCCGAGGACCCAGGAGATGCCGAGGACACCGAGCACCCAGGAGACGGCCATGGAACACCTGACACAGGAGACGGCGAGGGAACATCTGCAAATCGGACACTAAAACAGATAAATTAAAACTCTGGACCCAAGACAAAGCCCTCATGGGCACAGTGACAAAAGTCACAGAAGAGAGGGTTAACCTCTCCTATTGTGGTGGAACTTTGGCTCATGAGGAGAGGGTAACGCGCACGTACGACGTGATATTTCACGCGCAGTTTGAAAATGGGACTGTAAAGCCTCTGCAAGGGGGCCAGTGAGTGGTACGGGCCGTATCTGTGTAAAGGTTTGTCATGTACACTGGCGTGCAAAAGTATTTACGCACTAGCAGTGGGATTTTCGTTTTGAAAATTAACTCATAAATATCTTGATTGTTAAATAAATTACCAAACCTGTGTATTGTGTCTTTGTTTTAAAAAGTGATATTCATGTTTGCATCGCCAAACAACCTCTACTTCGTTGCAAAAAAGCGCTGCTTTGCGACATCGTTCGGCGACAACATTAAACCGCCATCTTAAATTGCCTCATTACATATTCATGAGCTCATGAATATCGTTACGTGGGCATTTAAACTAATGGAGAAAAAGAGCGCGCTGTCTTTCAGGCCTTTTAATGAATATTTACGAGGTCAAACATAGCCCCCCAATCACAATATGGAAACTAGAACCCAAGGCGTGGCATAATTTGCATGTTAATGGTTTCGAGAAATCTCTGTGACGACACAATGCCGCTCAAAAATCAGCTAAACAACCAAAAAGGAATGATCCATGCTTGGCATGGGGAGGGGATTTCCAACCGTGAAATTGCCTGTAGGCTGGAGATCTGCGAGGGAACAGTTTGATACAATTTGAGAAAGTTATAAGAGAGGAATTCCATGGAAAATATACTGAGAGTTGGACGACCAAAGCGGACGACTGACAGAGCTGATCGCCACCTTGTGCACACTTCCCGCCGAAACAGGTTCTTGACCGCCCCAGAGCTGAGGGTCGACCTAGCTGTCGCTACAGGAGTGGAGATCCATCGATCAACGGTGTCCCGTCGCTTAGCAGCAGCTGGCTTGTATGGGCGAGTAGCAAGACACAAGCCATTCCTGACGGTTGGCATGGGCACGAGACCACCTCGCCTGGACCCCCGACGACTGGGTTAGAGTGTTATGGTCTGACGAGTCCCGCTAATTCCAGCTGTACCAGTCTGACGGCCGTGTTTACGTCAGAAGATGCTTGTTTGAAGAGTATTCGCAGGACTGTGTGGTTCCCTTGGTGAAACACGGCGGCTCAAGGATCATGGTGTGGGGCTGTTTCAGCACTGCTGGTGTCGGTGACCTGGTGCGGGTCGAGGGGAATATCAACGCGGCGGTTTACATTGATATTCTCCGCGATCATTTGATCCCTTCTGCCCATCGTTTGATTGGCCCGGAATTCCAGTTTCAGCAGGATAATGCACTGCTGCATACTGCTAGGTTAACTCAGGAATATCTGGCTGATCCAACCCCAGATTTCATTCGAGAGATGGGGGCAGTTGGGACGTCGAGTTGATGGTATGGCCGGCCCAGAGCCCTGACCTAAATCCGCTGGAGAATTTGTGGAACGAGTTGGAAAGGCAACTGCACGGCGAAGTTAAGCCTCAAAATCATGATGAATTGTTCCAAACTCTCCAGCGGATTTAGTATGGCCTGGATCGTCAGATCCTTGCCAATCTGTTGGGGTCAATGGGCCGGCGGTGCCAAGCTGTCATCCCTGCCCGCGCGGCTTTTACTCGGCTTTTACTTTAGTATGGCCTGGATCGTCAGATCCTTGCCAATCTGTTGGGGTCAATGGGCCGGCGGTGCCAAGCTGTCATCCCTGCCCGCGCGGCTTTTACTCGGTATTAGCTCCCTAACGTTACACTGTTGGGCCATGGGCGCCGCCATTTTGGATTGTACCGACATTCCCATAGACTTTGTGCACGAAAAAAAACTGTGACGTCGGATTAATCGTCACTGTGGACTCATGAACGCTAATTGAATTAATACAACTTCAATTATTTAATTCGGATAAACCACTCAAAACACAGGTATGAATTTTATTCAAATAATTTCTTGGTTGATAGGCTTATGACAAAAACCAATTTTGTGTGTAAATACTTTTAGTTAGTTGTTTTAGGAGTTTATAGTTGGTGAACTAGATCTGGGGCTGTGTTCGCATCTAGCCAGAAGTTGGGAAGTTCGTCAGTTGAGTTAGCAGCCAATGTTCTTCAGTTTATACCAGTTGTTGTTAAGTTAGATTATCTGTTATTAGTTTGGAACAGTTATTGAGTGCCAGTGAAGATGTGTTTTTAAGCCTAGCTGGAAGTTATAGCTGGCATTGCACAGACTGTTTTAGGTGGATTCGCTCTTGGATTTATTGTGCCCGGATCTCGGACGACTTCTTAGTGAGCAGACTAGAGCTGAAGAGATAATGTGATGAGTAGCACAGTGTAGATAGAGTAACCCACATTGATTGAAACTGATTACATCTCACTGGCAGGGCATTTACCTGTAGCTGATGAGCATGTCAATGTAATTTGTGTATTCTTGTAGTCATGTGGTGCGGAGGAAGTAAGTGGATGTGGAGTAAAGTAGCTAGCTATCAGTAGAATAAGAATTCTCCTGTCTGGTGTACTGTTTATCAAGAGTTCCTTGTTCTCAGTGTAACGGGCGGTATATTTACACCCAAACGAATCCGGTCCTTGGCCATATTAGCACATGAGCATAGCGGCTCTTGGGGTTAAATCGAGGATCAGAGTAAAACACGGAATAGTGGAACGGCGGAATAGCAGAATTTTGAGTGTATTGTCCTGATTGGTTCCCTCCCCATTGTCCTTCGGACTTTAAATGTAGGGACTGGTATGTAGCGGGTAATATATTTTGTGGGAGATGTATGCAAATTATATGCAGGTCAGGGATTATACCCACAATGCAACTGAGCCACGGCATCGCACGGAAAATATTCCGGCCAATACCTGAAGTGATGATACCTTTCCTCCCTCAAAAGAGGAAAGCGAAACAAGAGGAAATCTGGCCGAAAATGTCCTAGAACAGAAGATTTTGACTACCATGTCGATGCTGCACCCGATTCCATGGCAGCTGCTGAAGATACTTGGTACTTGGTTGGTATCCTCCAAAACATTCCATCTGGTGAATTTAAACTGGAGGTGTGGTGAGAGTGGTCGAAAATTATGTTTTGTTGCAAAGAGCATTCTTAAAGGAGTCTGGGTTGGTAAGTGCCACTGTTGAATCCGGGAGGTCGTTCCAATTTGTCAGTGTTCTTGGGAAAAATGAAGAAGCATATGTGTCAGTCCTGGCCTGGTGAAGTTAGAACTGTTTATTGTGTCCTCGTCAGGATCTTCCAGATTTTGAGGTAATGTATTTGGTATGGTCAATGTCCATTAATCCATTCAGAATTTTAAAAAAGAAAAAAAAGATGCGGTACTGTTTTCTTCTTTCTTCCAAGGGTGTCCAATCAAGATGAAAAACATTGATGTGAAGGAGGAAGAGATGGGGTCCATGAACTGTCCCTTGAGGAGACTGAGAACAGGGATCCAGTTGGAACCTTTTGGTGAGGAAGGTGGTAATCCATTTTTTTTGTGTCAGAACGAATTCCATAGTAGTCCAGTTTTACAAGCAAGTGATGGTGTGGCATAATATCAAAAGCTCTGGGAAAAATCTAAAACTGCCATATCCGTAATACAATGTATGTCCTTGGTCCAAGTTTTTTGCGAGGTCGTGGGTTGTCAACATTAGTTGTGTTTAACAAGATCTAGCTTTTCTGAAGGCATGCTGATTGTCTGCAAGGATGTTCCACTCAGAAAGATGTATCATGAGGCTACTATCAATTATATGCTCAAGTAGATATTGTAACAATGTTTGTAAAAAGCAACAGCTGCAGTAAGGAATCCCTGGTATTCTTTTTTGTGTTTTTCAATCCTATTGTATGGTCTCGATCACCAAGAGGGCCCCTGGTTGGGACTGTACAGGGTGGTATCCTTTATTATTAACCAAATTCCTTTAATGCTTTGCACTACTTTTTGTTAAGTGGAATTCCATTGTGCTTTTTGCATCTGCATCTACATGTGCATGTAGATGTATAAAAGCCCTAGGTTTTTCTTGCCCATGGTGAACTAGTGACTGGGCATTGGGAGTGTGTTATTTTGTTGTCATGTGCTGGGCCTTCACTACTGTGGCTAGTTGAAGTTGCGTCTTCTCTTTATATACTATGTAAGTTCCTTTGGCATGTTACATGTAGCTCCCCCTCCTATTGATTAATAAATTGTGTTTAAATCATTTCTGGCTCTTTAGTTGTTTCTTTTGGTTGTCTGGCGGTGCCCCGGATGGGGTACCGTTACAATATTTATCATAGTACCGGTGACCAGTGGAATATGCCCTCCTCATTGTGGGTCATCACCTGTGCCAGATGCTGACAGCAAAGCCACCCCACTACTGATATCGACACCTGTTATGTAGACAAGGAGGTTGAATGCGTGGATGTGTCTGGCATGTCTGATATATTTCCCCAGTCGTCAACTGTTGGCGAGAGCATTCCAAATGAGCCGCCTGCAATGTCGCCAACATACCAGACCGATAAAGGCGTCATTGTTGGTGAGCCAGATATTAGTGGTTCGGCAGATGTTGCACTATGGGAAACAGCTGACGTACCTATTGGTCACATGGAGAAAGGGTCACGTGTCATAAGCGTAGTACAGTCCGTACAGGTCAATGCAACAGATCTGTCTTCATGGCTGCCAGGTGTTGGCTTACTGACACAGTTGTCAGGGCCTTCTTGGAGCTTTGTGTTGAACACTATTCAGTACAAACCTCAGTAGAATTTCTCATCGTTGACATCCACTTTTTTTTTGCGTGGCACAATGACCAAACCGATTATGTATGCAAGTGGGCCCTTGCATATAACGTGTTCCAGAAGGATATCTGTCTTTGCCCAGTATTGGTTCACAAGAACCACTGGGTACTACTTCTAGTAGTGAGGAAGTTGCACCACTTGGTTGTTATTGACTCATTGCATGGTGACAATGGAGATACTGTTCGCTTATTCTTGGATATGTATCTGTCACTGCATCAGTGTACAGGTTCTGTATATACTTCCGAGGACATGAGGAGAAAGGAAATACAAAGAAACCTTTCAGTCCTTGCAAGTCAAGTCTTTTGTTGAAATCGGTCCTCACAAGTAGAAGTACGTGCTTAGTCTATGGTGTTGGGTTACTTTAAAGGAACAATGGGACACACAAAGCATTGTCCTCGAAAGTATTGGGAAAGTACGACTGTGTGGACCTATGGGGATGTGTTTTCCACCCCACCCAAGTGGAAAGTGTATGCTCCTGTGGACACGCCACTCGATCCAGCGCAATGGTAGTGACAGTGGCGTGTTTGTCTGTGCTGCTGCACATGCTGTTATCAGCAGTAACCATGTTGACATGCCATTGATGCGGAAGTGGATCGCACACTGTTTGCTCACCCACAGGGGAAGCATTCAGATTCGGCGTTCCCTTCGTCAAATCTTGTGAAATAGGACCCCGTTGATACCCACTTGTGACACTAGTTGCATCAACAGAGTGCCACCCCCTGGCTACAGGGATACAATGAAGTACTTGACAGATGCAGCCTCCTCTGTGATTCAAGGAACTTGGTCAACATGTTTTCTCGGAGACGCTTGCTGTAAGCCTCCAGAAACCAAGCAGATGTTTTGTGAAGGGCGTCGGGACTGGAACCACTCCGATGTGTGAATCATGCCAGAAATTGTTCCACAGAGATACGGATGGAAAAACACGGACTACAAGCAAGTGTTAAAGCTGTTGATCAAGTGCTTAATGTTCCGTACACATGCGTGAAAACAGATGATGCAGTGATCATGCACGATGTGATTATTAGGGTACTGTCGCAATTTCTTTTTATGCCCATGATGCAACCACTCTTTACTGCACATCAACACCTCTTGGAACTGCGGTAACAAAATACAAAAAAATCACAGTCTGTTTATTCCAATTTATTACATCAGTGTCAGTTAAGACTATGAAGGTATTCCCAACAAAGCAATTACCCGGTAATTGAACTTCTTTATTAAACTTGCACCGACCACAAAATTAAGAATCGCCAAGGAAAACCATTTGCATTTTTTTTACAAACTTCCCTAATATCAAGTCATGTTCACGTGGAAATTAATAACCTCGCCGAGAAATGACATTCAGGCTGGTAACAGTGTGTCGGCGATTCGTAGAAATATTAACGCCTTTTACGAAGCACCAACGACTATCATCCGCCAATCATCTACAACTAATCATGATTATTGACGTTACGATATGTATAGCCCTTAGTGTGATTTACTAGGAACCGTACCCATCCTTGCAAATTCCAACACCATTATGGTAAACTCTACACTGAAACTGTTGGACTCTCATTCTGGTGGTCTACCTATCCCAATGCAAAGGACATGTTAAAGGATGTAGTAACCATCCTAAACAGATTCCAACAAAACATGTACTTATATTTTGATGGGTTGAGGTTGCATAATTAAGGATCTTTCAAAGAAAAGAATTCTAATAACTTGTATACTTATGGTAGTTTGGTACCACTCTTCACTGCTTACTAATATTGAACAGCAGTCTGGCCATTACTGAACAAAACTTCTTGTTGAGTAGCACGTTTGCCGTGCCAGTCATGTAACCACCAATTTGCTTAGCTTATAAACCTACATGTACCTGTTTGCTTTGGGCCTCAGACTTTGCTCGTGCAGGGGTGAACATGCGTATTACTCTGCTAAACACAGTTTATTTTACTAAGGCTGCTACATTTCTGTGGTGATGACCACTGACAGTGTAATAAATGGTATGACGGTCCTTGAGTTCCAGACAGTTAAGAACTGGCCGATAATTAAGGCTATAGAGCATCTGCTTTCTGCAGGGAGAATTACCCTAAAAGGGTGGACTAGTGAGAATCAGTCTGATCCTGGGGGGAAAACGGGAAACAAGATCGATATTACTGACAAGCAAATGCGGAGCTAAAGTGGAAATTGCAGAAGTTCAACCTTGTAAGCCACAGGTGCCAGATGTATAACTTATCCGGTGAGTTGACTACAGGTTTGCCTTGCAAAATCTATGAATAGTTACTTTATTTGCGTATACTGTTGAATCCATGGCACAAAGTGCAACCATATCCAAAATTGCGGCAGGTGATGCATCTCAAACGTAGAAAATATGGAAATATTTAAAACTTTTTACACACATGTAAAACACTAAGGCACAAAAATGAACATGGACATGGTCAGTAACACTTTGCCTGAAATTAAAACCGCCTTAAAGTAGTGCTTCATGCAGTTGATGGTTCTGAAGGAATTGTAATCTTTGTGTTTGAAAACCATACAGAATAAAAGCAACAATAGCCGCCCAGAGATATGACCCTGTTTCATACTAAATCTTCCAATGTATAGAAGACGGGCGGGAAAAATATATATGAGAAATTAGTGTGGTCGTTAATGGCTAACCTTTCAAGTCGAAGCTCTTAACAATTCACCTTTTTGTCGCATGTATTTTTGTATTCCAGGCACCGTATAACAACACAAATCATCCCTGCAGTACCCGAGTCTAAAAGAGTAACGTTCCACCAGGAAGGAGCATGTGAAACCGGAGAACGTCTGAAACTATACAGAACCGTTGTAACATTTCTAAGTTTTTTTTACACTGACTGCAAAAAACAGCATGCTACAGGAACAGTGCCATGAACTTTTATCAACTTACCTTAACACTTTAACAAAGCTAGATAAAAGTAGCATTGTCTCTGAAGATTTTTCCTAAGTCGATCACTTTTGTTCAATAGAATAGTAAAAACTGAGGTTTTGTTTTGAGTGCAAACTTCTTTTTTTGGGGGGGGGGGGGGGGAATTAAGCGTCTACAGATCTGATGAACCTTTTATATCCAGTGTAAATATCCTATTACTAAAACCTCATACATATATTCATCATCCAGAGCCCAATTCTCACTTGTCCTTTGACCATCACGTGTCAGCCACTATTTTTGCTGTTTACCAAGTGCGCACGCGAGTTTTCACGCACAGGGTAAAAATGCATGCGTAGTAGACTATCGCATGGGTTACCTGTGTGCTAGTCTACTACGCATGCACTTTACAATCCAATTGTGGAACTAGCATCCGGCACCGTCTTCATCATGCATATATTATATACACTGCCGCACAACTCCGGGCAGTGACTAAAGATCGCGTGCTTTCAAAACTCAAGCAAAACAAAAAACATTCATACTATTACACAATTGGAAAATAGGAACTGATTATACATGTGTGAACACCTTCCACAGTGTTTTCTTGGTTTTTAGTTGACAGATTGAAATTTTAAACATACATGTAGGATCCGGCACCATCTTCATCATGTGTATATTCACTGCTGCACAGCTAGCTCCGGGCAGTGACTAACAATCGCGTGCTTTCAAAACTCAGGCAAAAAATCCCCAAAATAACAAAAATCGTTGAGACTATTTAAAGGAAACATGATTTAGGATTTATATTGCATTATTCCTGCTTCAAACGATAAAGTATTATCTTGACAATGATATTTTGTGTCCAGATAATTTTTTTTCCCAGATTAAATACGGGTCCAGACTATCAAGTCGATCCATGAATTTTGGCGCCTCGGTCTACATCACGAACAGCGCCCTCAATTTGAGTCTCAACAAATTCAAAAAAGGGGGGTAAATTTTTGGGCGGCAAATAATCACACTAAAACTTCACTTGAACCAGTTTAACTTTTAATTCACATTTAATACATATACATGTAAATAAATTTATTTATGAAATAAAATGTGATCCGGCCAGTTTGAGAAGCATGTTTCCTTTAAACAATTGGAATAAGATGATTTATTGAACACCTTCCACATTTTTTTCTTGGTTTTTAGTGGACAGATTAATATTTTAAACATAGGATCTGGGCAACTGCCCCGGTCATGCGTACATACACTGCCGCACAGCTCAGGGCAGTGACTAACGATCATGTACATTGTTTTGTACATTGTACTTACAAAACTCAAGCAAAAAAAAGTACAAACAAAGATCGTTGTGACTATTGTTACGAAGTGGAAAATAAAAACTGATATTTTAAAACCTTCAGTTTTTTTCTTGGTTTTTAGTTGACAAATTGCCCCGATCATGCGTATAGACCTATACACTTCCGCACAGCTACATTGTAGCTCGGGGCAGTGACAGATTCGTCAACCGACTTGATCACATTGAGAAAAACTAGTTTTTTCTATTTCAATGTCCTCCTGCCCTCACGTGAGTACATGTACATGTATGATGTCCGTACGTGCCTACCTCGTTTCCAATGTGTTAAGCAGTCCGGTACTGCAGTCCCCTATATCTACCTCTGTTGAGAATAAAGTAACCCGTGGGGACGAGTCCGACGATGTTGTGTACATACGGACTTGGCGGTTGCGTTGGTGGCCGATTGAGGGTAAGCACTGTTAATATCTCTTATTTTGCATCCTTGGCGAAGGTAAATTTCAAATGGCATAGATTATTATGTCGAGTTAATATTCTTTGGAATGCAATTTCATCGATTTCATTGAAGCAATAGCGTTTTCTATGGAGGATCCGGGATAGTCCGACTAGGTCCGGAGGGTCTGACTTTTACCCAAACCCCATATAATGTACGTACGTAGTACGTGCAATCGGGGAGCTATCTATAGCTCCATGGTGCAATAATGCAAATACCAGTTCATTAATTCGTGCGTATCTGCTTGAAACTTTATTTCGTTTCACGGAACTCACTGTGGCAGCTTCTCGAAAGTTTCATGAGGTAAACAATTTAAATTAATTGAAACAGAAAACACATCTGAATTGGTTGGAAAATTGGTCAAAGTGGGCGGCCTCGAGCCGGCCTCGACCAGATCTTCGAGTCCGGAAGGCTCCGAGGCCGAGGCCGAGGCCTTGCACTCCGAGGCCAAGGCCGAGACCGAGGCCAAGGCCGAGACCGAGGCCATAAAAATCGGCCTCGAGGCCGGCCTCGAGGCCGAGGCCGGTCTCGAGACCTCCAACACTGGTGTTAAACGTCACACATTTCCACCCAGCGAAAAAGGTCTTAAGAAGTGACAGATATAAAGGCACATGTACAACTTTTCATTAGCGATGTAGAAAGTTTGAAAGGCAACTTACCAAACGCAGTTAGGATAAGCGATACCAAAGTCAAATATGACATCTTGGCAGTGGCGTAGCCAAGGGGGGGGGGGGGGGGGGGGGGGGGGGGCAAGGGGGGGGGGGGGAAACTTCCCCCTGTGGGAATATGCGTTATGCGTTACTATATGCGTTACTATATGCGTTACTATAGCGAATTTTCCCCATTGAAAATAGCCATTCCCCCCCCCCCCCCCCCCCACCCCCGTTTTCCCCCCTCTAGGAAGAGCCTGGCTACGCCACTGCATCTTGGGAGTACAGTCTGTTACCGAAGTTGGTCAGTAATGTTGACTTCCAGTTTTATTTGGAGAAGAAACCAAACAACGCAACAAGAACTAGGCAGACACTTCTGCAACCCAAAGTCTATTTCTCACTGTGTAACCGCCGAGCCAAGGAATATTATAGCACGCCCGGATAGAATGTGGTATAAGCACTTATCCAGAACCACAAAAATGACATCGTCGCGCGCATCACGCCTTGTGCCTTTTCAATAAGGCCTGGTGCATTTTCAGTAATACATGAGGATGTCATTTTGGTGGTTCTGGATAAGTGCTTACCATAGAATGTAGGCAAATATATGCAACAATGGCAGATTATTTCGTTGCCCGCGTTATGCATGGATGTATGCGTAAAGGCCGGTTCATATTTCATGCGAATGCGAAGCGAATTTGGCGTCATGAAACATTCGCAGAGAAGCTTCGCACAAGTTGAAATGTGTTCAACTTTTGCGAATTCGCAGTGCGAATATTTGGCGTTGACGTCATAAATTCGCTTCGCATTCGCATTCGCATTCGCATGAAGTATGAACCGGGCTTAAGGAGGGAATGCAAAAAAGAAGAAGTGATACCTTGAGGTTCAACCCGCGGTAAAGCGAGGTTTTACAGGGTACCTCGCGGATTATGGCACTCCAACTTCCTAAAACCTTGAGGTCAACCGCGAGGTACATGCTTAAAGGGACACATTGCTTTGGATTTTGCGATTTGGGCTATAAAACTGAAATGGATATGTTTGGGAAGCTTTTTTAAAAGTAGAATAAAGATTCACATAACTATCCCTTCAAATTGCGTGGTTTGTGTTTAATTTCGTGACAAATAACGGTCCGCCATTTTGTAGAACCAAATTTTTGACTCCACAAAATGGCGGACCATGTTCACCAGTCGTATTTCCAGTCGCAGCTGGTTGAAGTACATTCTGTTGATCCATTTTGATGTACTGTGGCACGGCACGCAGCACTGGCGATATGTGTCGCGAGGTAGATAATGGTACCTGGCGATCATCTGATAGGTTTACAAGGCCACTGGCTGCGGCGCCAGCCTAAAGACTCTTACAGCGTATTTTGCGCATTATTTAGACGGTGGTATTTACTACTGGAAATAAGTCTATGTTTCGCGGGTCAGATGTCAGGAGTCAAAGGCCAATTTTTTGTTTTAAAATCACTACTCACTAATTACAACACATTATAAGTGTTTTTTTGCATGAACAACTCTTATAAAAGATAAGGAACATTTCCAAACAGCAAAATTTCATGACATTTGAAGGCAATGTGTCCCTTTAATTTTGCATTTCCCCTTACGCGATGTCGCTCCCACTGAAAAGAATCTGGCTACGCCACTGCTTAAAACGTTTGTGTGTGAAGTCCGAATTATGGACAAGTTCAATTGATGATTGTTCCTGCAATTATCATCTCGGTTTTGTAAATTATGCGAGACAAAGTGCAAGGCTGTCGGTTGTGGTAACAGGGTACAATTTGTAGATCCACATTGACAACTATTTTCAAATGCTGATGTATTTACTGGCACGAAAACGTGCCATTCCCATCCACGGTCCTCATTACCTCCAGAGGACCACAATCCTCGGCAACTAATAAACACCACAGCGATCACACCGTTTAGTTTCACACTGACTTCTCGAAAATAGGCCAAGGCATATTACAAGTCAGTTACATAAGGCAAAACAAAAATCGAAAAAATCAAGGTCGGCGTTTTTTTTTGTTTTTTTTTTATTAATAGAAACAGAACGCAACCTCTCTGTCTCAAAAAGTGTTTGTATTTGATGTACCTCCTTTACTTTATGCGTATTTTCATGTAAAAAATGAAACCAGAAGATTCGTCCAACGTTGAGGCCTAAACGCGCCCGGTCAGCGTGAAGATGACTTCGATCCGTCGCTCTCGTCAAAACTTCATTCTGGCTAAAGAGTAGCCTAACTTAAAAAACCTAAACTTTGGGTCTAGCAAGAAAGAAAACAAGGACAGCGCATGTGAAAATGCTTATATGTACATACAACCAATTTAATCTCTTTCAGAGATGTATAAATATATTGTAGCGGAAGATTCAAATCGAATCGGCAAAAACTTCGTCGTATCTCATTAAATCAGTTAATATGAAGCCAAAAGTTCGAATACTTCCATTCTGTTTGCTTCTCGGTGATTCAAAAAGTCGGTGGCGAAGCGGGAAAACAAATCCGACCGACTGACCCTTCTTTTTCAATTGTACCTTTTCGAGGGCAACACAACAATTTGTTGGGGGCCTAATGACTATATCATTATGATTTCGCCCGGCTAGCTGAAGTGTCGTTGCTGTAAATGCCACGGCCTTCCACACTACGGCTGATAAGCGACGCTTGGCCGCTTGATTTCTAGGTTTACCATTAGGCCTGTACTCATAGCTGGACTGTAGCCGCCTTTTGCCATTTATATGCATCGTTTCCCCGCATTTATAGCTTAATTTCGTTATTGTCCTATTGTATTGTATTTGATAGTTCTTTCCTTATTAGGGCTTCTTAACAGACCCGCGAACTTCAATTGATAAACTGTAAATAATGCGTTATTAACTAAGTAATTGATGTTTGTATAGGCGAGATCCATCACGTGTAGTGACATTGAAGGTCGTCGACGTGTATTTTTTCCCTTAAATTTCGTAACAATGTAGACACAAAACGTTTGCCCGTGCCTGTTTAAGGGTAACAATAGCCTCGAAGGCTGGTACATATGGAATATATTACTAAGTGTAGGTCTGTGCGTATATTTGCTAATGGGAAGGCCGTATTATTGAGGTTTTGTTCAACAATGGCTCGGCACCAGACTACATTTTTGTTTCAGGTAGTCCACAGGCGGCTGCCCACGTCTTTTGATGGCGGTTGTCAAATCAAGTCCAGTGCTACAAAAGTGAATATAATCTAAATATATCGTTTGGATATATCTTAGACCAAAGAGACTACCACGACAAGTATCAGGAATTTGTGTAGCTAGAGATGGAGGTGAACTTAGCGAACATTTAATAAATGCGGTTGACCAACTTAAAGCTTCCCATCCAGAAGCAGGTTTTATTATTATGGGAGATTTTAATAAGCTCGATACAAACCCGATATGTGGTGGATGCGGTTTTAAGCAGATTGCTGATAAGTTTACACGAGAAAATACTATATTGGACAACATTGTAACTAATGTACATGCTTATTATATAAGGGTGTTTACATTATGCCCCCTCTTGGCAGAAGTGACCATAATTTGGTATTATGGTCTCCTAACCAACATTTACCTACTACCAAAAATACTACATTAAAACGTGTGATAAGGCCAATGGCGTGATTCTGATATTCGGTGTTTTGGTAAGTGGATTTCGACTTATGAAGATTTTGAAGCTCAGACGACACAGGTTAAATGTGATGAGTTCTACTCAATTTTGAACAGGGCACATGATGTTTATTTCCCTATTAAAACAGTTCGTTTTCATTTGAAAGACAAGCCATGGGTAACTACTCAAATTAAAGCGCTTATAAATCAACGACAATAATTTTTTAACCACGGAGATAACAGAGCTTCGAAAAAGTGTCGCAACAACATTATTCGTTGTATTAAAAATACTAAGAATCATTAATAATCGTGTTCTTCAATTGAAATATGATAATCCAGCATCATGGTACATCAAATTGATGACATTGCCTACATCTAAGCCTGACGTTGTTATTAGCATCCCAGGGATGAAGCAAAATAATTTTCTGAGTATTGCCAATGCCATTAATGACAATTTCATACAGGTAACTAGTGATATAGCCCCATTAGATGCATTAAATCTCCCTGCTTATTTGCCTTGCAGTAAACCACCCCAAGTTCAACCTTGGGAAGTTTTTAATAAACTTTATAAAATTCAACCAGGAAAAGCATGCGGCCCTGATGGAATTCCGGCAAGGCTTATCAAAATTTTGCCTATGAACTTAGTGTACCATTTTCTGACATTTTGAATTGCTCTTTTGCCGAACATTCTGTTCCTCAGCAATGGAAAAAGGCGATTATTGTTCCAATACCTAAGGCACAACCAGCCACCTTGGATAAATTGCGTCCTGTAGCTCTTACAGATCACCTTGCCAAAATAGCAGAGTTGTTTATTACTAGACTGTTACTTTCAGATATCAATCACTCTTTGGATTTAAATCAATTTGGAAGTCGCCAAGGAATGTCAACTACTCATTGTTTGGTGGATATTGTTAATTATCTTGCCATCTGCCGATAAATCAAGTTCTGTTCCAACGGTAATTACTACTGATTTTTCGAAGGCATTTGACCGGGTAGACCATTCTGTTGTCATTTCAAAACTGTTTAATTTAAAGAGGAACTAAAACGCCAATTTATTTTTTGACTTTTGGACTTTTCCGACAGTTTAAATACTCTTTTAACTGATGGAGATTAGTTTGCAGACGAGAGGGATTTTTGTATTTAAAAAAAAAGGTTGTTGGTCTGAACCATTTATCCTGTTTCGCGAAAGCTCATTATGTATGTTAAATGTATGTACGTGACCCCGTGACGTACACGTGTAGAGTCGGTTGATGCTACAGCCAAACACTGTGCATGTACGTACGTGGAGTTGATGCTGCTGAAGAGTTTTTGTCGACCTAACTCCTCTGTTTTCCCGTCTATTTTGTCTAATTTTGATATTATTTCAGTATGAGCATGGTTCTGAGATAATCATTATGCCTCGATCGTGTGTAGTTGGGGGTTTCACGAGGAACAGCGACAAAAACCCTGACCTAACCTTACTGCGATTCCCAGTGCTGAATGGCGACAGTGGGTCCGCTTTGTAGACAATACAATATCTGATTTTGGGCTGTCGAAATGGTCGAAAATATGTGCAGAACATTTCGCCAAAGACTGTATAGATGATAGTGTTAGTATGAAAGCTCAGCTGGGTTTGAAGGCACAATTCCGTTTAAAGGCTGGAGTTATTCCAACTCTAAAGGCACCGAGCATTCCAACCGTGCCCCGGACTCACGCGCACCACCGCGACGACGTTCACTGCGGTTGCCGTCTCGAGCAGCCAGAGCCCCGGCTGTCTCCCTGTCCACGCTCGCTTGACTCAACATGCATTGTACACGCACGGTACCGCATGATCTGCATGCGATTGAGTCTGGTACCTTATAACAGAAATTGTGTGTATAGTTCTGAGAAGGTGCGGGTCCTTGTGAGGGCTGCATAAGCAAAGTCGCCAGACTAGAGTATAGCATCAGCTCACACACAACTCACCGCGCAGGTCCCAATAAAAGCCGACTGCAAACAAAGGAAAGTATGACTCATAACTAGCTTTTCAGCAAGAACAAGCCTACAACCCCAATTCTAAATGTATCTCACAAAGATATCAACACTTTAAAATATGTTTATCGTAGTGTTACTCCTGAATCATGAGCAAAAAGCACAGCAAGTAATACTAGCCTTAGACAAAAAAATACGTACAGACTCTACGTAAAACATTGTCGTATAATACAGTGACGTCATATGTTTCTACACGTATACGTCAATATTCGCGCGATACGGCACGCAGTTGACCTCGGCCTTTTCTGAATCGAGTCAAAGTGGTTTAGAAAGAAAAGGCTCAAAAACATTTTTTTTTATTTTTCAGAATCATGAAACTTGTTACATTAGTTTTGGGGAGGCATAAACTATCAGATAAGTCAAAAAAGTCACACACACAATTGGCGTTTTAGTTGGTCTTTAACCCCTTGCGTACGGATGACGCCATGTGGCGCAAAAAACAGTGCCACCAGGCTGGATGACGCCATTAGCCGCTGTTTGTGCAGTTTCAATCCATTGTTGGATTATTGTGTATATGTTACGCTTGACTGCACAAACACAAATCGAATCGGCAAAAACTTCGTCGTATCTCATTAAATCAGTTGATATGAAGCCAAAAGTTCGAATACTTCCATTCTGTTTGCTTCTCGGTGATTCAAAAAGTTGGTGGCGAAGAGGAAAAAAGAATTCCGACCGACAGACCCTCTTTTTCTATTTTACCTTTGGCAACACAACCATTTTTGGGGGGCCTAATGACTATGTACTCATAGCTGGACTGTAGCCGCCTTTTGTCATTTATATGCATCGTTTCCCCGCATTTATAGCTTAATTTCGGTATTATCCTATTGTATTGTATTTGATAGTTCTTTCCTTATTAGGGCTTCTTAACAGACCCGCAAACTTCAATTGATTAACTGTAAATATTGCGTTATTAACTAAGTAATTAATGTTTGTATAGGCGAGATCCATCACGTGTTGTGACATCGGAGGTCGTCGAGGTGTATTTTTTGTCTTAAATTTCGTAACAATGTAGACACAAAACGTTTGCCCGTGCCTGTTCAGGGGTAGCAATAGCCTCGAAGGCTGGTACGTATGGAATCTATTACTTAGTAGTCTGTGCGTATATTTTCTAATTTGAAGGCGTATTATTGAGGTTTCGTTCAAGAGACGCAAGGAATGGCTCGGCACGAGACTACATGTTTTCAGGTAGTCCACAGGCTGCCCACGTCTTTTGATGGCGGTTGTCAAATCAAGTCCAGTGTTACAAAAGTGAATAATATAATCTAAATATATGCGAAAATGACATAGCACAAATTCCTCTGATGTGACCAATTTTTACAACTGTTATTTGACTTAGTAGTTTCTATACATTTCAAAATTGCTAGTAATAATATAGTTTTGTAGTATAGCGCTTTTAGCAAGATCAAAACGCCATTAGTCATTCCTGAAACCTTCTCAGCTCCGTGGGGAGTGTACAGCCCCGGCTGCAGCGCACACAGGCTAATCAAACACATTAGGTATATTTAAACCACAGCACAGTTTGAAACATAATTTGACAGTATAATATGCTCGAGGTTATGTGAAAATTAAGCTTTGTTCACATGGGTTTTTTATCATTGTGGATGACACTTCTTCGTGATTCTGAACTTGAAGACAAGTTTACTTGAGCCAAAGTCGATTATAGATATTGATTACCCCTGATCCTAGGAGCCGTGGATACTATTGTGAATTAGGCAAAGTAAAAAGGAAACATGTTTAGCGAAATTAGCGTCCCCGCCCGCTTCTTTTTTTGGTCCACCTGGATTTTTAAAAACAAATTACAGGTGGATATGAAGTGAACAAAACAATAATGTCAACCGATCCATCGGAAAATAACATACGAGCTTAGGCTACTAAAACTATTAAAATCACTGTAAACATGTTCAATTCTGTTGTCCAGCATGTCTCTTCCATTTTTGTATCTTAAACTGTTGAAAAACCTACGGTTGGCGGCCATTTTCAAAATATAGAAATACAAAGTGCCTCTTCCTTTCTTAAAAAAAATAAAAAACAATAAACATGTTTTTTTACTTGGCCTTTACATGTATGACATTTGTATGCTAACTTTTGTCAAAGTAACAGGTATAACATGTCATTTGTCTATGATTATAATCACTCTCAGGTGTTCCACAACTGTGACGAGATCTCCAAGCCAAGTTAGGATTCTGCAAACAGAAAGTTCTCAGTCCTGCTCCCAGCCTAATACCAACGGAGGAACTGCTCTGTAGCTACTTGGTAGTGCAAGCTCTGGGCAGTGAGCCCCCCCCCCCCCCCCCCCCCCGACAACTTGGGAAGGATCATCTGCAGCGATTTGGCTGTGGACTTGGAGGGAGAATCTTTTCCCACCATTTGGCTAAGAGACGACACAAGTTGATTCTGCCAGCAGAAAGTTCTCAGTCCTGCTTTCAGCCTTGAGCCAACAGAGCAACTGTGTTGTAAATGTACATGTACCCGGTAATGCAGGCTCTGGGCAGTGATAACCACACACAATTGTTCATGAAAGCAGTACTGAAATCCCTTTCATTTATCATATTCTTTTCTAGAATACATATAGTTTGTCCTAAAATCTCTGTTACAGCATCATCATCCTACTGCACTTTTCTCATCCAAGTTGATAACAGGAACCCCCCCCCCCCCACCTTCTCTACACAACAATGGCGGAATGAAACTATTTAATGCAGCCACCATAAATATCACCATGTAGGCATGTACAGTATGTTTTGTTTTCTTTTAAGGTATATTTTCGTAGAGTCAGAACAGATTGCATACAAACCGGTACCCTAATAACCCCCTAGGGTGTGTGAACATTCATCAACTGAGAATTGGTGGCTGTTAGGGTTAAGACATCATTCAAATGGATTGCAAATCAAACAATGTCAGGTTTAATAATCAGCTTCCATCTCTGATCTTGTTTGCAATTATATAATCATGTTTATGTGCCCACATTTACATTGAGCTTATGCGCCTATCAATTGCCCCCCCCCCCCGGCCACCCCACCTCTGAGGTAGGGATTGTCACTTTTGAAGTGACAAAATCCCCACCTCTGGGGCAAAAATCTAGCGACAATCCCAACCTAAATGGGTGGGGACACCCCACCTTATAGTGTGGGAATTACAATTTTGATACTATCATGTAAGATTTATGTTTTGATTAAAAAACGCCTTGCAAAAGGATCGAGGATCGGAGATGGGAGGGGGGGGGGGGGGTCAATTGATAGGCGCATTACATGCATTGAGTTAAACCTATGTACATGTAAGAGATGAATACTGTATCATACATGTAGGTAGTACATTACTTCAGAATCATATGCATTGTACACAAGATAAATGTAGTGAGTATAAGCAATTTAAAGTTAATGAAAGTCAGGTTTGAATAACAGACATTGTTTTTTACATTAAAAAATAACAGAAATTGATTTAAATCATGATTTAAATCAATGATTTAAATCGATTGATTTAAATCAAACAACCCTGTCTGTAGCGACATTCTTTTCCCACCATTTGGTCTAAGAGACGACACAAGTTGATTCTCAGTCCACCTCTCAGCCTAGAGTTAACAGAGGAACTGTGTTGTAGCTACATGTATTCCGGTAAGGCAGGCTCTGGGCATTGCCCCCCCCCCCCCCCCCCCCCCCCCCCCCCCCCCCCCCCCCCCCCCCTCTGAGCAGGATCATCTGTAGTGACATGGCTGTGGAGGGAGAATCTTGTCCGGCTTTTGGTCTAAGAAATGACATGAGTTGATTTGTCCTCTTTGCGAAAAGCTGACACCTGGACTGGAATTCGAACCTACATGCACTAGATAATATCCTTTAAAACTGTTCGTACCCTGAGCGAGGGAGAAAGAACAGTCTCAGAAAAATCCAGGCCTGGACTTTTATCGTGCATTCATATTATGTGTTAAATGGGACTTGAAGGTTTGCATGGTGGACATGAACAAAGTATGGAAGGTTTGCGGTATCACCATGTGAAATTTATCTTTTTCTGAGTTGTGTGGTTCTGATAAGAGAACTGGTTGTTTTAACTTGTTGGTTTTTACTCAGCGTTTTGAACAGTATTTTCTGTTCGTCACCAGTCTTCTGATGATGAACAGAGCATACTGTTTGAAACGTTAAGTTAAAACCGGTTCTTCTCAGAACTACACAACTTAAAAAGAGATTAATTGCACGTGGTTATGGTGGCCCTGAAGGGACATAATCGGTTGTGAATATCATTGCGACGTCGTGAATATTTTTTGCGACGTCGTGAATTTATTCATGACTAGTCGTGAATATTTTTGCGACGTCATGAATTTATTCACGACCGGTCATGAGTATTTTTAGCAATCTGAATTCTCCATCATATCCATTGAAGTTTTTGACACGACGTACGATGGAGCATGCTATATGCAACGACCATTACATGTACCATTGTATGTAATATCGCCCTCTATTGCGCGTTCGGGTAAATACCCTCCAAGCTACTGAAACAAATATTTGCGACAAAATTCGCGACTAGTCATGAACAATTTGCGACGTCGTGAATTTGTTTTAGGACGTGAAAATATTCACTACCGGTCGTGAATAAATTCACGACGTCACAAAAAATATTCACTACCGATTATATCCCTTCAGGGCCACCATACATGGTGTTCCCGCAAACCTTCCATACTTCATATTATGTGTTCTTAAATATTATTCTTAAATTCTTGCCAAAAATATTCAGAGTTGGAATTAGGCCTAAAGTGTTATCTTTAAATTCAGTAAGAAACCATCTTTAGGTCAAGCATTTTAATTTGTACCAGCCACTAGGATTATTTTCTGCTACAAAACATTCTACCCCATTATTTCATTAAATTTTGCTATAGGGCCCGGTCATTGTGTCTCAGTTTGTAATTTTTAGATTGGTTTAATTTTGGTATATAATAGTTCTTTAAAAATTTACTGTGATGCAAACAAAATTGTTTAATTACTCCTTATTTGCGTTTGTGCCGCCCCTGACTATGCTAAAATTTAGAGTTAGGTAACTGAATCGAATTACATTCTCCTTTTGTGTTAACATATCGAAACTTTTCATGGGAAACCATGATTTCATCATGGCGTGATATAGGCCTAAAGCTGAAGTCCTTAAAGACAACAGTTTGCAACGCTATTTCATGGCTGACGTTTTAACTAGATGTTACTGGGGTCCAAGCTGCCATGAAATTCCCTGCATAAAAACGATGGTTTTTTTTCAGTGTGCTCATCGATAGTGGGAAAATATGAACCTATAAAAGCGTTGGCACGGACTCTTTTTTGTATCCATCCTGAAATAAAGCAATGCAGACATATTACCAAAAACTATTCATCAGATTCAATTTTGCGTCGGGGTGATATAAATTCAATGTCTGGTTTTACCCTCCTCCAACGTATTTTTGGATTTATCGCCCCGACGCAAAATTCCGTCTTATGAATATGTTGAATTTACCAAAAACTGCCCCTGACTCTTGCAGAGCCCACACAGTTTCGTCTGTTTTTCCCAAAACTTTTGAAGCTGGAAACGTGATTTAATATGGCGGCAACGTGGGATGAGATTTGCCCCATTCTATTTAAGTTATTGGAGAATGACTCTGGCAACATCGAACATCAAAATTCTCCTCTGTTTATCGACTGTATTTTGGGATTATTTGCTCTGATACTACACGTTCTGGATTTACATCAGATGCGCCAAGACTATTCCGAGGGATGGGGAAGGGAGGCGAGAGGATCATACATATTTTCTCTTTTGCCCTGTCCCGACGTAATGTATGAAGCACTGTATGCACTAGTAACTAGGACAAGACGTCTGCACTAGTAAGCAGGAAGGCGTGGGTTCGAATCCCACCCGAGTATAAGCCTGTGATTTTTTTCACACAGGCTCTCGGAAAGCACTGAGCATACAGTGCTTTATACGGTACATTACGTCGGGACAGGGCAAATGAGAAAACATATCTGTTCAAATTTACATCATCCCCGACGCAAAAATCATTCTGACGGAGAGGATCGTCTCCACGATAATTATGGAGTAATGTGTTTGCGTAACTGTAGAGGATTTCCTGGACTTTTTCCAACACCTCCATACATTAAGTCTGAATCTGCCCTTGGTTTCTGAAATGAAGGAAAGCTTCATGGGGTTAATAAAATGAAGGAGGTTGCCAGATGAGAAGAAAAATAAGATGTCTGGACTGCAAAGCTTAGGATGGTTATTTTCGATGGTTACAGTATTTGCTATAAATACTAACCCCAAATCCATTCACTTCCGATAATTACAGCAAAAGCAAATGTTGTATACTACCTTTAATGAATCAAACTATATGTATATAAACCAAACGGAATGGAAAGTCAATTGTGCATGCTCTAACGATCTTTTATTGATTTTAAGAGAATGTTGCTACACATAACGTGCCAATAATTAAACAATTATTATGACCTTTAAACTATGAGAACAAATTCTACAATAGAGCGATCCACTTTCTAACATAAATCTTTTAGATCTTCTCTGTAGCTCACAGAATTCATGATCAGTTTGAAAATCACATTGTGTTGTCCCCTTCATCAATAACAACAAATAACGATATATCCAATATTAGATCCAATATGAGTTTAGAACATACAGTAAGTATCGTGTTCTGACCTACGAAGCGAGACGTAAAGATATTCCTATCGGATATATGACTACAGCAATACAATATTTCATGGCAGGAACAAGGAATTCACCGGATTCAAATGAATAGGTATTATCTGTGTCTTTGGGAGTATATAATCTCTATCCGTCAGAAGTTTTGTGGAACTTATTTCAAATCAGTATCATCACGGTAACAGAGTCATTCTTGGATTGAATGAATAATGGCAACACAAGCTGTTTTGATGGACATCAATTTAGATTACACTGGGTGGGATCATTAATTCCATTTGTCAAGCATGAATAACGGCTCATATTCTATATCGGTCTTTTCCTGTTTGATTTTCCTAAGTTGGCAAAAACATCTTTCAAAGTGGTTCCATTAAACAATTATTTCTTCATATTTTCCTATGGTCTGGAGAAAGTCTAAAACCCTGCCATACCAAAGTGCACAGCAAACCCCAAACCAAGCTGTACAACATAATATCGTGGTCGAGTAAAAATAGGACGGGCAGGGGAATTCATACCTCGCTGAAGTGAGTTGCCATTTTATTTAAGGCGGCCCTAATTTTTCATCTTAATTTTCATGGAAGATTCTTTAAGGGTGTAATGCTGCTGCTTCCAGTAGTACCAGGTCACACCCCTAGTTACAACTGACGGACCGTCGAAGTAATTTCCGTTTAAATTGGAGCGGTGGCAGATAACGTACCACCAGGCACCATGGTGGTCCTGGGCACAGTTTGAATCATGGCCGTCATTGTCGCGGTCTTTTGTCGTAAATGGCTGGTTGTTGTGGTATTCCAGTGAATCCCCTGAAATGATAACAAATCAACTGATCCGGATCAACTGAAATCAATTTTTCCGCTTGGGTACGAGAAGGTCCATTCATCAAAATTGTTTATTAACGCCAAAGCAAATCATATTGATTTTTTCAATAATTATTCATCCCCAAGCAGGTGATTCTGACAAGCAAAGATACATTTCCACCGATCGTTACATTCAGAGTGTCTGCACTTGTTTTGTAAATCAGGCCACTATTTGTGACAGGATCTTTTTTCTTCTCACATTAAACGCAATGGCCTCACACTTGGGTCGGACGTTTGTTGCGTAGGAATTTAAGCTGAGTGGTTACAGGTTACACATAACAGAAGCGAGATTTGCTCAGCCGTGTTACAGGAGTCTATTAAACACGGGTCTCGGTCAACGCTGTTTGTTAGTTGGCGTTATTACAAGCCATAATTTTGGACTAATCCCGAGATTGCGCTCGAGCTTGAAATTTAACCGTTTAAAAGTCAAGTGTAATCTGAAAAGGAAAATCCCGTTTTCACCATCCTTGAATGTTCACTTTCTGTGATACTTTATAACCGTATAACGAGTATACCTGTCGTCAAAAATCGAATTTAACGAAATCTGCATAAATATAGAGGAACGTTTAGACATGCCCCCTCCCCCCCTCCCCTAAAAATGTTGAAATCCAGGGGCTTTCTCCTGCAATCTAAGGCATCTATCGGGCACCGTTTGAAGCTGCACAATTTTGTGGTTTTTAAAGAAGCATTTGCTCATATTGGGCTAAAAACAACTTTGCTCAGCAGCCCAAGGGGGGGGGGGGGTTTGAAACCCCCACAACTTCCCCTCTAGATCCGCCCATGTAAGTGTACATCACAGAGAAAAGAAATCTCTTTTTAGTGAAAGCGTTTGCTCTGAAAAGAACTGGTGGTTTGCAGTGGCATAAATCCGTGTCGGCGAGTTGGGGATGTGGGTGGGGAATTACCAAAATCTTGGTGTGCCAAAGAAATTCGAAAAGCGAAAGGGGAAGGCGGGTCCGGACTGGAGACAATATGACACTGCTACAAAGGTACATGATAAATCTACAGATTTTCTGCTGGACCATGCAGATATTTTTTTTGAAATAAAAAATATGTAAATACCAGAAGAATTTTTTTTGAGAAGGAAACTTTCATAACGTAAGTCTACATTTGCATGTGAGTGTAAGTGCTTACGTCGAGTAATTCTACGCAATTTAGCATATTTTAGCAATTTGTATCTGGTCACCCTGCGTAGGCTGTGTGCATCTAATGCAAACTTGCACGCTTATGTCCCCAAGTCTGACAACACAACGCTGCATTTAAAGTTTTTGTAGCCTACTGTTTGTTCTCCGTTTTTTATACATTTTGACTGTTAGGAAAGTTACAAGATTTACATTGTTGGGGTTTCTCACCACACAAATCTATGTGAGGGGGTAATCCAATGGCCCATTCCCCCTCTAGATTTACGCGTAGTGGGAGTGTGATCTCGACGTTTCGAACCAGTGCGCTCTGACGACTTTCTCTAAAAGAAATGTCTTCCCTCCATGGTGTACTCGCAAAACCCACTTCCTTATTAATATGCTTTATACTGCCTTACCAGCCGTTCCGGAAAATCCGCCCACCGTCAGCCTGTAGTTGTCACTCCCATCAGCGACACTGAAGTTATCGTAGACGGCATAGACAGAGTTGCCATCGAAGTCCTCGAGATCGACCCTTAGTTTATAGTCGCCCTGAGCGGTGAGTCGGTGCAGGTTGTCATTGCCGAGCCAGAACTCACCGTCTAGATCACCGAACCCCTGACGGTAGCTTTCCCAGTCAAGATAGAAGTCAACGGAGCCGTCCTGGCGCTTCTGAAACACCTTATACAACCCATGGCAGAGACAGTTTCAAATATTTCGTCACAGTTTTTACGATCAGACGGAGTTTGCCTCTCCGCACTAAAATATTATTGCGAGAAAATATCAGGTTTTAAGTTGCTCACTTTGTTTTTAAATCCAGATTTTATATTTAAAGCACATGTTGATCTAACTTTGGCACTAACTCAAAGTTCATTTATCAGTATTTCACAATGTTTCGGAAAATAAATGGGTCAATTAATCAAAAAGTCAATAATAATTGATAACTTTGTCTCTTCGTGAAGCTTAAAACCGAGAAAACTGCCGTTTTTGCAGCTCAGGGTGTCAGTTGTCTCTTCGTGAAAATGGAAATAAATTTCCTGAAATTTGTACACTAACTTTCATGGCCATTATTGTATATAACACAGTGTTCCATGGAGGTTTTATACTGGGGTTGAAATTGTGTCTTTGTGAAAACTTCACTAAGTTGTTAGTAATCATGAAAAGAAAATGAAGATTTTATTTTTTCCTTTTTCGTCTTTCGTGAAAACTCTGACGATTTGTGTCAAAACTATTCTTACAGTGAAGCTTAAAAGACTTGGAATGTAGTGTATCGACATTGATAAGCAACACACCAAAGATTCCCGATTGCATGCGCACGACGTATCCTAGACGCACTTGCAGTGGATTAAATGAGCAGATTTATTCATTCGTATAATCTTCAGTGCTTTAATAAACTATTAATATAGTTTTGGAAAATTTATTTATGATGTGGTGAGCTGTCTGTAAATTTTAAAAGTCATTTACTGTGAATGTTTCAAATAAAGAGAATTGAGGAAAGAGTTAATTTAAAAACAAAATCGTGTCAACTGCCAAATCTTTCCGTAGCGAGTTAATAATTTGTGACATAAATAGCAGCAAAGATTAAAATGTTTCTGAAAATTATTAATATTTCGATAGGATTTGAAGGAGCTTTAATAACTGGTGAATTGTCATTGATTGACCCTCAAAGAGGAGGGCGCCAAATCCATCCCCCGAATTTTTTTGCGATGGTGTCGCAGTCATTTGGTTTTTCGTTCTGAACCTTTATGATGTTTATTGCTCGATATCGAAGCTCCATTCATCATTTCTTTCAAAACTTACCAAAATAAAACCAAAGTAGCAAGTTCACATTAAGATGCTGATACATGCATCTTCACTCTGTTCACCTCGTTTTCATTCGCAAAGTCACGTGGGAATGGAACTGTGCGCTGTGGTATTACGGCATGCATTTCAGTACATAAAAGAGCAGATCATGTCAATTTCTGCATGGTTTTGCGACAAGCACAAAGACTGCATTTGTCAAACTCGTAAGGAAACAATGTGCTTCAATTTAGGTCCCCGATGTTCTTTCTTGTTATACTCATCAACCACATGCACCCCTTCTAGCTATGTGTGATAAGTTTGTCAAAGATTGCGCTGGTCATATAGGCCACATTTAGGATTTTCTTTGACCTATAATTACAAATAAGTTATTAGCAAGTTACAATATGTCATGGTAATTTAAGCATGCATGGTATTTGCTTACGGTCCACCCACCACCGTCTGTCTCCATATCGCAGTACACTGTGATCGGTTCACCATCGTCTCGAGGGTAGACCGTGTACACGCCACTAGTGGTCACGTTCTTTGCCAAAACCTCCGAACAATCCTTGGCAAGGATAACTTGATAAAGAAAATGGAGAGAAATACATTTTATATTGTGAACATTTTTGGAAATAGAAATATAACAATGCTCTCTTTTGGTAATTAATTTTTGTTTGTGTTTTCATCATGTTTGGCTTTAGGGGAAAATGCGGCGGTGTGCATTTGCTAACAATTTCGTGTTGGAATTTGAGTCTGGGGTGATGTTAATGTTTGTCCTTCGCGTCGGGTTGTTATTGTCAGGCACTGTATGCTCATCAGTACAATCAAAAAGCCTGAGGGGAAAAATATCAGGTGTACTACGGCAGGACTCGAACCCACGACCTCCTGCTTACTAGTGCGGACGTACATTCCAGTCCTCAAAGCAAATTCCGTCTTTGGATTGTTTGCGCTAAACCATCTGCTACATTCAATTGTGGATTCGAACCCGGCACGGTCAGTTGTCGAGGGATTAAGATGTGTGTGCTAGTATACGCAGGAGGTAGTTGGTTCGAGTCTTACCTGCGTATTCAAACCTGTAATTTATTTTTCCACTGACGCTCGGATGCGAAAAAGTACTGATCATACAGGGCCTAGCACCTTGTCGGGAGGGCAAGATCTTGTGTGCAAATTTGAAAATGTCATCTAATAGGACTGGTATAGTATTAAATCAAAGAATTTAGCTGCATTTAAAAGCATTGGACCGACTTGGTGCCTCATCATTATGAGTTAAAATTGAACATGATTAACAATTTCATACCATTACCTTCACAACGGCTTCCATTGAACTCTTTTGGACACTCGCAGGTCAATGAGTTCCTATCAAGCAGGCAGGTACCTCCATTCAGGCACGGGTTGAAGGAACACGGGTCTGGAATCATTTAATAAGCAAACCAAAATATCTTGTACATTTAGCATACACAAGAAGGTGAACACTCTCCTTCAATTCAGAGAAGTTTCCAACATAATTAAAATATACACCTGAATGATTGTTTGGAAGTTCATTAGTGGTCGTCATTTTTTCGTAAGCAGAGACCTTTTAGAGAATTGTTTTTCCAAACCTTGTAAAGTGGAACACATTTAAAAGGAAGAAAGCGAAACGTTAATTTCGTCTATAAGCTCGCTTTAATTAAAACTAATAGCGTTACTAAGAGGCAAGGGGAAATTTGCCACCCGACACCTACCCCCGTGGGAACCCTTGTCCCTGTGAAAAATGCGACATTTTTAGAATTGTGGACGATTTTACTGTGTGCTGAAACGCGTTATGCATGGATGTATGCGTAAGGAGGAAATGCAAAAAAGAAGAAGCGATACCTTGAGGTTCAACCCCGCGGTAAAGCGGGGTTTTACATGGTGCCTCGCGGATTATGCCACTCCAACCCCGTAAATCCTCAAGGTCAACCTCGAGGTATCGCCTGTTTAATTTCGCATTTCCCCTTAAAAGCTATTGAAAGCGCCATGCCCATCGCCACTGAAAAGAACTTGGCTACGCCACTGCCTATAATGTTTGTTTGTGAATTCCCAATTTTGGACAAGTTGAGGATTGTTTCTGCAATTACCATCTCGGTTTTGTAAATTATACGAGACAAGTTGCAGGCTGTCGGTTGTAGTAACAAGCACAATTTGTACACCCAGGTAAGGGGCGGGAAAAGGCGGGTTGGCGCGATAGCAAATAATTCATTCACGTTTGAGCTGCGAATTAGTGAATAACTAATAGGACACCAAGCAAAAAAAAGATGAATTGAAAACTGGTCGGCAGAATTTGTGGGAAATGTAAAGTGCCAATAATAAAACTTATTGCTTTGTGGGGCTTGAGTCGGGATTATGAACATTTTAATTTGTACATTTTACTTTTAAAATGCGCATATTTGTTTCTGTTGTAAAAAGGCTTTCATTTTCTTTAAACTGTATTGGGATTTCCGGGGGTGACTCTCTAACCACAAAGTGGGGTGAATACGTAGCCGCATCCCCCAGGATATCTACGCGGGTGCCGCGGGGTTCATTTTCGAAGCAGAACCGGGCAGGGGGAAGCTTTACGTTTGGTGGACTCGCGAAATGTTCAGGCTTTCAACTTTGTATATAGATATCGAATAATTCATATTTTGAAACTTTTTATAAATAGTGTCAAACTGGATTACTCTGCAATAGCCCTGATTAACGACGTAATAAGAGCGATTGGTCAACAGTATTTTGAAAATGGCCTCTTTAAAAGGTGCGACAGCTAAATACAGGGTAACTATTGTGGTAACAAACTGCAATGTGTATTCCCTCATTATCTTCTTGTGTCTCTGATTAATGAAAACAACTTCATATAATACTGGCACGCAAACGTTCCAAAATTTACCTAGTCAGTTTCCCTTGTGGATTGTTTGACGAATTATATGTTAAAAAGCCGTATCCTCATTGAGTGTTCCCGACAATGTCGCTTCCCAGGTTGTATCGTAAAATTGGGTGTGATCCCTAGCTATACGGCATTCTGGGTTGATGACTTCTGACTAGCGCCCACCCGAACAAAGATACTGTCAATTTCGGAGACCGCCAACATAGGGCAAGATAGCTCAGTTGGTATAGAGCGCCGGTATACGGTAACCCGGAGGTCGCAGGTTCGAATCCCGCTCCTGCCATTTTCTTTGTTCACTTTGAAAATGTATTCAAAATTTACCTAGTCAGTTTCCCTTGCGGATTGTTTGACGAATTATAAGTTAAAAAGCCGTATCCTCATTGAGTGTTCCCGACAATGTCGCTTCCCAGGTTGTATCGTAAAATTGGGTGTGATCCCCAGCTATACGGCATTCTGGGTTGATGACTTCTGACTAGCGCCCACCCGAACAAAGATACTGACAATTTGGAAGACCGCCAACATAGGGCAAGATAGCTCAGTTGGTAGAGCGCCGGTACGGTAACCCGCAGGTCGCAGGTTCGAATCCCACTCCTACCAGTTTCTTTGTTCACTTTGAAAATGTATTTTCAATTTAAAAGCATCATTATTGGAATTAAACCAATTAGCATCTTTATGCATTTTTTTAAGTGCGGTGGGCACGAGGTAATTGTTAAGTTGTTCATGAGCTTCAAAGAACTGAGTCCTGAAAACCGAGTACGAGTACTTGACAATTTATGGTCGAGCAGTTTTAGTCCGAAAACATTTGAATTAGAGTACCAAGTACCGTAAATCGACTGGGAGTGCTTTGCTTTCAGAGTACGCGTACCATCAAATCAGTACTCGAGAAGTACTGATATATATATAAAATATATTTTGACTTCAGATTGACACATGCGGGGAGTTGCAAAAGTCGCGATTTATGTGTCATTTTCGAGTCAAATATACAGTTGCGGTCGAAAGTTTACATACATTTGGAAACGGATCCTTCAATTGGTCCTGGGGATTCTCTGTTTCTTGCATATTTGTTTTCTTTTTAAATGATCAGTGTATCAATAAAATCATGTTTCAAAAGTCCTTCCTCCTTCATGCATCCAAGTGTGGATTTGGTTCACAGCTTTGAGATAAATTGGGAATTTGTTTGCAGGACTGCGGTGTATGTAAACTTTCGATCACAACTGTACTCGGAATTAGTGCATCAGTTACTCAATCGCACATGTACAATTTTGGGGAACGAGTACCAAGTACGGAAACTACACCACAGGACCAAATGGAAGATATCGTGTTTGCATTATCATGAGAATATCTAGTAACTTACCGGTGTAAGGATTTCTACGGCGTCCAGGACAGTTTTTCCATATCTCCTTCATGGCTTGCTTCATCCAGTCAGGATTGTTAGGATCAGGTTGCGGCGGAGGACCGAAGTAGCATGTCCTCGCCTGGCCGTCCACGCAATGCAGAGCCACTGTGGAATAAAGAAGGGGAAATGCACTCATTGAACCCTCAAGCATTCTATTTTCATAAATTGCATCATATGCACCCGCGACCCGGGCAAAAAGACCCGGGCAGCAATTTTCCTCGCGACGATGCAAAAATCTAAATTATAAACTAACGCGTCCCATATAAATGTCCATTTTTATCAGAAACTTTCTGTTCGAAAGTAATGTTTTGCACGCATGTCATTTTTGGTGCCAAATTCAGCACGATGTTGGTAATTGATTTTCATTTTTGTTCTTGAAAATGTAGGCTCTTGAGATGATACAAATGGGGGAACTTTGCTCATTTAAACAATTGCCAGTTTTTTGTTACCTCTTGGGAACAAACTAATTTCATTTAATTTTCACCAAAATTATCAGGGACCACATTTATAAAAGTAAAAATAGCTGATGACCAAAGCAGAACTTCCTTCAGTCCATTTTTTCAAATGTTTCATTTTTTTAATAGATTTCCGCAGCCAGTTTCTCAATAACTTTAAAATGCATCTTGAAAGTGGTTAATTTAAAGCGAATTAGCTCCCTGCAGTCGTTCACGTGGTTCGTATCAGATTTTAGGCGTTGAAAATGGTTGCAATACCTGACATTTCCATGTTTACCACATACTAACTTAATAAGTTGAAGTTATTTCATTCGGTTTAAGTGTTCATTTAATTTAGTAGTCGGTTTGGTTAAGGGTTATTTGCATGATATTCTTATTTTGTTTAAATTTGCGCGTATTCTAGTTAGCACTTTTTTGCATTCACAATAAAGGAAAACAAAAGTATGTTGCGAATCTTTTGATTTGTTTCACCTTTTATTCTCTATTAATTTGTCTAAGTATCTGCTATCTGTCTTTTTATTCTAATGAACAATGCAAACAAAAATCCGTAAAAACGGAGTTTTCCCACTGCAAAAAGCAAGCACCGGGTTTTTGTTTGTTTTTTAACAGATTTTGGACGCAGAATTGCGGTAATGTGTCTTAGAAAATATTACGCGGCAATAGTTTTTGTGGTTTAACGTTAATTTGTACAAAGAAGCTGTAAATTTACAAGACCACTTTGTCAAAATACAACATACATGCTGTAAATATACAGCAACACCAACGAAGTGTTGTATATTTAGAATCTACTGTTCTCCTACACGAATCTCATTACGCAGCAACTGACCAATCAGAACTGAGGAAATTGTGTTCACAAAAGGCATGTTAAACACGGTTTCTTGACAAATGTTCAATTGTTCAAACAATTCCACAATAGAATTTCGATTTTCTGTAAACAGAGGTGAAGAATCGCCCTACATCTCCTTTCCTATTAAAATATTGAATTGGGAAACCGTGACTTCATCATGGTGGGATAAGGCTGAATATAAAGCTAAAGCTAAAAAATAAATTCAGTTCGTAGTGTTTAGTAGATTATCGAAATGGGAACCAAACTAAATAGACGTAATTTATTATACATTACTATACACCCAAAAAACGGATTGGTTGAAAACAACCAATAAATTGGTAGGATTGGTAGATATGTGTCCAACCAATCCAATTGGTTGGACACATATCAACCAATAATTGGTTGTTTTAACAAATATATTGGTTATTTCAACCAATCCGTTTTTAGAGTGTATAGTAATGTATAATAAATTACGTCTATTAAGTCTGGTTCCCATTTTCCTAAATTTGTAATTACTTACACCAAACTTCCAGTAACTTAGTAAATTTGTCTTGACCATAAGGGCGTCACATTTCCGACAGACCCTATGTTTGGCTCCTAAAAGAATATGCCACCGACCCCGTCTGGAATTTCTTACCAAGGAAAAAAATAGGAAACAAGAATAATCTTAGATTCCAATTTCGTGGAGAAAAATATTGAAAATAATGTGCAGTATTACAAAAATATGGCATCCCATGCGCACCACATCGGGCCAACGTGTATTCGATTTGTTCAAGTCCTTAAATCACACAACTGAAATTACAAGCAACGTAGTTAATAACTTAGTTTGCCTCACATGGTTCTTTTTAAAAATCATGTACAGAAAGTGTGCTCCAGCACGGGAAACAGGTATTTATATCACAACTGGATTATCAAATCATGTTTCACTAATGTGCAAATTTGTATTTTTACGATTGCAAAAAGTTTCAATTATGCCAGAAGTTGCTCAAGATGTTGTTTTTTTCCATTTATTTAAAAATCATGCACAGAAAAATTAATTCAGAACAAGACAGACAACATTAATCACTTTGCATCATTTCATTTAGCCTGACGTGCGTCTAATACGTAATCTTTTTTACCCTAGATTTCTTTTTTTCGACCGACCGACCCGCCTTTAAGGCAAAACAAAATATGAAAACTATATAAACAGGGATGCCCCAATATCTAATTATTTCAACAATTCCACAATAAAATTTACATTTTCTTGCAAGCATGGGAAAAGAATCGCATATACCTTTCGTATTCAAATATTGAAATTGTTCATGTGAAATCATGACTTCATCATCACGACATTATTCAGTGTGTAGTGTTTAGTAGGTTATCGTACGTAGCTATATTTGTACACTTTAACCGTACTGATGTCCAATAAGTTACCTCCATAGTCTTGTTCCCACTTCATTCATTTCTGTTAATTTGCAATTACTTACTGGTAACCTAGCTGGCACTACAGCTTTCCTCTTTTCTAACACACTCTGTTTGGCATACTCTGATTTGGCATTTGGGGCGACCTCGCTTTTGCCTTTGGTCATCCTTTCTCTGTTTTGGACTACGTTGTATAGATCTCTGCTGGTCATTTCTTAGCTGATGATTATCTCTACCATTATGATTTTGTTTATCATTTTGTAAAATAGCATCTGACTTACTCTGAGAAGAATCACCCCGTTCATTGGATTTACTTATACCTCGTCTTTTTACGGGAAAGGCAATGTTATTTTAAAGGGACAGTAACGTAAAATGACAGTGTTCGTAATCGCTAGATAACAGCTTGCACCATTTTTCCACGGCTGCCGTTTTTACGGGGGTAGTACTGGCGTCCAAACTGCCAGGAAATTTCCTGTAAAAACGGTATTTTTTGTATACAGTGAAATAGAAATGTAAACAAGTGATGTGAGAAAATTTAACATGAATGTCGACATAACCAAGCAACAGTAAACTTTGATATAGGTGATGATTTCCCATCTTTTTGTCGTGTTCCGTATTTCTTAATTATTTACCCATGACTCTTTTATCTTCAGTTTTAAATTGTGATCTGGATTTTCTTACAATTCGGTAGAATTTTTCCCAACTTACTCTTTATTCATACACATGATTCACTTAGTTGCTTTCTAGTGCTTCAATCTATATATGCACGATCATCAGAGAAGTGGCGGAATTATGTGGGGAAACAGTTCTTATATCCATGTAATTTCAAATTGGAACAAAGACACTCGATTTAGTTTTAACAAACAAATAATTAACATGCACCTATTTCGAATTATGTTGCTTACTTTTCAAAAATGCTTGCTTAATGGCGAATTCTAATGACTAAACTTACGCAGCTGGCCGAGGCTCCGGCGAATTTTAACGTTCCAGTGTGCAGTTTCTATTTGAATACACAATTGGTAGCATTGCATGATTCGAATTTGCAATTACGTGCTTTTACTTTAAATTAGATGATGTTTTTAGTTAAATGAAAGTTGATCTCAACGTGCATTCATATTCGTGCGAAAATGTGTGTGATTGATAACCAATTTGGCCGCTAAATCTGCTAAATTGACCGGGAAAACCTATATTATCATTGAACATCAATAATCATTCGATCATGTCCTTTATCTAAACTGTGTTCGACGAGGACATACAAAGTAATTCAATTTCTCGAATATCAAACCCAATTAATCTACAATTGACAGGACCCAGTACATCATTATAAAGAGATTAGAAACGGCTAGTACACCCAGAAGGGACGGGTTCAACTTTTCATTAGCGATGTAAACAAAAGTTTAAAAACCAACGACTTACCAAACGCAGTTAGGATAAGCGGTACCACAGTCAAATATGACATCTTGGGAGTACAGTCTATTACCGACGTTGATCAGTAATATTGACTTCCAGTTTTATTTGGAGAAGAAACTAAACAACGTGGCGAGAACTAGGCAGACACTTCCAAGACCTAAACTCTGTTTCTCACTGTGTAACTCAGAGCCAAGGAATATTATAGCATGTTCAGATAAAATGTAGGCATACATATGCAACAAGGGCAGATCATTCCGTTGCCCGCTTAATCGCGCACGAGCTTCTCACAGTGAGTCAACCAATCACAGATGAGATTTTTGTATCGACGACGCAGACGGTAACCTATTAACAGCATAAGCACGGTGGCGTGCATGCAGTGCGCATGATCTAAAGTCAGCTCCAATTGAATGATCCCTGTGTTTCATCGACCTACGATGTACAAAATTAATGCGCGTTTCACCAGTGCGTAAAGAACTGTCAGTAGGCCTAGTATCGGTTTTCCCGGCCAATTTCACCATGTTTTCGTTCATTTTAACGCCTGGCTCATTCAAATTAGATTGAAATTTAATGATCACGCAGATTATTATTATTATTATTATCACTTTTTTAGACACGGTAGCCCATTCAACACAGTGCTGCTTTTCAAGGGGCCGTGTAGAAAAATAACTTAAGCTTACAAACAAATGAGCTTGGTAGAAAAAAACTAAAATGATGCAAAACTAAAATTATGTAAAACAGTAAGACGCCTTAGTGACGAGTTATTATAATACAAAGCTAAAATAATGCAAAACTAAAGTTATATAAAACTAAATCTAAAATTAAAATTAAAATGAACTGAGAAAATACAACATGAAACTTTGGTGATGGAAGTCAGACATTTCATGTAAATATATAAACAGACAGGAATTAAGAAAGGTTAGAAGTCAAAGTTATTATGTGGGAACACAAAATACGATAAGATAAAAAATAGTATAAACTGAACTTAAAGGAGCAAATTAACAAGTAAATAGAAAGGTATAACATTTCTAAAAGAAATATTGCTAAGGTCGGTACAAAACAATAAACTAAAATACAATAAAATAGTTAAATTAAATTAAATTAAATTAAATTAAATTAAATAGATGAATCATAAACAAACTTAGTTTAAAATATAGTATCAGTTGCATCACTGTGCTGTGGAGGCGTCATCATCGCGGATTTACGCAGCAAAGGAGTTATTAAGTTGCCTTTTAAAGGTTGGCAGATTTGGTAAATTTTGAATATTTGCATTAATGTCATTCCAAGTAATAGCTCCTCTGTATTCAAAACTTCTTTTTAATGATTCTGTTTTAGGTTTTGGAAGAGACAATTGAAGGTTACTTCTCCTTAGATTATAGTTATGGTCTGCTACTTTAAATTTATCCAGTAGATACGCAGGGGAAATACCGTGGATGGTCTTGTACATGAGAATGGCCTCATGGAGGTATCTGGTGGCATTTAAATGATTCCAATTTAGTTTCTTTAACACTTGTTCACTCGGGGTACTCCAGCTTCCGTTATTGATAATGAAGGCACTTCTGCTTTGGAGTTTCTGTAGTTTAGTTTTCATAGTGGCACCACAGTTCCCCCAAACCACGTCGCAATAATTGAAGTGTGACGCAATAAATGTATTATAAAGCATTTTACACGTGGCTATGGGAAAACATTTCTTTGCTTTTTTGATGATATGTATTCCGGACACCACTTTTTTCTTGACATGATCGTTATTCGATATCAAAAATAATCATTCAATTTCAGTATCCGAGCATTCTATCGTCGTTTAGCCTCACTCGTCCCTGTAAAAGACGCATTCAAATTGAAAGTAGCGTACTGTTTATTAAATTTTGTCTGGACCACCGGTAAGGGGTTGATCGGGCATTCATTTTCATTAATGGGCAAACTTATTTCACCTTTTTCAAGTATTTTTTCCTGCATGTCTACATTCTAATCAAACTCTGAGTTATCTCAGCGGAAATCATATCTGACGTCTTCAATTCGTAGATGCACAATCCTCATTCTTAACTAAGTCTTCAGACACATAAGATCCTATGGGAGGGGAGGTGTGATCGTCTGATAGAATCGGCCCAAGAAAATAAATTAACTAAGAGAAGTGTTCGATGGTACAACCATTGCCAAACATAATGCCCCGAGGTCTTGCACATGAAGAGATCGATGGGTGAATCAGAACGAAAAAACCCAGTAAAGTTAAAGGATTGAAAACTTGTCAACATACAAATGCCCCTATTTTTGGTCAAACTTCAAAGCAAACAAAGATCAACATTAGAAAAAGAAAATTCCTTAGCCCCTTCAATTTCATCCCTCATATCAGTTCAGATGTTACATTTAAATGTTACATTTTGCATTATGAATTTTAGAAAATGATTACATATTTTTTTGCAATATTTATCAATTACAAATCTTTTTTCAAAGTGAACAAAGAATACTAGCAGGAGCGGGATTCGAAAATGATTGCCTATAAACGAATAAGAAAAGAAAAGCATGGTCATACGTCATATGCACACCGACGTTTGCAAATTTGAATGCTTCAACCGTCAACGGATGTCACAAAACTCAATGTAAGAATGCAACAAATGAAGTCTTGAACGCACCAAAGCGAAATAGAATGCCTTTAAACGAAAACGAACATTAGGAACAAAATCTTGGGTTCTTAAAAATTGAAATGCTCAAATAGTGAAAAAGAAACCTTAATGTGATCAAATGTGTAAAAACCACGCGAATTTGGAATGACCAATAACGAAAATGATCGGAAAAATTCGCAAATTGGCCGGGAAAACCTATACTATATCTTTCTATTTCTTCTTTTGAATGTTAGATGCTTTAGTGTTAGAATTTTAGTGCTTTGTATTTCATTGTTAAAGATGATTAATAGACAAGACTTAACAGCTGATGATCTACAAAATGCGTGCTTAGCAAGAGCGTCATCAAATATTGGTATAAATATCAAATTGCTAGGAAATTACACACTATAAAAATAGTCCGGTGACGACTTGTATTGTTACCAATAGATGCAGTGACTTCGGTCTGAATTGGCCCCAAACACCGTAGCAGTTGTACTTTAATAGACGTGATTGGGTGTCCTTTGGGAATTGGTTTTGGTGTAGCTGGGGACGGGTTTTGATGTAGGCTACTAGGTGACCGTGTCGGGCGTAAAAGGGAGCCGAGTTTGAGTGTACAAGGGGGAATAATGGGATGTTAACGGATGATAAGATCGGACCAAAGGTCAAAGGTTAGTCTGCAAAATACACAAGAAGATTGTGTGAATGACAAGTGGTGTTTTTGGTGTTCGAAAAGTTGTTGTATATGTGACTTGGCAGCACCAGTAACTAGGACAAGACGTCTGCACTAGTAAGCAGGAAGTCGTGCATGGGTTCGAATCCCACCCGAGTAAGCCTGTGAATTATTTCACACAGGCTCTCAGAAAGCACCGAGTATACAGTGCTTCATATATTACATCTGGAAAGGGGAAAGGAAAAAACGTCTCTGTTCTAATTTATATCATCCCCGACGCAAACATTCCATCTTCTGACGGAGAGGAACGTCTCCATGATACGGAGTAATGTGTTTGAGTAACTGCAGAGGATTTCCTGGACTTTTTCCAACACCTTCATACATTCAGTCTGGATCCGCCCTTGGTTTCTGAAATGAAGGTAAGCTTCATGGGGTTGATAAGATGAAGGAGGTTGCCAAATGAGAAGAAAAATAAGATGTCTTTTACCGCAAAAAGCTTAGAACGGTTATTTTGAAAAAATTTACAATCAAATTCCGACCGAGCTTAAAGGTAATAATTATACAACATTTGCAAACTTCAAAAAACAAAACTGCAGAATAATTATGAAATATCTTACTTGACTGTAAGTAATAGTCTCACGTATCCTGTGAAATCATTGCACCTGGTGTGCTGTCAATTTTAAGACAAGTGGAATTTTTAAAATACTGCCACCGATTTACCATAGTTCAAATTTTGTTTGGCAATTGTTTACACATGTGAATGAGTAAAAGGGGTACAAGCTCCGCTTTGTCTGAAGCAGGGTCAAGAACAGCACCTGTTTGTCTTTTTGTTTTCCCAGCATCTATGCACCCAAAACTTTAAACAGGTTAGTGTTACAGTATTTGCTATAAATACTAACCCCAAATCCATTCACTTCCGAAAATTACAGCAAAAGCAAATGTTGTATACTACTTTTAATAAATCAAACGATATGTATATAAACCAAACAGAATGGTAAGTCAATTTTGCATGCTCTAACGATCTTTTATTGATTTTAAGAGAACTTTGCTACACATAACATGCCATTAATTATACAAGTATGACCTATAAACTATGACAAAAAATCTACAATAAAGCGATCCACGTTCTTACATAAGTCTTTTAGATCTTTTCTGTAGCTCACAGAATTCATGATCAATTTGAAAATCACATTGTGTTGTCCCCTTCACCAATAGCAAAAAGTAACGATAATTATACATACTGCATCCAATATTAGATAAGTATCGTGCTCTGACCTACGAAGCGAGACGTAACAGAAAGATGATTTGTTATTGAAAGATATTCCTATCAGATATATGACTACAGCAATACAATCTTGCATGGCAGGAACAAGGAATGTGCCGGTATATTTCCCCCATTGAGGCAATCACAGGATTCAAATGAATAGCTATTATCTGTGTGTTTGGGAGTATATAATCTCTATCCGTCAGAGGTTTTGTGGAACTCAATTCATATCAGCGTCATCACGGTAACAGAGTCATTCTTGGATTGATTGAATGAATAAACAAATGGCAACACAAGACGTTGTAATGGACATTAATTCAAATGACACCGATATCATTAATTCCATTTGTCAAGCATGAATAACGGCTCATTTTCTATATCGGTCTTTTCCTGTTTGATTTTCCTAAGTTGGCAAAAACGTCTCTAAAAGTGGTTCCATTAAACAATCATTTCTTCCTATTTTCCTGTGGTCTGGAGAAAGTCAAAAACCCTGCCATGGCAAAGTGAACAGCAAACCCCAAACCAAGCTGTACAAAATAATATCGTGGTCGAGTAAAAATAGGACGGGCAGGGGAATTCACACCTCGCTGAAGTGAGTTGCCATTTTTGTTAAGGCGGCCCTAATTTTTCATCTTAATTTTCATGGAAGATTCTTTAAGCGTGTAATGCTGCTGCTTCCAGTGGTACCAGATCACACCCCCTGCATTTACAACTGACGGACCGTGGAGGTAATTTCCGTTTAAATTGGAGTGCTCGCAGATAACGTACCACCAGGCACCGTGGCGCAGCTCGGCACAGTTTGAACTCCAGCCGTCATTGTCACGGTCTTTAGTCGTGAATGGCTGGTTGTTGTGGTATTCCAGTGAATCCCCTGAAATGATAACAAATCAACTGATCCGGATCAACTGAAATCTATTTTTCCGCTTGTGTACGAGAAGGTCCATTCATCAAAATTATTGATCAACGCCTAAGCAAATCATATTAAATGTTTCGATAATTATTCATCCCCAAGCAGGTGATTCTGACAAGCAAAGATGTATTCCCACCAATCATTACATTCAGAGTGTCTGCACTTGTTTTGTAAATCAGGCCACTATTTGTGACAGGATCTTTTCTCTTCTCACATTTACCGTTATGACCTCACACTTGGGGCGGACGTTTGTTGCGTTTGAAATTAAACTGAGTGGTTACAGGTTACACATAATGCAAGTGAAATTTGTTCAGCTGTGTTACATGAGTCTATTACATACGAGTCTCAGTCCATACTTTTTGGATAGTTGGCGTTGTCACAAGCCGATATTTGGACTAATCACGAGATTGCGCTCGAGCTTGAAATTTTGCAGTTTAAGAGTCAAAGTGTAATGTGAAATGGAACATCCTGTTTTTATCATCCTTGAATGTTCACTTTCTGAAATACTTTATAACTGTATAACGAGTATACCTGTCGTCAAAAATAGAACTTAACGAAATCTGCATTAATACAAAGGAACGTCTGGGTGTGTGATAAAAATAAGCAATAGAGCATACAAATCTCGCGATTCTACAATCATTTTCTTTTTACCTTTTATGTGAAAAATCTCCGAAGCAAACATTGACTATTCTAGCGACAAACTCTTTAGTCTTTTTTAAATTATAATAAAGTGAAGGATACTTTGGTCGGTGGGTGAAGTCAAAAGTTTCATTATTTTTTTGGTCATCAATTAAGAAACTGACTGTAAATTAAAATAGCTATTTTTCCTTCTCAAGACCGCATAATTATTGTCATCCTATAACCCAACATAATTTCATAAAATATATGGTCTACCAACGAAATTCGAAAAGCGAAAGGGGGAGGGGAGGGGGGGGGGACTGGAGACAATATGACACGCAGGAGTGTTGTTCATGATACAAAGGTACATGATAAATCTACATCCAGAGGGCCCATTTTAACATACTTTCTGCTGGATCAGGCACACATTTGTAAAAAAAAACATGAACCTACAAGAAAATCTTTGTACAAAATGTTTTAACTTTATTGAGAAGGAAGCTTTTATAACGTATTAAGTCTACATTTTCATATGAGTATAAAATATGTTTACGTCGAGTAATTCCACGCAATTTAGCACATTTTTTTCAAGTCTAGCAGAATTTTGAAATGCATCGAACAGAATTTTGCAATTTGTATCTGGTCACCCTGGGTAGGCTGTGTGCATCTAATGCAAACTTGCACGCTAATGTCCCCAAGTCTGACAACACGACGCTGCAGCATTTCAAGTTTTTGTACTGTTTGTTCTCCGCTTTTTATACATTTTGACTGTTAGGAAAGTTTTACATTTTTTGGGGTTTCTGACCACACAAATCTAGGCGAGGGGTTAATCCAATGGCCCATTCCCCGCTCTGGTTAAAAAGTAGGGGATATATACCCCCCGACCCCGGGATTTACGCCCATGGTAGTGGGAGTGTGATCTCGACAATTCGAACCAGTGCGCTCTGACGACATTTTCTAAAAGAAACTTATTTCCTCCATGGTGTACTCGCAAAACCTACTTTCTTATTAATATGCTTTATACTGCATTACCGGCCGTTCCCGAAAAGCCTCTTACTGTCAGCCTGTAGTTGTCACTCCCATCAGCGACACTGAAGTCATCGTAGACGGCATAGGCAGAGTTGCCATCGAAGTCTGCGAGATCGACCCTTAGTTTGTAGTCGCCCTGAGCGGTGAGTCGGTACAGGTTGTCATTGCCGAGCCAGAACTCACCGTCTAGATCGCCGAACCCCTGACGGTAGCTCTCCCAGTCAAGGTAGAAGTCAACGGAGCCGTCCTGGCGACGCTGGAACACCTAATCAGAATTGAGGAAAGAGTTCATTAAAAAATATGCCAATCTTTCTGCAGCGAGATAAAATTTATGACGGCAAAGATTAAAATGGATAGGATTTAAAAGCGCTTTAAAAACTGTTGAATTGTTTTTGGTTAACCTGCAAAGAGCAGGGGGCTAAATCTACGCTGTATTTTTGGCGATGGTGTCAGTCATTTTGTTTTTTCGTCATGAGCCTTTATGATATTTATTGATCGAAGCTTCATCCACCATTGCTTTTAAAACTAACCCGATAACCACTGGGAAAAAAACCAAAGTCACTGCTTCACAGGTCTATTAGCATCTTAACCCTTTCCATTACTGGGCATTATGTATGCACACTCTCAGTTGGCATTGTTTTTGCTAAGCATAACATTTTGTACATCACATGAAATCATTGCACTTCACACAAAAGTTTCGAGATGTATATTCATGAGACGATTCTGATTCCTGACCCAAGTGAAATCGATCAGTTTCGCTGTCCGAATCATTCATAAACGATTTTACAATCTGCTTAGCAGTAACATGTTTTCTTGAGACCGGTCCGTCATGTTGCAACATTGCAATATTGAACAATAAACTCGGCGCAATGCCAATAACAACTAGATTTTTTCCTCATTAACACCGGTAAACCAGTAGCTGCTAAGACACAGTCTCGTTTCAACCTTCTTAGAAGGCTTGCAGGGACTGGATGGGGTGCATCTTATGACACCCTGCACACATCATCAGTTGCTCTGGCATACTCAACTGCTGAATATGCTGCACCAGTATGGAGTCACAGCGTACATACACATAAGATTGACGTTGTCCTGAATGACGCAGTGAGACTTGTTAGCGGATGCCTCATGACGACACCTGTGGGAAAACCTCCCAGTACTGTCTGGCATAGCCCCTGCGAACTTGAGGATACATTTTCAGACGATCATTGCTTGAGGGTTGATTATTGCTTGAGGGTTGAGCATTGATATTGTTCTTGATCAACGAAAGATGGCGTGCTTGCGAAGTGAAAACGTTTGAAACAACTATGGCCCGCGTACCGGCCCCGTGGTGCTACACCTACGACATAATGACGTCATACTTTGTTCAGCTCCTTGCGTTCGTGAAGTCACGTGGGGATAGAACAGCGCGCTGTAGTATCACGGCATTCATGTCAGTACCACCGGCGGCGGAACGGGGGGGGGGGGGGGGGGGACAGGGGGCCCTTCACCTCCCCCTCCCCCACCTTTTGCACCCCACATTTGGCAGTTATGCATACGAAAAATACAGAAAAGGGCAGAAGCCGGCCGGCATCGGCGCTGCCTTCAATCAAAATAAGCATCTACGTACAATGTGCATTTCGTATAGGAGAAACCATTTCTACGATGTCGTAATTGTCGGCATGTCTCCACTTGGTAAACACTGTCAAAGTACTTGATGGGTCTATTTCAAATATCTGTCATAATTATAGTAGGTGGTTGTACACGTGCATCCATGCATGTACGCAATCCTGAATTCTTTCTTATTTACGGATGTTATTTGAGTTCTCGTTATTGTCATCAACACATGCGCCCCTTCTAGCTATGTTTTGGTCATAAAAGCCATATTTAGGATTCTCTTCGACCTATGATACAAGCAAGTTACAATATTTCACGGTAATTGAAGCATGCATCCTATTTACTTACGGTCCATCCACCACCGTCTGTCTTCATATCGCAGTACACTACGATCGGTTCAGCATCGTCTCGAGGGTAGACTGTGTACACGCCACTAGTAGTCACACCCTTTGCCAAAACATCCGAACAATCCTTGGCAAGGATAACTTGATTCAAAAGTGGAGAGAAATTTATTTGATGGAAATTTTCTGAAATTGAAATATTACAGTTGTGATGGAAAGTTTACATACACCGCAGTCCTGCAAACAAATTCCCAATTAATCTCAAAGCTGTGAACCAAATCCACATTTGGATGCATGAAGGAGGAAGGACTTTTGAAACATGATTTTCATACACTGATAATTTAAAAAGAATAAAATGCAAGAAACAGAGAAGCCCCTGGAACAATTGAAGGAATAATTTCCAAATAAACTTTCTACCACAACTGTATATAAAAATGTTGTCTTTTGATATTTACCTTTTGTTTGTTTGGGGTTTTTACATCATATTTAGCTTTGAGAACAAACGCCGACTATGCAATGCTTTTAAGTATTTCAGAGATATCCATTTTGTAACATAATTTCGTGATGGAATTTGAGTCTGGGATGATGGTAATGTTTGTCCTTCGCGACGAGTTGTTATTGTCAGGCGTATGCTAATCAGTGCAATCCAAGAGCAGGGGTGATCACAAACTTGCCCACTGCGATGTTGACGGCGATTTATCACGATGTTGACATCGTGTGGAAGTTCGTTAAACTTCGTGATCAGCTCGTGATAAGCTCGTGATGAGCTCGTGATACTTCGTGAGAGATCGTGGTTGGTTGCGGATAGCGGAGAAATTTCAAGAGTGTCAACAATTTGGGGGAATATCTCGTGACATTTTGTGCTCGTGTTGTGCTCGTGGTGAGGTCGTGTACTTCGTGCTACACTCGTAATAACATCGAGTAGTGCTTTTTACACGACGTAAACACGATCTTATCACGAGGGACACGAGTTTTGTGCGATTGATACGAGATCGGTACGTACTTGAAGATGGAAATTTTCAAGGGAAGGAGCGGAATGCGGCCTTGTTACGAGTTTTCACGATGTTAACTCGAGTTAAAGCCACGTTTACACATTTTGCCACGCGCGCCCACGCGATTGAACACGAATTTGGAAATTTTTAGAAACCGTGTCGAACCGTGTTGAACCTTGTGGGCATCGTTTGGATACCGTGTGGGGTCGTCTTAATTATTCCTGAACCGTGTCCATTCTTCTTGATTCGCCAGAAGGGCGACAAATTTCAAACATGTTTAAAAATACAATTTTGATTCGCATGGGATTCGTCTGAACATTTCAACCGTGTTGGTATCGCCATCATCCGTGTTGGAGTTGTATTGGGTCGCGAGGGGCTCGTGTTGCCATTCGCCTTAAATCGTCTTCATTCGCTGCTATTCGTCTCGATTCGCATGTTTTTTTGGGTTGTTTTTTGCACACGATGCCAGGGAGAGGTCATTAATTTTTCACGCGGAATGCAGGCGATCTGTGGCGACTGAGGGCGAATTGCACGCGGATGAGGACGACTCAACACGGGTCCCTCGCGGATGAAGACGAATGAAGGCGACATCCACATGATTCCCGCGCGGTTCGGCACGGTTTGTTGGGCGGTTCCTGACGAATCAGGACGAATTAAGGCGTTTCCCGCGCGACTCCAGACGGACCCCCGCGGTGTTCACGCGAATCAGTTGACTGCGATTCCTGGCGGTTCATCACGAGGTGCACACGACCCCAACGCTTTGAATATAAATAGCTCCGATTTACCCAAGTGCAATCATTCTGTCTTTTTTTCTTGAGGGTCCAGACCTGCTGTCAAATTCACTTGAAAATGGCAAAAGGCAAAACTTCCAAACGTTCTGGGGCGATCAAACGCGAAGAGAAACGAATTTCTAATTTATAAAAATCGTCTGGGCATCGACTATGTGTAAACGTGGCTTAACTACGTGCACAACGCGAACTAAGTACGAAGTGACGCTAGCTTACCACGATCATCACGTGATGAACACGATCTAGCTGCGATTATACTGGTATTGGTCACGTGGGGACGCGTCGATGACAAAGTCGTAGAGATCGTGCTAAGGACGTAGTAAACTCGTAACGACCTCGTACGAAACTCGTACGTAATGAGTCTTTATCGTGGCCACTTCGTAATAAATTCGTAGTGAGTTCGTACTAACTCCGTACCAAGTTCGTGTTATATTCGTAGTAAGCTCGTGATGTGATCGTAGGACACCGTGCCAATGTCGTGTGTCCTTCCACAACATACAAGATGTTCTACTCAATACGATGTGTCACGGCTCGTGATATATCGCCGTCAACATTTATTTATTTATTTATTTATTACATTTCTTTACCCAGGGTGTGCCCAAACAGTTTAAAACTGGTTTCCATTGGGGCCCTGCATATTATTAGTTAAAATTGAATATTTACACATTCATACAAAGTATTTAAACAAATACAATAATGTTTACACAAATAAATATATCTTCGGTTAACTTTTCAACTCTCCAGTAGAAGCCTATTGCTGATTTACGGGATGGGCGAAAAACCCGCGAAAAAAAAAACCCTTTTAGGGTGAAAAACAAGGGGAAATTCCCATCCGGTTCCAAAGTATTTTGGCAACCAAGTTTATAACTCCGCAGTTCAGCGTAAATTATACAGAAATATCACTGACAGATGGCTTTACGTAGCTCCGATTTAAATGTACTTAAAGAGTTTATGGTTCTCATTTGTTCAGGCAGATTATTCCATATACTGGCACCACTCACAGCGAAACTTGTCACGTAGCATTCCTTTTTGGCGAAAGGAACTTTCAGTGCCATTTGGGTCGATTGTCGTGTTTCACGAATCACTGTAAGTGGTGTAAACAGATTTGTCATGTACAAAGGAGTCATTTTGTTAAGGCTTTTGAAAACAAAGATAGCCTTTTTGAACTGAACTCTTTCTTTAAAAGGAATCCAATTTAGTCTGGCAAACATATCAGCTGAGGGGGTGAGGGAGGTACATTTAAGGATTATCCGTGCTGCTCTTTTTAGACATTTGTTGAGGGTATTGTCGTGAGATATGTACCTTCCTCCCCACACCGTACAGCAATACTCTAAAGATGGCATAACTAAACTTACAAAGAGTGTGTGCAGGCTGCTTTGGGGAACGTAATCACGAATTCTGTTTAACACACCCAATTTAGACGAAACAGTCTTCCTTACGTATTCAACATGTGTACCCCAACTTAATGTTTCATCAACAACTACACCCAAGCATTTACAAGATTTCACTTTTTCGATAACCTTATCAGCAATGCACACGTTTAGGTCGACGTTGGATATTTTCTGCCTTGAACCAATAAGCATACATTTGGTTTTGTTGGCATTTAATGCTAGTTTGTTTCTTTGGCACCAGTTGTGAATACTAGCAAGAGCTACATTCAAGTTCCTTTCTATTTCGTTAATACTAGAGGAGCTACAAGTTAACGTGGAGTCATCTGCATACATAAATAAGTTGCAATTTTGGGGTATACAGGATGGAAAATCACTACTATAAACAATGAATAAAAGTGGCCCTAAGATCGACCCTTGTGGAACGCCTATGTCTATGGGCAAGACCTTCGATATTGTGCCCTTAATATTTACAGACTGACTACGACCGCCCAGGTACGACTTAAACCAATTAATTCCAGAAGATGACAAATTCAGCTTCTTCAATTTGCCTAGTAGGATTACATGATCCACACAATCAAAAGCTTTACTAAGATCTATGAACACGCTACCTGTAACTTCACCTTGCTCCATAGCCTCAAAACACTTGTTTGTTAAATCGTGTAGAGTGCTTTCAGTTGAGTGCAAGGGTCTAAATCCCGATTGGCAACTAGGTATCAAATTGTTATCATCGAGGTAGCTATATACTGCCGAGTGCACCCATCTTTCTAGAATCTTAGAGATAATTGGCAGTATAGAAATAGGCCGATAATTACCTGTACTACATTTATCTCCTCCCTTGTGAATTGGTGTTACCAAGGCGTGTTTCCAATCCTTAGGGTATTGCTCGCATGTTATGGAGAGGTTAAAAATATAAGTTAAAGATTTAGTAATATAAGGGGAAGCAATTTTAATCATTTTAACACTGATGCCATCCGGACCTGTTGCTTTCCCAACCGACATGGATGATATTTGCTTTTGAACGAACTCTTCTGTAATATTAGGTACAGTGCATTCTTCAAGTTCATGTAGAGAATCAACGATAGAGGCGTAGGTATCATTGTTTTCAAGTTCGCCCGATGGGCAATTTCTAGCTGTACGTTTTCCTATTGTAGAAAAGTGTTCATTTAATGTATCAGCAATGTCAGTGGGATCGTCAATATTTTCTCCATTTGGGGAAGTGATAGAATTTGGAGCAATTTTCTGTTTTTTAGGAAGTACCTCCTTTAGTTTTTTCCATAGCATAGATGAATTGCTTTTATTTTCTTCTATGGCTGATGTATAGTATTCGCTCTTCTTAGTGCGGATTGTATTAGTTACATTGTTCCGCAGCTTTTTGTAAGAGTCCCAATCGATCTGTGAGCCTGAGCGTTTTGCGATTTTGTGTGCACGATCCCGCTGTCTCATAAGTTTAAGAATTTCGCAATCGAGCCAAGGTAAAGAGGCACCCCGAATACGTTTAGTTTTGATTGGCGCATGAAAGTTAATAATACGCATAAATATGGAGTGCCATTTGCACCACGCTTCATCAACATCATAAGAGTCCAGTACATCTTGCCATGGTGCATTAAGGAGGTCGTCTTTAAATGCATCATTGTCTATATTTGTGAGACATCGAAAATTTATTGAGCGACCTTTAATTTTTGGCGTTTTCCAACTATGTTGACCATAAACAAGATAATGGTCACTGATTAGGACTGGTAATACACCACATTCCTTTATTAGCTCTGGATGGGAGCTGAAAATGAGATCGATTATTGTTTGAGTGGACTCAGTGACACGTGTTGAGTCATGTATGAGTTGCGCCAATTGGAATAAACCAAAACAAGAAATAATTGGGTTTGAGTTCAAACTATCATCGTCAACTGAAACATCATAATTAAAGTCCCCAGTTGCAATAATTTCTTTACATTCACAGGAGGCCTTATTAATAATATCACTTAGTTTATCAATGAATTCAACAGAGCTTGAAGGTGGCCTATAAATAGAACTAATAAGCACAGGCTGTCTTTGTTTACACTTAATTTCAACCCATATGCACTCGACATCATCTGTTTCAAGATCCTCACGACGAGTGAAAGTTAAATTGTTTCGGATGTACATGGCAACCCCACCACCATGCCGGTTCCTGTCTTTTCTGACAATGGAAAAATTTGGTAATGTGATTTCATCGTCGGAGATTGAGGCATTGCGAAAGTTGGCGAGTAGCATTAATCCAGCAGGAATCGAACCCACGACCTTCTGCTTACTAGTGCGGACGAACATTTTAGTCCCCAAATCAAATTCCATCTTTGCATTGATTGCGCTGAACCATCTGCTACATTCAATTTGGATTCGCCCCACGCCACGGTCAGTTGTTGAGGGATCAAGATGTCTGCACAAGTAAGCAGGAGGTAGTTGGTTCGAGTCCATCCCCGTAAACCTGTAATTTATTTTCCACTGACGCTCGAATATGGACACAGTGACTCACATCACGTTTAGGGGTGTGCATTTACGGTAGTAAAAGAACTGGGTACCCGATTGAAAAAAAATACGGGTACGATATACATGATTATTCTAATCATTAGTATACACGCCCTCCCTCCTGGTGATTGACACACCAGATGTATACAATGGCACTTGCAACGATGCCCTACTTCTATTGTTACAAGGTTACAAATGGGAGGGAATGTAAATGGCGGGAATTTCAATGAGATATTTTCAACATGCGGGTTGTCGGGATCAAACCACTTTGAATGCCGGGAACGCGTAGGCCTGCTAATACTCACGCCAAGTATAGAGCATATAAATCAAGCCAGTGGGGATGTTTGTTCCTGATAATTATTCGTGCCCCAACCACCCCCATACCGGCGAACCAACAAAAGGTAACGTAGTTGATACACAATTTGCGTGTGCGTACACAAAAACCTCATACGATAGCTATTCGTAAAAGGGTCTATGTATGATAAAAAATAAGCTTGGAGGAAGTCTCAGTAATAATAATATTCGCACTGATATAGCGCCTTTTGCCTGGGGATTCAAAGCGCTTTACAATTATTATCCTTGTTCATCAGGAACGAGACCATTTCTGCAGCAGCTCGAGATCAGCGAATGTGGTCTCTACTGTAGTAAAGTGTCTTGCCCAAGAACATACACACCATGTTCCCGTCAGGGTTCGAACCCACCGTCGCACACGAGTCGAACACCATAACCATTGGACCACAGCATCCCGTATAATTACCACAGTATAAATACCAGGTTTGCTTGTGATAACAAACCTTAAATGGAGAACATCCATATTTGTTTCTTAGTTTTTGTGATAATAACAATTATATTTGACCTTAAACATTTTTACGACCCCTTGCATAATAATCTTGTATTTAGCCTAAGTTTCGTCAAATGAACCGCGAGCTGCAATTTTTGTTGTGTTTTAATGCGGTTTTCATTTACTTGTGACCGGGACTTGTGATAGCGCAACTTGATTAAACTTGATTCTCTTTTGTACTTCTGAAGGTAATTTAAGAAATAAATGCATGGGCTTTGCTTGGATCTGGACGGCACGAATAATCATCAGGGACACACATCCCCACTCCAAGCTTGATTTATATGCTATATACTTGGCGTAAGTAATTATCAGGCCTACGCGTTCCCGGCATTTAAAGTGGTTTGATCCTGACAACCCGCATGTTGAAAATATCCCATTGAAATTCCCGCCATCAACATTCCCTCCCATATGTTACCTTGTAACAATAGAAGTAGGGCATCGTTGCAAGTGCCATTGTATACATCTGGTGTGTCAATCACCAGGAGGGAGGGCGTGTATACTAATGATTAGAATAATCATGTATATCGTATGCCAAACCTTATTATGAATAACAAGAAGCTAAGATACAATCCAGATAGTTAATTGGATGGAACGCAAGCATCGCTGACCTCATGAACACTCGCAAGTGCTGATTGGCTGGGCTTACGTCCAACCGTATTGAAAGTACTACGGTCGGTCTAAAACGCACGAACTCTATTAAGTCTCGTCGAGGCTCTTTATCCATACCCAGACTACAAAAACCACGACCGTAAATTCCCTTTATTGTCAACTTTCGTGAGCGTCATAAACATGAAATATGTGCTGGTTTCCCCTGTAGTTGGGTTTTAATTTGACAAATTCCCGACGAATAACATTCAAAACCTTTCCTTTTCATTATCCGGGAAGTTACTATGCGATATGTAAAGTTGTACGGGTAATCGATTCCATAATCTGAAACCGGTTCCTGACTTGAACGGTCGGGTGCCGATGCACACCCCTAATCACGTTTTGGAGGGCAAGATCTCAGATAAAAAGTTGAACATGTTACTTCATAGGTATATCATTTAATCAAATAATTTAGTTAATTCAATTGCAGCGATTATGAATTATAAATGAAAATAATTTTATACACTTTTATACCATACACTGTTAGAAAGTTGGGCAAACAGATTTACCAACTGTTGTATGACCACAGCTGTGCACAAACCAATTTTTGGTTAAAGTGGGGTAAAAATGGTACTGCTCAACATGTTTTTACCCAAAATGTTTGGTAAATTACGTGAAAAATTACCCAAAGGTTGAACAAGCTGACTATTGTACCAACTTTGGGTAATCTGTTTGCCAAACTTTCTAACAGTGTATACGACATTTGCTTTTGCTGTAATTTTCAGAAATGAATGGAAAGGGGGGGGGGGGGGGGGGTTGTATTTCATAGCAAATACTGTACCACTAATCTGTTTAAAGTTTTGTGAGCATAGATGCTGGGAAACAAAGGGGGAAAATGCTGTTCTTGAAGTCTGGTTCCCTGACCCTAATTTAGACAAAATGGAACAAATCATAGACATCAGGTCTGGGAACAGTTTATTCCGGCTGACCATCGCTGGAAATTATTACAAAAATCAACTTTTCTTGAAAATGGCAGCACACCAGGTACCTTGATTCCACAAAATGCTTGCGACTAATAATTTATTTACAGTCAAGTAAGGTATTACAGAATAATTCAGTAGTATGTTTGCAAATGTTGTATATTACACTTAAGTTTCCAACGTCATGAAAATACACGCCTAATTGATTGTTTGGAAGTAAATTTGTGGCCGCCTGGAAGAAGGCGAAACGTATAAATGTTAAAGTCCTCACTATAAGCTCGCTTTATTTAAAATCAATGGCGTGGCTAAAAGGGCAAGGGGGAAACTGCCATACCCCCACCCCACCCCACCCCGTGGGAACTCTTGCCCCTTGGAAAATGTGACAATTTGTTGGTATTGTTTTTGTAGAATTTCGGCCGATTATGCTGTGTAATAAAACGCGTTAAGTATGTATATGCTTAAGTAGGGAATGCAAATAATCGCGGATTATAGCACTCCAACCCCGTAAAACCTAGAGGTCAACCTCGAGGTACCCCCTGTTTAATTTTGCATTTCTCCTTAAAGGCTATTGAAAGCGCCGTACCCCTCCTCACTGAAAAGAACTTGGCTACGCCAATGCTTAAACGTTTGTGTGAAGTTGATTGTTTCAGCAATTACCATCTCTGTTTTGTAAATAATTCGAGACAAATTGCAGGCTGTCGGTTGTGGTAACAAGCTAGGATTTGTAGACCCACTTTGACTTTTTGTCTATCTGATCAATAAAAGCAACTTTTTTTCAAACGCTGATGTATTTACTGGAACGCAAACGTGCCATTTTCATCCACGGTCCTCATTTGTTCCCGACGACCAAGATAGTGGTTGAATCCTTCTCTGGCTTGACAACTAATAAACGCCATAGCAATCACACCATTCAGTTTTACATTGTATTCTTGAAAATAGGCCTAAGCAATATTTCGAAAATGATCACGATTCCCCATAGAATTTGTACACATCCAAATTGGGATACTATACAATGATTTCTCTCTGGATCCTTTTACTAATATGCAAAAATTTAGTTAGGCTACGTATCGCACAGCCTCTCATGCACAAAACAAATTACACTTTGACATATATAGCAAAAATAATGTAGGCAGATTTATGCTTCAATTTTCCCACATAAACGAACCTGTCCACATGTTCTACAGTAGGTTCACAGGAGGAACTTTGCAGAACATGGACCAGACCAAAAATAAATCCACCTGCATATCTATAGGAAATTTAACTGAGCATCCTCTATGAAAAAAACTAAATTACAAATAAGGTCACTGTGGTCTCATTGAACAATATTTGTGTACCTGTAAACAAGCTTATCACAGGAGTACAAGGTATAGACATCAAATCTCAAATCCAGCTCAAAGAAATTATGCCCCCTGTTTCTGTTGAACTGTAAATACGTGATTAGACAATTTGACAGAATAAAGTGCTGGTAACTAATTTAAGAATGCCACCATGTATATCATTAAAAACAAATATCTTGTTTTGACAAATGTGACTGATGTTAACGTTGCTACGATGCTATATTGGAAATTTCTCAATACATATCTAATATTTTGGAAAGGCCGAATACAAAAATTGGCTGCTTGGAACATTGCGAGTTCTATGTTAATTTTTACCGCAAAAAAAGGGACAATGAGATAAAAACAGATACACATTAATTGATACACCTTATTACTGTATGACTTATGTGTCACAAAGATTAGGAATTTATTGAAATAAGAAACAAAATCGACATAGCAGTAGCCTCACAGTGTGTTTTGTGTGCGTATCTAAGTTTGTATCTGCTAAGCATAATAAAGATGGGCTTAACGGCGATAAAATAAATCGATCCCCAGCTTTAACACTGCAGAGACAAATTAAAGTATGATGACAATGCGAGTCCCGCGGGGATTTCCCCTGGGAGAGGCTTGTATTCCACCTTCCAGCTTCCCTTCTATCTCACCACTCAATATAATTAGGGTGTATTTTCAAACATGTCACATGTTGTATCCCTGTAAGATTCTAAACTAGATACATTATCACGCCCTATAGCCGAAAGTTCTAATACTAATTTAAATTCCTGTGCATGCGGCAAACGGGCGACTCTGCCCGAAATAACCCCAAAAGGGCGCCGCACGAGTCGTCCATTTAGAGCACTTTCCCCACGCACCCTACTAAAAAACAATCCAAAGGGGCGACTTTCACAATAGGGCGACAGTTATGTGTCGCCCTATTCGACCGCGTCGCCCAAACCCACTCTTTTCGAGCATCATGTCTCGCCCCAACCGGCAATTGAGGAAAATTCTACCACCTGCTCCTCAAATACCTATAGCTGTTGACTAAATCATACTTACTGGTCCAGTAATAAGTTACTAATACTCCACAGTAAAAGTGTTTTGTCAACGCAAACTTACACGACCTATAGTACACAAAAGCTGTTATAATACATGTACTAAGCAACTGACTTATTCCCTGATAAAGCAACACCACAAAATATTAAAATACTTTTTTTACGTATCTATAAAGTGGATACTTATTTGGGCACAATTATCGAGCGCCTTCGAGTTGAAAACGAAGTTGAAAAATCTGCTAACTTTCAAACGCGTTATCTCGAAATGGGGTTTTGGCGTATCCGTCAGTATGTCGGGTCTGCCACGATGTGTGCTAGGCGACGAAAAACTATCCCGTGAACTAACCAAGGAATTGATATTTAATCAAAATAATATCGAACTCCATAGGATTATAAAAGAAAGATCTTCAAGCATTAAACTTTTTTAAATTAGACTTTTAACAATTGGCTTCAGGCGAAATGTTTTCAGGGTCTGTACACCCCACGCAGTAACTGGGAAATAGGACACCAATCATTGACAACAACTTATTGAAAAAACGATCTGCTGAATTTGTCGGAAATGTAAAGTGCAATTTATAAAGCCTATTACTTTGTGGTATTGGGCGGGATTATGAACATTTTAATAATATTAACGGTCTACTTTTGTCATTAAAAGGCTTTCATTTTCTTTCACGGTAATTTATATTTTCAAGGGTGATCCCTAAACCCAAAAGACGGGTGAATACATACCACCAACCTCCGATGATGTCTACGCCAGTGCCCGGGGGTCATTTTCGCAGCGCATCGGGTCGGGGGAGTTTTATGTTTTGGGGACTCTATTTTGTATGTGGCTATTGAACGATTAGAAATAGACTTCTGAAAACGTTTGTAAATACTGTCAAACAAATACCCCTAGAAATAGCCTGGACCAACGGCATGATCAAAGCGATTTATCAACCATATTTTGAAAATGGCCTCTTTAAAACGTACGACAGCTAAAAACAGGATGGTAACAAACTACAACTTGTAATCGCTACATTATCTTGTTGTGTCTCTGAAAAATAAAAACAGCTTCAACTAATACTGGCATGCAAATGTGCCGTTCCCAGGCACAGTCCTCATTATTTACTGACCTTCAAGCCGAGTAGTCTCTCTAAATCCCAAAGAGTGTTTTTGGGAACCAGACGATTAAGAGTAAAAATAACTCTGTTTTTAGATTGAATATTCTGAAAAAAAGAACCAATTTAGTCGCGACTTGAGTGAAAATTCGATCTTTTCGATTGAATGAATTTCACTCTTAAACGTCTGGTCCCTAGTTTTAGACTGTGGGAGTGAATTTGCACTCGAATAGAGTGAATTTTCACTCTTTGGAAATAAGAGAGTAACTACCAATTAACTCCACAGCAACCACACTATTTATCACAAGTGGCGGCTTGCATTCACGACAAAAGCCCGAAGCATTTAAACTTTGTTGTTATCTTGTGTAATTCAATTCAGAGCCTAGCATGATGACTGTCCATTGGTGGGCTCAAACGTATAGTTCTTTTTGTTCTCATTCTTAACAATGGCCTCGTTATCGTGGCACTTCTTGACAACGCCCTTGTTATTAACAGACCCTTGACTCCCAATTGACAAACTGCAAATATTATGCTTTATGAACAAAGTCACTGATGTCTATGCACAATGTCCATTAGTGCTTGCCAGGCCCGTTTGTAGAATTGTTGATCGGGAGATGCGTATCATTGAGAAGTTTCATCAGAGAGACGCAGGAAATGGCTAGGCGCCAGACTATAATGTTCTGGGTATTAAAGAGCCATCCCACTCTGTATTTATCCTTAGCCGTCGATTGCCATTTTGTAGATCAAATCGAAGAGACAAAGTGAATTTAATGTAAATATAATCTAATGAATCTCAATCTTAACGTAGGAAGAATTCCGCAAATGTGACAAATTTCTGAAACTTTGAGGAAGGTAGATTCTGGATTTCAAAATCAGTAAAATGAAATACTGACCACAACGGTGAATTGATGCCACCAGACCCGTCCAGGTTTTAAGTTGTAAAGATGCAAATTCCCTACTGTCTGGTACTCGCGTACTTGGAGGAAACTATGCGTGTTGCTTCATGGCTTGTGAGATTGGTTTAGGTTCTATTTTGACTTCAATTCAAATAGGCCCATAACAAGGAATGTGAAAAGCATATGTCGCCATATCAACAGCCGCGGCGAGTCCAGATAAGTCGGGTTTCGTATATAATCACAATTTCACACAGTTTGACCAATCAAAAAACATTCTCGCACATAACACCGATGGGGTGCTAATCGGCATTGCTATTTCAGTTTTCCAAGTGTTGATTTTACACCTAAGGTGCAGTCAAGGAATTCAGCACTCATTTTCAGCACTCACTTTTTTTGCGTCAAATTTAACACGTGAGGTGCTAACTTGTGCACCTTAGGTGCACGCACTTACTTAACACTCGGTAACTAGCACTTTTGTTTTTGGAGTGTTGGGTTTGGGTTTAGGTTTGGTTTGGTTTTAGTTTGGTTTGGTTGGTTTGGTTGGGTTACAAGTACTGAGTACGGGAGGTAGGATTGAATATTCTAAAAATACAAACCAATTCAGTCGCGACTTGAGTGAAAATTCGATCTTTTCGATTGAATGAATTTCACTCTTAAACGTCTGGTCCCTAGTTTTAGACTGTGGGAGTGAATTTTCACTCGAATAGAGTGAATTTTCACTCTTTGGAAATAAAAGAGTAACTACCAATTAACTCCACAGCAACCACACTATTTATCACAAGTGGCGGCTTGCATTCACGACAAAAGCCCGAAGCATTTAAACTTTGTTGTTATCTTGTGTAATTCAATTAAGAGCCTAGCATGATGACTGTTTATTGGTGGGCTCAAACGTATAGTTCTTTTTGTTCTCATTCTTAACAATGGCCTCGTTATCGTGGCAATTCTTGACAATGCCCTTGTTATTAACAGACCCTTGACTCCCAATTGACAAACTGCAAATATTATGCTTTATGAACAAAGTCACTGATGTCTATGCACAATGTCCATTAGTGCTTGCCAGGCCCGTTTGTAGAATTGTTGATCGGGAGATGCGTATCATTGAGAAGTTTCATCAGAGAGACGCAGGAAATGGCTCGGCGCCAGACTATAATGTTCTGGGTATTAAAGAGCCATCCCACTCTGTATTTATCCTTAGCCGTCGATTGCCATTTTGTAGATCAAATCGAAGAGACAAAGTGAATTTAATGTAAATATAATCTAATGAATCTCAATCTTAACGTAGGAAGAATTCCGCTAATGTGACAAATTTCTGAAACTTTGAGGAAGGTAGATTCTGGATTTCAAAATCAGTAAAATGAAATACTGACCACAACGGTGAATTGATGCCACCAGACCCGTCCAGGTTTTAAGTTGTAAAGATGCAAATTCCCTACTGTCTGGTACTCGCGTACTTGGAGGAAACTATGCGTGTTGCTTCATGGCTTGTGAGATTGGTTTAGGTTCTATTTTGACTTCAATTCAAATAGGCCCATAACAAGGAATGTGAAAAGCATATGTCGCCATATCAACAGCCGCGGCGAGTCCAGATAAGTCGGGTTTCGTATATAATCACAATTTCACACAGTTTGACCAATCAAAAAACATTCTCGCACATAGCACCGATGGGGTGCTAATCGGCATTGCTATTTCAGTTTTCCAAGTGTTGATTTTACACCTAAGGTGCAGTCAAGGAATTCAGCACTCATTTTCAGCACTCACTTTTTTTGCGTCAAATTTAACACGTGAGGTGCTAACTTGTGCACCTTAGGTGCACGCACTTACTTAACACTCGGTAACTAGCACTTTTGTTTTTGGAGTGTTGGGTTTGGGTTTAGGTTTGGTTTGGTTTTAGTTTGGTTTGGTTGGTTTGGTTGGGTTACAAGTACTGAGTACGGGAGGTAGGATTGAATATTCTAAAAATACAAACCAATTCAGTCGCGACTTGAGTGAAAATTCGATCTTTTCGATTGAATGAATTTCACTCTTAAACGTCTGGTCCCTAGTTTTAGACTGTGGGAGTGAATTTTCACTCGAATAGAGTGAATTTTCACTCTTTGGAAATAAAAGAGTAACTACCAATTAACTCCACAGCAACCACACTATTTATCACAAGTGGCGGCTTGCATTCACGACAAAAGCCCGAAGCATTTAAACTTTGTTGTTATCTTGTGTAATTCAATTAAGAGCCTAGCATGATGACTGTTTATTGGTGGGCTCAAACGTATAGTTCTTTTTGTTCTCATTCTTAACAATGGCCTCGTTATCGTGGCAATTCTTGACAATGCCCTTGTTATTAACAGACCCTTGACTCCCAATTGACAAACTGCAAATATTATGCTTTATGAACAAAGTCACTGATGTCTATGCACAATGTCCATTAGTGCTTGCCAGGCCCGTTTGTAGAATTGTTGATGGGGAGATGCGTATCATTGAGAAGTTTCCTCCGAGAGACGCAGGAAATGGCTAGGCGCCAGACTATAATGTTCTGGGTATTAAAGAGCCATCCCACTCTATATTTATCCTTAGCCGTCGATTGCCAATTTGTAGAACAAATCGAAGAGACAAAGGGAATTTAATGTAAATATAATCTAATGTAAATCTCAATCTTAACGTAGGAAGAATTCCGCTAATGTGACAAATTTCTGAAACTTTGAGGAAGGTAGATTCTGGATTTCAAAATCAGTAAAATGAAATACTGACCACAACGGTGAATGATGCCACCAGACCCGTCCAGGTTTTAAGTTGTAAAGATGCAAATTCCCTACTGTCTGGTACTCGCGTACATGGAGAAAACTATGCGTGTTGCTTCATGGCTTGTGAGATTGGTTTAGGTTCTATTTTGACTTCAATTCAAATAGGCCCATTACAAGGAATGTGTAAAGCATATGTCGTCATATCAACAGCCGCGGCGAGCCAGATAAGTCGGGTTTCGTATATAATCACAATTTCACACAGTTTGACCAATCAAAAAACATTCTCGCACATAGCACCGATGGGATGCTAATCGGCATTGCTATTTCAGTTTTCCAAGTGTTGATTTTACACCCAAGGTGCAGTCAAGGAATTCAGCACTCATTTTCAGCACTAACTTTTTGCGTCAAATTTAACACGTGAGGTGCTAACTTGTGCACCTTATGTGCACGCTCTTACCTACCACTCGGTATTTAGCACTTTTGTTTTTGGAGTGTTGGGTTTGGGTTTAGGTTTGGTTTGGTTTTAGTTTGGTTTGGTTGGGTTATAAGTACTGAGTTTAAGCCTGCTGTACACGACTACGGGAGGTAGGATTCTAAGGAATTGTTTTTATTGCAAATAATGCCATGTAAAAAAACCCTATTGTTCAGCATGCAATTGTGATCAAGACCACTATGAAATTGCATTCTGTGTTACAAGCAAAAATGTGTACATTCGAAAAGCCCTATTCTATCATATCCCAAAGTTTTGAAACCAAATTTAATTTCGAAATAACTTTTGGGGATTTCGTTTTGGACTAACCCAGATTGAGGTGTGCACATTTCCCTTTAAGCTTCACTCTACTGATTTTGGAAATCTTCTACGAGTAAGGTATCAACATTTCTGGGAATTTTGAACAAGGAAAGTTTTCTTCAGGAATTTGGGGAATTGTGCGGGAATGTTGGAAATGTTCGGGAACTTTGCGGGAACTTTGGGACCTTGATGTTTTCATGGCGTTTTCATGGTATTTCAGTGATTGCTTACAAGCAGAAAATCCACTTTTATTAACAGTGATTGTAAGTAATTTGAACCACAGATATTAGAAACCACGTTTTGCTGGTGAGGGAATTTCCATATGTTACAAAATGACACATTGAGATTAAGTTTGACATGTACCTTCCAGACATATCATAATGTAGTCTGGGAGCAGAAATTACTAAAATGGTCAGGACGCCATTTTAAAATAAATGTTATCCAGTGTAGGCCTATTTATGTGTATAATGGTCGTGATATAATATGTGTATCATTCTACATTAGTTTACAAAGCCAATTAAGTAGGCCTACCGGTACATGTACATTGAAAGCTGAGAACGAGAACGGGTACTTTAAATATATTTGAATCCTGCATCTGAAAAAACATTTAATCAACGATCACCAACATTTAGAAGCATCATTATTGAAATTATACCCCAAAATAGGTGCGCCTCTTTCTGCAGTTTTCAAAGGACGATGGACATGATGTAATTGTTATGTTGTTCATAAGCTTTGAAGAACTGATTCCTGAAAACCGAGTACTAGTACTTGTAGGGGCGAGTACTATTTCTAGCAGTTTTAGTCCGAATATATTCAGATTATGGTACAAATACCGTCAATTGACTTTGAGTAATTTGCTTTCCGAGTACATGTATACGCGTACGTGTACCATCAATAGGTATTCAAGAAGTACTTCAGTGAACGTGCAATTGTATTGTTGTAAAATTATATTTGACTCCAGAGTGACCCACATCAATGCGGGCAGTCGTAAAAGTCGCGATTTATGAGTCAAATTATTTAGTTGTCGAAAGTTTACATACACTCTAAAAACTGTGCTTAGCAATTAAAAACAATCTTGATATCAGTTTGTAAACATGTTCCGAAGCTAAACATTACGTGTCCAATTCCTAAACACCAATGTTCAATGGCTAAATACTATCCGTCAACTTGTTCACAAACTGATCGCAAGAAAATGTTTCGAAAAGTGTTTAATTGCAAAACACAGTTTTTGCAGTGTACATTTGGAAACTGTTCTTGGAGCTGCTCTGTTTCTTGCAATTTTTCTTTTGTGAATTATCAGTGTATCAATAAAATCATGTTTCAAACGTGCTTCATTAAGCATGCATAGGAATATGAATTTTGCTTTGTAGCCTTGGGATTAATTGAGATTTTGTTTGCATAACTGCGGTGTAGGCCTATTTAAACTTTCGATCACAACTGAACTCGGATTTAGTGCCCCGATTGCTCAATCGCACCGTGTGGAAGTTTTTAGTTTGGAGTATAAAGTACGAATACTACAACACAGGACCAAATGGAAGACATCGTCTTTGCATTATCACGGTCTTTATCTGGTAAACTTACAAGTGTAAGGATGTCTACGCCGTCCGGGACAGTTTTTCCGTATCTCCTTCATGGCTTGCTTCATCCAGTGCTTAGGGTCAGGATTGTTAGGATCAGGTTGCGGCGGAGGACCGAAGTAGCATGTCCTCGCCTGGCCGTCCACACAGTGCAGAGCCATTGTGGAATAAAGAAGCGGGAATTGAAATAATTGAACCCTCAAGCATTTTATTTTTTTAAATTACATTTTTTTTACAATTGTTTTTCATTTTTATCTTAAACTCTTATTTAGACTCTTGAGATAATACAAGTAATCAAGATCCACATTTATAAAAGGATAACTGTTGACCAATGCGGAACTTCTTTTGGTCGAATTTTGTTTTGGTTAAATGTTTCTCTTTTTTAAATATTATCTTTGAAAATCAATAATCTGCAATCGTGTCATTTATCCCTGCTTGTTCTTCGACAAAGACATAAAGTGAAATTTAATTGGAGATATCAAACCCAATTATTCTACAATTGAAAACCCAATACATCAGATATTACAAACGGCTAGTACACTAAAGTCCCCTTTCATACCAGAGCCTCTCAACCCGGTGGGCGAATCCGGGGCCGCCCTGATGGAGTTTTTTATTTCTCAACCCCATGCTCAACCTTGCGTCGTGTCACACTTGATTCGTGCAAACCGAGCTTATTTCTCTCAGGAGTGACTTCAACCTGGAGATGAGCATAAACGATTCACACTTGTCTAGCGTCAAGTTCAACCCCGGGCGGGTGGTTGCCGTGTACTGCGCAAACATGTTTTGTACCCCATAACAGGAAAAATCCCCACGACTTTCAACCCTGGGCAAACCCAAGCCTACTTTTTTCACACTACCATTATGAACACGGGGCGAGAGTTTCAACCCAGGTTGAAAAATCTCAACCCTGGTCTGAAGCAGGGTTAAGTTCAAACCGGGACATAATAAGTCTCGGGGTTGACGCGGGGTTGGCGTGAGGTTGAACATTTTTAAGTGTTAAACAGTGTTGTAGTCAAGGCCACAACCTCCGAGGCCGAGGCCAAGACCGAGGCCACAACCTCCGAGGCCGAGACCGAGGCCGAGGCCACAACGTCCGAGGCCAAGGCCGAGGCCGCGGCCACAACGTCCGAGGCCGAGGCCGAGGCCGAGGCCGGTTACTAAACACGTAATAAACTAATAATCCACTCAATCAAGGTTAAAGGTAGTGTGTATGATTGGTCATTGTTGCAATTTTCAGAAATGGGCGGATTTGGGGGTTAGTATTTTATAGGAAATATCGTTCCACTGACCTGTTCAAAGTTTTGCGTTGTTGGATGGCGAGAAAAACGAGAGAAAAACGGCGCTCGTTTTCAACCGTCGGGCGGATGATAGCCTTTAGTCAACAAGACGCGCGTGGCTACCTGGACACGTGACGCGCCCCGAATGCCAGCATGTCCGGGGCGCGCCACTCGTGGGTAGCCACGCGCGCCTTGACTAAAGCCTACAGGGCAGTTTTCCAACGATTGAAAACTAATATATATTTCCACTTTTCTTGACAACGACAGCACACCTGGTGCTATCATTTCACACGATGATTGAGACTACTATTAACTTACAGGCTAGTAAGGTATTTCGTAATAATTCAGTAAAAACAAATTAGAGGATTACCAATCGTGTACACTACCTTCATTGTTGGATTTTATATTCTATTTTCAAGTCACGTCAATGGCAGGTTCCTTAAAGGATATGTTTATTGCATTTCAAGAACATAAGGGTCTCCAGCATCTATTGGGATAGCTTTGCACGGTGTGGCCTCATAATAATCCCTCCTCTGTTAAAAATGCGCTCCACTGGAGCACTGCTGGCTGGAACATAGTCTTGGGCCCAAGACCCTTGTGTTGTTATTTCGGAGCGCCCGCGCGCCAGATTCACTAACGTTGTGTCCTCGAAATCCCGGCTTCGTACGTGCGTTCTGGCCTCACGCATGCGTAGTTTACAAAATGCAGCCGAATCCGCAGCCGGTGTTTGTCAAACGTGCACGATTTTGGATCGCCACAAGGGGTCTTGGATAAGTTGGCAGGCAATTCTTAACTTTTTCTTTACTTTTCGATGATTCTCCCTCGCTTTTCCGAGGGATCCAATCAGTGACCGAGTTTGAGCCTTATCATAAATTATAAATTACATGCAAATACATAGGACATGACGAGGCATCATGACCATTGATCTGCAGCTGCGCGCGTCACATGCGCGTGCACGCATGTCGGACATAAACCACGAATGTGATTGGTCAGAACACCATCAGGCGACGCTCACTGGATCGGTCTATTGCATAACCGTCCATCATTATCACAGTCCACAGTCTGGTCGCGCCCCCGAAATGCCAACTTATCCAAGACTTTACTACAGATCCAAAATCTTATCGCGCTGTCGGCCTATTGCAACTACACTGTACCTGATCGCGCTGCCTGTGCATTGCAACTGCGAAAGTACAAAAGTACAATAGTAACGTCTTTGAACCAAGACTAGCTGGAACAGAGAGGACAGTCTTTGCAATGGCATGCAGTTATGGGTACATAGACTAGTAGACATGTGACAGGCTTCGCGTTGCGCGAGCACGCGTGAATAACAGGTTGGTTCCCTCAACTTCACTGCCGGCCATTATGATTATCGCTTTAACGTTCACTCGTTCAGGGCCGAGTGGTGGACCAGGAACCAGTCTATAGCGGGAGTAGACAGATTATCTAACAAAAATATTAGATCAAAAAATTAGCTGGCCTGACGTTTCGAACTTAAGCAAGTTCTTTCTCAAAGGTGAATGACAGAGTACAAGAAACAAACATGTAGGGAACACACATGCATGAGGGGGTGGGTGGAGAAACACAAAAGAGGGATGCAAAAGAGCATGGCAGATAGGCAGTGGGTAAACATCAAAGGGAGAGGAAAGGACAGCCAGAAAGACAGGAACAAAGAGGTGTGATTAGGGTAAGGATGAAGGGGGGGAGGGATTAAGATGAAGGTTGAAGCTGGGGAAATGGACAAAGGAGTGTGGTTAGGAAGGGGGGGAGGGGGGGGGTTTGAATTGAAGGTGGTAATAGGGCAAGAAAAGGAACAAAGAGAAGTAACAAGGATAAACAGGAAATGGAAAGACAACACCATTTGGCCAAGAGGCCCCAAGAGGGTTTTGCCAGGAGGATAATCTGTAAACAAATGACAATGGGGGAAAAATGTAAAGTTAATCATTCCCTTCCTGGATGTTGAGACCATGTGGTTGAATAGTCCGAAGACGTTTCATCCAAACTTTCTCTCGGCTGAGGCGAACTGAGTCCTTGCGGTGGCGAAGTGATTCTATGCCCTGTAGAATCATATCAGAAATGGAATGGTTAGGCAAGTTGAAATGATGACAAACAGGGGTGTCCATTTTCTTGGTGTTCACAGTCGACCGATGGCCATAGAAACGCTTTTTGAGCGTGTTCTTGGTCTCCCCGACATACTGGATACCACAAACCCTGCAAGAAATGAGATATATGACATTAGAGGTGTTGCAAGTGATGTTGCCATTGGTTCTGTGAGTAGTTCCAGATGAATGGCCAGAAAAGGAGTCAGACTCCTGCATGTGAGTCTGGCAAACAACACACCTGGAATCGCACTTAAAAGTACCATGCTGTATGGGAGGGGATGCAGCCAAGGTGGGGACCTCGGCTCGAACAATCAGGTCTCGTAGATTGCGGGGGCGCCTATAAGCCAATACTGGGTTGTCAGGGGCGGCACGGGCAAGGCGATCTGAAGTATGAAGGATATGATGGTTGTCGTTAGTTATTTTACGAAGGGGAGGGAGACTGGGATGAAAGGTGGTGACCAAGGGAATCTTGGGGTCAGCATTAGTGCTAGGCGTCTTTTCCTTGAGAGCCAAATCTCTGGTGATAGATTTGGCTCTGGCGATAGCACGTTGAACTTGGCGGGAGCTGTGGCCCCTGGCAACCAAGTTATTCTTCAGTACCTGCACATGATGGGAAAAGTCAGAATTATTAGAACAAATCCTTCTGAGTCTGAGTGCCTGGCTGAATGCTATGCCTGTCTTGCAATGCCTGGGGTGACAGCTGGAGGAGTGGAGGTACTGGTGGGTGTCTGTGGGTTTAGAATACAGATCAGTGGTTACCGAGTTGTCTTCCTTGCGGATGGTAACATCCAGGAAGTTGGTCTGATGCACTGAATACTCTGATGTAAACTTGATGGTCCTGTGGAAGGAATTAATGTGATTAATGAACAGTGTTGTAGTCAAGGCCACAACCTCCGAGGCCAAGGCCAAGACCGAGGCCACAACCTCCGAGGCCGAGACCGAGGCCGAGGCCACAACGTCCGAGGCCGAGGCCGAGGCCGAGGCCACAACGTCCGAGGCCGAGGCCGAGGCCGAGGCCGGTTACTAAACACGTAATAAACTAATAACCCACTCAATCAAGGTTAAAGGCAGTGTGTATGATTGGTCATTGTTGCAATTTTCAGAAATGGGCGGATTTGGGGGTTAGTATTTTATAGGAAATATCGTTCCACTGACCTGTTCAAAGTTTTGCGTTGTTGGATGGCGAGAAAAACGAGAGAAAAACGGCGCTCGTTTTCAACCGTCGGGCGGATGATAGCCTTTAGTCAACAAGACGCGCGTGGCTATACCTGGACACGTGACGCGCCCCGAATGCCAGCATGTCCGGGGCGTGCCACTCGTCCGGGTAGCCACGCGCGCCTTGACTAAAGCCTACAGGGCAGTTTTCCAACGATTGAAAACAATATAAATTTCCACTTTTCTTGACAACGACAGCACACCTGGTGCTATCATTTCACACGATGATTGAGACTACTATTAACTTACAGGCTAGTAAGGTATTTCCTAATAATTCAGTAAAAACAAATTAGAGGATTACCAATCGTGTACACTACATTCATTGTCAATGGCAGGTTCCTTAAAGGATATGTTTATTGCATTTCAAGAACATAAGGGTCTCCAGCATCTATTGGGATAGCTTTGCACGGTGTGGCCTCATAATAATCCCTCCTCTGCTAAAAATGCGCTCCACTGGAGCACTGCTGGCTGGAACATAGTCTTGGGCCCAAGACCCTTGTGTTGTTATTTCGGAGCGCCCGCGCGCCAGATTCACTAACGTTGTGTCCTCGAAATCCCGGCTTCGTACGTGCGTTCTGGCCTCACGCATGCGTAGTTTACAAAATGCAGCCGAATCCGCAGCCGGTGTTTGTCAAACGTGCACGATTTTGGATCGCCACAAGGGTCTTGGATAAGTTGGCAGGCAATTCTTAACTTTTTCTTTACTTTTCGATGATTCTCCCTCGCTTTTCCGAGGGATCCAATCAGTGACCGAGTTTGAGCCTTATCATAAATTATTCATTACATGCAAATACATAGGACATGACGAGCATCATGACCATTGATCTGCAGCTGCGCGCGTCACATGCGCGTGCACGCATGTCGGACATAAACCACGAATGTGATTGGTCAGAACACCATCAGGCGACGCTCACTGGATCGGTCTATTGCATAACCGTCCATCATTATCACAGTCCACAGTCTGGTCGCGCCCCCGAAATGCCAACTTATCCAAGACTTTACTACAGATCCAAAATCTTATCGCGCTGTCGGCCTATTGCAACTACACTGTACCTGATCGCGCTGCCTGTGCATTGCAACTGCGAAAGTATAAAAGTACAATAGTAACGTCTCTGAACCAAGACTAGCTGGAACAGAGAGGACAGTCTTTGCAAGGGCATGCAGTTATGGGTACATAGACTAGTAGACATGTGACAGGCTTCGCGTTGCGCGAGCACGCGTGAATAACAGGTTGGTTCCCTCAACTTCACTGCCGGCCATTATGATTATCGCTTTAACGTTCACTCGTTCAGGGCCGTCGAGTGGTGGACCAGGAACAGTCTATAGCGGGAGTAGACAGATTATCTAACAAAAATATTAGATAATGTACGTACGTAGTACGTGCAATCGGGTAGCTATCTATAGCTCCATGGTGCAATAATGCAAATACCAGTTCATTAATTCGTGCGTATCTGCTTGAAACTTTATTTCGTTTCACGGAACTCACTGTGGCAGCTTCTCGAAAGTTTCATGAGGTAAACAATTTAAATTAATTGAAACAGAAAACACAACTGAATTGGTGGGAAAATTGGTCAAAGTGGGCGGCCTCGAGCCGGCCTCGACCAGATCTTCGAGTCCGGAAGGCTCCGAGGCCGAGGCCGAGGCCGAGGCCTTGCACTCCGAGGCCAAGGCCGAGACCGAGGCCATAAAAATCGGCCTCGAGGCCGGCCTCGAGGCCGAGGCCGGTCTCGAGACCTCCAACACTGTTAATGAAAGTCTCCAAACTGTCCTGATCACTGGTCCAGATGAAAAATACATCGTCAATATATCTCCACCATACCCAGGGGCGACATGGTGCTGAGGCAAGCATGCGCTCTTCGAGGTCGCCCATGAAGAGGCATGCAAAGGAGGGGGCCATGCGAGTGCCCATGGCTGTACCGTGTACCTGTAGATAGTGTTTACCTAGGAAGGAAAAATTGTTCTTGGTTAGTACAAGTCTCATGAGGGTGCCAATATCACTGATGGGTGGGGTTGTGTGTCCTGCCTTGGCCAGGGCCGAGGAACAAGCACGAATACCTTCCTCGTGGGGGATGTTGGTGTACAGGGATGAGACGTCAAAAGTACCAATGATGGCTGTGCTGGGAATCTTGTTCTTGATTCCTTCCAGCTTGCGCAGGAAGTCTGGGGTGTCATGGATGTATGATGGCATCTGTGGAACGAGGGGTTTGAGAAAACTGTCAATAAACAGGGAGATACGTTCTGTTGGTGAACCATTACCAGAGACAATGGGCCTACCGGGGTTGCCAGCCTTGTGAATCTTTGCAAGGAGATAAAATCTGGCAGTCCTACAGTCAGAGGGAGAGAGAAATTTATGAGCTTTCTTAGATAGCTGGTCACGTGATCGCATATCTTCCAGCACCTGTTGTATCTCTTGCGAGAATGTACCTGTGGGGTCAGAGTCAAGGCAGATGTAGTTAGTATGATTGTTCAACTGGCGGTGGGCCTCGTCAATGTACTGATGACGATCCATGATGACCACAGCTGAACCTTTGTCGGCCGGCTTGATGATGATATCAGTACGGGAGCGCAAGGCATTCAATGCCAAGCCCTCCCCCCTCTCCCCCCCCCCCCCCCTCTAGAAAATTGGGATATGCGTTACTATATGCGTTACTATAGCGAATTTTCCCCATTGAAAATAGCCATGCCCCCCCCACCCCCGTTTTCCCCCCTCTAGGAAGAGCCTGGCTACGTCACTGCATCTTGGGAGTACAGTCTGTTACCGAAGTTGGTCAGTAATGTTGACTTCCAGTTTTATTTGGAGAAGAAACCAAACAACGCAACAAGAACTAGGCAGACACTTCTGCAACCCAAAGTCTATTTCTCACTGTGTAACCGCCGAGCCAAGGAATATTATAGCACGCCCGGATAGAATGTGGTGTAAGCACTTATCCAGAACCACAAAAAATGACATCGTCGCGCGCATCACGCCTTGTGCCTTTTCAATAAGGCCTGGTGCATTTTCAGTAATACATGACGATGTCATTTTGGTGGTTCTGGATAAGTGTTTACCATAGAATGTAGGCAAATATATGCAACAATGGCAGATTATTCCGTTGCCCGCGTTATGCATGGATGTATGCGTAAAGCCCGGTTCATATTTCATGCGAATGCGAAGCGAATTTGGCGTCATGAAACATTCGCAGAGAAGCTTCGCACAAGTTGAAATGTGTTCAACTTTTGCGAATTCGCAGTGCGAATATTTGGCGTTGACGTCATAAATTCGCTTCGCATTCGCATTCGCATTCGCATGAAGTATGAACCGGGCTTAAGGAGGGAATGCAAAAAAGAAGAAGTGATACCTTGAGGTTCAACCCGCGGTAAAGCGAGGTTTTACAGGGTACCTCGCGGATTATGGCACTCCAACTTCCTAAAACCTTGAGGTCAACCGCGAGGTACATGCTTAAAGGGACACATTGCTTTGGATTTTGCGATTTGGGCTATAAAACTGAAATGGATATGTTTGGGAAGCTTTTTTAAAAGTAGAATAAAGATTCACATAACTATCCCTTCAAATTGCGTGGTTTGTGTTTAATTTCGTGACAAATAACGGTCCGCCATTTTGTAGAACCAAATTTTTGACTCCACAAAATGGCGGACCATGTTCACCAGTCGTATTTCCAGTCGCAGCTGGTTGAAGTACATTCTGTTGATCCATTTTGATGTACTGTGGCACGGCGCGCAGCACTGGCGATATGTGTCGCGAGGTAGATAATGGTACCTGGCGATCATCTGATAGGTTTACAAGGCCACTGGCTGCGGCGCCAGCCTAAAGACTCTTACAGCGTATTTTGCGCATTATTTATACGGTGGTATTTACTACTGGAAATAAGTCTATGTTTCGCGGGTCAGATGTCAGGAGTCAAAGGCCAATTTTTTGTTTTATAATCACTACTCACTAATTACAACACATTATAAGTGTTTTTTTGCATGAACAACTCTTATAAAAGATAAGGAACATTTCCAAACAGCAAAATTTCATGACATTTGAAGGCAATGTGTCCCTTTAATTTTGCATTTCCCCTAACGCGATGTCGCTCCCACTGAAAAGAATCTGGCTACGCCACTGCTTAAAACGTTTGTGTGTGAAGTCCGAATTATGGACAAGTTCAATTGATGATTGTTCCTGCAATTATCATCTCGGTTTTGTAAATTATGCGAGACAAAGTGCAAGGCTGTCGGTTGTGGTAACAGGGTACAATTTGTAGATCCACATTGACAACTATTTTCAAATGCTGATGTATTTACTGGCACGAAAACGTGCCATTCCCATCCACGGTCCTCATTACCTCCAGAGGACCACAATCCTCGGCAACTAATAAACACCACAGCGATCACACCGTTTAGTTTCACGCTGACTTCTCGAAAATAGGCCAAGGCATATTACAAGTCAGTTACATAAGGCAAATTTTTTTTTTTTTTAAATCAAGGTCGGCGTTTTTGTTTTTGTTTTTTTTATTAATAGAAACAGAACGCAGCCTCTCTGTCTCAAAAAGTGTTTGTATTTGATGTACCTCCTTTACTTTATGCGTATTTTCATGTAAAAAATGAAACCAGAAGATTCGTCCAACGTTGAGGCCTAAACACGCCCGGTCAGCGTGAAGATGACTTCGATCCGTCGCTCTCGTCAAAACTTCATTCTGGCTAAAGAGTAGCCTAACTTAAAAAACCTAAACTTTGGGTCTAGCAAGAAAGAAAACAAGGACAGCGCATGTGAAAATGCTTATGTACATACAACCAATTTAATCTCTTTCAGAGATGTATAAATATATTGTAGCGGAAGATTCAAATCGAATCGGCAAAAACTTCGTCGTATCTCATTAAATCAGTTAATATGAAGCCAAAAGTTCGAATACTTCCATTCTGTTTGCTTCTCGGTGATTCAAAAAGTCGGTGGCGAAGCGGGAAAAAAAATCCGACCGACTGACCCTTCTTTTTCAATTGTACCTTTTCGAGGGCAACACAACAATTTGTTGGGGGCCTAATGACTATATCATTATGATTTCGCCCGGCTAGCTGAAGTGTCGTTGCTGTAAATGCCACGGCCTTCCACACTACGGCTGATAAGCGACGCTTGGCCGCTTGATTTCTAGGTTTACCATTAGGCCTGTACTCATAGCTGGACTGTAGCCGCCTTTTGCCATTTATATGCATCGTTTCCCCGCATTTATAGCTTAATTTCGTTATTATCCTATTGTATTGTATTTGATAGTTCTTTCCTTATTAGGGCTTCTTAACAGACCCGCGAACTTCAATTGATAAACTGTAAATAATGCATTATTAACTAAGTAATTGATGTTTGTATAGGCGAGATCCATCACGTGTAGTGACATTGAAGGTCGTCGAAGTGTATTTTTTCCCTTAAATTTCGTAACAATGTAGACACAAAACGTTTGCCCGTGCCTGTTCAAGGGTAACAATAGCCTCGAAGGCTGGTACATATGGAATATATTACTAAGTGTAGGTCTGTGCGTATATTTGCTAATGGGAAGGCCGTATTATTGAGGTTTTGTTCAACAATGGCTCGGCACCAGACTACATGTTTGTTTCAGGTAGTCCACAGGCGGCTGCCCACGTCTTTTGATGGTTGTTGTCAAATCAAGTCCAGTGCTACAAAAGTGAATATAATCTAAATATATCGTTTGGATATATCTTAGACCAAAGAGACTACCACGACAAGTATCAGGAATTTGTGTAGCTAGAGATGGAGGTGAACTTAGCGAACATTTAATAAATGCGGTTGACCAACTTAAAGCTTCCCATCCAGAAGCAGGTTTTATTATTATGGGAGATTTTAATAAGCTCGATACAAACCCAATGTGGTGGATGCGGTTTTAAGCAGATTGCTGATAAGTTTACACGAGAAAATACTATATTGGACAAAATTGTAACTAATGTACATGCTTATTATATAAGGGTGTTTACATTATGCCCCCTCTTGGCAGAAGTGACCATAATTTGGTATTATGGTCTCCTAACCAACATTTACCTACTACCAAAAATACTACATTAAAACGTGTGATAAGGCCAATGGCGTGATTCTGATATTCGGTGTTTTGGTAAGTGGATTTCGACTTATGAAGATTTTGAAGCTCAGACGACACAGGTTAAATGTGATGAGTTCTACTCAATTTTGAACAGGGCACATGATGTTTATTTCCCTATTAAAACAGTTCGTTTTCATTTGAAAGACAAGCCATGGGTAACTACTCAAATTAAAGCGCTTATAAATCAACGACAATAATTTTTTAACCAAGGAGATAACAGAGCTTCGAAGAAGTGTCGCAACAACATTATTCGTTGTATTAAAAATACTAAGAATCATTAATAATCGTGTTCTTCAATTGAAATATGATAATCCAGCATCATGGTACATCAAATTGATGACATTGCCTACATCTAAGCCTGACGTTGTTATTAGCATCCCAGGGATGAAGCCAAATAATTTTCTGAGTATTGCCAATGCCATTAATGACAATTTCATACAGGTAACTAGTGATATAGCCCCATTAGATGCATTAAATCTCCCTGCTTATTTGCCTTGCAGTAAACCACCCCAAGTTCAACCTTGGGAAGTTTTTAATAAACTTTATAAAATTCAACCAGGAAAAGCATGCGGCCCTGATGGAATTCCGGCAAGGCTTATCAAAATTTTGCCTATGAACTTAGTGTACCATTTTCTGACATTTTGAATTGCTCTTTTGCCGAACATTCTGTTCCTCAGCAATGGAAAAAGGCGATTATTGTTCCAATACCTAAGGCACAACCAGCCACCTTGGATAAATTGCGTCCTGTAGCTCTTACAGATCACCTTGCCAAAATAGCAGAGTTGTTTATTACTATAGACTGTTACTTTCAGATATCAATCACTCTTTGGATTTAAATCAATTTGGAAGTCGCCAAGGAATGTCAACTACTCATTGTTTGGTGGATATTGTTAATTATCTTGCCATCTGCCGATAAATCAAGTTCTGTTCCAACGGTAATTACTACTGATTGTTCGAAGGCATTTGACCGGGTAGACCATTCTGTTGTCATTTCAAAACTGTTTAATTTAAAGAGGAACTAAAACGCCAATTTATTTTTTTACTTTTGGACTTTTCCGACAGTTTAAATACTCTTTTAACTGATGGAGATTAGTTTGCAGACGAGAGGGATTTTTGTATTTAAAAAAAAAGGTTGTTGGTCTGAACCATTTATCCTGTTTCGCGAAATCTCATTATGTATGTTAAATGTATGTACGTGACCCCGTGACGTACACGTGTAGAGTCGGTTGATGCTACAGCCAAACACTGTGCATGTACGTACGTGGAGTTGATGCTGCTGAAGAGTTTTTGTCGACCTAACTCCTCTGTTTTCCCGTCTATTTTGTCTAATTTTGATATTATTTCAGTATGAGCATGGTTCTGAGATAATCATTATGCCTCGATCGTGTGTAGTTGGGGGTTGCACTAGGAACAGCGACAAAAACCCTGACCTAACCTTACTGCGATTCCCAGTGCTGAATGGCGACAGTGGGTCCGCTTTAATTTTGTAGACAATACAATATCTGATTTTGGGCTGTCGAAATGGTCGAAAATATGTGCAGAACATTTCGCCAAAGACTGTATAGATGATAGTGTTAGTATGAAAGCTCAGCTGGGTTTGAAGGCACAATTCCGTTTGAAGGCTGGAGTTATTCCAACTCTAAAGGCACCGAGCATTCCAACCGTGCCCCGGACTCACGCGCACCACCGCGACGACGTTCACTGCGGTTGCCGTCTCGAGCAGCCAGAGCCCTGGCTGTCTCCCTGTCCACGCTCGCTTGACTCAACATGCATTGTACACGCACGGTACCGCATGATCTGCATGCGATTGAGTCTGGTACCTTATAACATAAATTGTGTGTATAGTTCTGAGAAGGTGCGGGTCCTTATGAGTCGCCAGACTAGAGTATAGCATGCATCAGCTCACACACAACTCACCGCGCAGGTCCCAATAAAAGCCGACTGCAAACAAAGGAAAGTATGACTCATAACTAGCTTTTCAGCAAGAACAAGCCTACAACCCCAATTCTAAATGTATCTCACAAAGATATCAACACTTTAAAATATGTTTATCGTAGTGTTACTCCTGAATCATGAGCAAAAAGCACAGCAAGTAATACTAGCCTTAGACAAAAAAATACGTACAGACTCTACGTAAAACATTGTCGTATAATACAGTGACGTCATATGTTTCTACACGTATACGTCAATATTCGCGCGATACGGCACGCAGTTGACCTCGGCCTTTTCTGAATCGAGTCAAAGTGGTTTAGAAAGAAAAGGCTCAAAAACATTTTTCTTTATTTTTCAGAATCATGAAACTTGTTACATTAGTTTTGGGGAGGCATAAACTATCAGATAAGTCAAAAAAGTCAGACACAAAATTGGCGTTTTAGTTGGTCTTTAACCCCTTGCGTACGGATGACGCCATGTGGCGCAAAAAACAGTGCCACCAGGCTGGATGACGCCATTAGCCGCTGTTTGTGCAGTTTCAATCCATTGTTGGATTATTGTGTATATGTTACGCTTGACTGCACAAACACAAATCGAATCGGCAAAAACTTCGTCGTATCTCATTAAATCAGTTGATATGAAGCCAAAAGTTCGAATACTTCCATTCTGTTTGCTTCTCGGTGATTCAAAAAGTTGGTGGCGAAGAGGAAAAAAGAATTCCGACCGACAGACCCTCTTTTTCTATTTTACCTTTGGCAACACAACCATTTTTGGGGGGCCTAATGACTATGTACTCATAGCTGGACTGTAGCCGCCTTTTGTCATTTATATGCATCGTTTCCCCGCATTTATAGCTTAATTTCGGTATTATCCTATTGTATTGTATTTGATAGTTCTTTCCTTATTAGGGCTTCTTAACAGACCCGCAAACTTCAATTGATTAACTGTAAATATTGCGTTATTAACTAAGTAATTGATGTTTGTATAGGCGAGATCCATCACGTGTTGTGACATCGGAGGTCGTCGAGGTGTATTTTTTGTCTTAAATTTCGTAACAATGTAGACACAAAACGTTTGCCCGTGCCTGTTCAGGGGTAGCAATAGCCTCGAAGGCTGGTACGTTTGGAATCTATTACTTAGTAGTCTGTGCGTATATTTTCTAATTTGAAGGCGTATTATTGAGGTTTCGTTCAAGAGACGCAAGGAATGGCTCGGCACCAGACTACATGTTTTCAGGTAGTCCACAGGCTGCCCACGTCTTTTGATGGCGGTTGTCAAATCAAGTCCAGTGTTACAAAAGTGAATAATATAATCTAAATATATGCGAAAATGACATAGCACAAATTCCTCTGATGTGACCAATTTTTACAACTGTTATTTGACTTAGTAGTTTCTATACATTTCAAAATTGCTAGTAATAATATAGTTTTGTAGTATAGCGCTTTTAGCAAGATCAAAACGCCATTAATCATTCCTGAAACCTTCTCAGCTCCGTGGGGAGTGTACAGCCCCGACTGCAGCGCACACAGGCTAATCAAACACATTAGGTATATTTAAACCACAGCACAGTTTGAAACATAATTTGGCAGTATAATATGCTCGAGGTTATGTGAAAATTAAGCTTTGTTCACATGGGTTTTTTATCATTGTGGATGACACTTCTTCGTGATTCTGAACTTGAAGACAAGTTTACTTGAGCCAAAGTCGATTATAGATATTGATTACCCCTGATCCTAGGAGCCGTGGATACTATTGTGAATTAGGCAAAGTAAAAAGGAAACATGTTTAGCGAAATTAGCTTCCCCGCCCGCTTCTTTTTTTGGTCCACCTGGATTTTTAAAAACAAATTACAGGTGGAGATGAAGTGAACAAAACAATAATGTCAACCGATCCATCGGAAAATAACATACGAGCTTAGGCTACTAAAACTATTAAAATCACTGTAAACATGTTCAATTCTGTTGTCCAGCATGTCTCTTCCATTTTTGTATCTTAAACTGTTGAAAAACCTACGGTTGGCGGCCATTTTCAAAATATAAAAATAAAAAGTGCCTCTTCCTTTCTTAAAAAAAAGAAAAAACGATAAACATGTTTTTTTACTTGGCCTTTACATGTATGACATTTGTATGCTAACTTTTGTCAAAGTAACAGGTATAACATGTCATTTGTCTATGATTATAATCACTCTCAGGTGTTCCACAACTGTGACGAGATCTCCAAGCCAAGTTAGGATTCTGCAAACAGAAAGTTCTCAGTCCTGCTCCCAGCCTGATACCAACGGAGGAACTGCTCTGTAGCTACTTGGTAGTGCAAGCTCTGGGCAGTGAGCCCCCCCCCCCCCCCCCCCCCCCGACAACTTGGGAAGGATCATCTGCAGCGATTTGGCTGTGGACTTGGAGGGAGAATCTTTTCCCACCATTTGGCTAAGAGACGACACAAGTTGATTTTGCCAGCAGAAAGTTCTCAGTCCTGCTTTCAGCCTTGAGCCAACAGAGCAACTGTGTTGTAAATGTACATGTACCCGGTAATGCAGGCTCTGGGCAGTGATAACCACACACAATTGTTCATGAAAGCAGTACTGAAATCCCTTTCATTTATCATATTCTTTTCTAGAATACATATAGTTTGTCCTAAAATCTCTGTTACAGCATCATCATCCTACTGCACTTTTCTCATCCAAGTTGATAACAGGACCCCCCCCCCCACCTACTCTACACAACAATGGCGGAATAAAACTATTTAATGCAGCCACCATAAATATCACCATGTAGGCATGTACAGTATGTTTTGTTTTCTTTTAAAGTATATTTTCGTAGAGTCAGAACAGATTGCATACAAACCGGTACCCTAATAACCCCCTAGGGTGTGTGAACATTCATCAACTGAGAATTGGTGACTGTTAGGGTTAAGACATCATTTAAATGGATTGCAAATCAAACAATGTCAGGTTTAATAATCAGCTTCCATCTCTGATCTTGTTTGCAATTATATAATCATGTTTATGTGCCCACATTTACATTGAGCTTATGCGCCTATCAATTGCCCCCCCCCCCCCCCCCCGGGCCACCCCACCTCTGAGGTAGGGATTGTCACTTTTGAAGTGACAAATTCCCCACCTCTGGGGCAAAAATCTAGCGACAATCCCAACCTAAATGGGTGGGGACACCCCCACCTTATAGGGTGGGAATTACAATTTTGATACTATCATGTAAGATTTATGTTTTGATTAAAAAACGCCTTGCAAAAGGATCGAGGATCGGAGATGGGGGGGGGGGGGGGGGGGGGGGGGGGGGGGGGGTCAATTGATAGGCGCATTACATGCATTGAGTTAAACCTATGTACATGTAAGAGATGAATACTGTATCATACATGTAGGTAGTACATTACTTCAGAATCATATGCATTGTACACAAGATAAATGTAGTACACATTTTTCATGAAACTGGCCTTATACATCCCTTTAGAGTGAGTATAAGCAATTTAAAGTTAATGAAAGTCAGGTTTGAATAACAGACATTGTTTTTTACATTAAAAAATAACAGAAATTGATTTAAATCATGATTTAAATCAATGATTTAAATCGATTGATTTAAATCAAACAACCCTGTCTGTAGCGACATTCTTTTCCCACCATTTGGTCTAAGAGACGACACAAGTTGATTCTCAGTCCACCTCTCAGCCTAGAGTTAACAGAGGAACTGTGTTGTAGCTACATGTATTCCGGTAAGGCAGGCTCTGGGCAGTGAACCCCCCACCCCCCCCCCCCCCACCACCCCCCACCACCCCCCCCCCCCCCCCCTCTGAGCAGGATAATCTGTAGTGACATGGCTGTGGAGGGAGAATCTTGTCCCGCTTTTGGTCTAAGAAATGACATGAGTTGATTTGTCCTCTTTGCGAAAAGCTGACACCTGGACTGGAATTCGAACCTACATGCACTAGATAATATCCTTTAAAACTGTTCGTACCCTGAGCGAGGGAGAAAGAACAGTCTCAGAAAAATCCAGGCCTGGACTTTTATCGTGCATTCATATTATGTGTTAAATGGGACTTGAAGGTTTGCATGGTGGACATGAACAAAGTATGGAAGGTTTGCGGTATCACCATGTGAAATTTATCTTTTTCTGAGTTGTGTGGTTCTGATAAGAGAACTGGTTGTTTTAACTTGTTGGTTTTTACTCAGCGTTTTGAACAGTATTTTCTGTTCGTCACCAGTCTTCTGATGATGAACAGAGCATACTGTTTGAAACGTTAAGTTAAAACCGGTTCTTCTCAGAACTACACAACTTAAAAAGAGATTAATTGCACGTGGTTATGGTGGCCCTGAAGGGACATAATCGGTTGTGAATATCATTGCGACGTCGTGAATATTTTTTGCGACGTCGTGAATATTTTTTGCGACGTCGTGAATTTATTCACGACCGGTCATGAGTATTTTTAGCAATCTGAATTCTCCATCATATCCATTGAAGTTTTTGACACGACGTACGATGGAGCATGCTATATGCAACGACCATTACATGTACCATTGTATGTAATATCGCCCTCTATTGCGCGTTCGGGTAAATACCCTCCAAGCTACTGAAACAAATATTTGCGACAAAATTCGCGACTAGTCATGAACAATTTGCGACGTCGTGAATTTGTTTTAGGACGTGAAAATATTCACTACCGGTCGTGAATAAATTCACGACGTCACAAAAAATATTCACGACCGATTATATCCCTTCAGGGCCACCATACATGGTGTTCCCGCAAACCTTCCATACTTCATATTATGTGTTCTTAAATATTATTCTTGAATTCTTGCCAAAAATATTCAGAGTTGGAATTAGGCCTGAAGTGTTATCTTTAAATTCAGTAAGAAACCATCTTTAGGTCAAGCATTTTAATTTGTACCAGCCACTAGGATTATTTTCTGCTACAAAACATTCTACCCCATTATTTCATTAAATTTTGCTATAGGGCCCGGTCATTGTGTCTCAGTTTGTAATTTTTAGATTGGTTTAATTTGGGTATATAATAGTTCTTTAAAAATTTACTGTGATGCAAACAAAATTGTTTAATTACTCCTTATTTGCGTTTGTGCCGCCCCTGACTATGCTAAAATTTAGAGTTAGGTAACTGAATCGAATTACATTCTCCTTTTGTGTTAACATATCGAAACTTTTCATGGGAAACCATGAATTCATCATGGCGTGATATAGGTCTAAAGCTGAAGTCCTTAAAGACAACAGTTTGCAACGTTATTTCATGGCTGACGTTTTAACTAGATGTTACTGGGGTCCAAGCTGCCATGAAATTCCCTGCATAAAAACGATGGGTTTTTTTCAGTGTGCTCATCGATAGTGGGAAAATATGAACCTATAAAAGCGTTGGCACGGACTCTTTTTTGTATCCATCCTGAAATAAAGCAATGCAGACATATTACCAAAAACTATTCATCAGATTCAATTTTGCGTCGGGGTGATGTAAATTCAATGTCTGGTTTTACCCTCCTCCAACGTATTTTTGGATTTATCGCCCCGACGCAAAATTCCGTCTCATGAATATGTTGAATTTACCAAAAACTGCCACTGACTCTTGCAGAGCCCACACAGTTTCGTCTGTTTTTCCCAAAACTTTTGAAGCTGGAAACGTGATTTAATATGGCGGCAACGTGGGATGAGATTTGCCCCATTCTATTTAAGTTATTGGAGAATGACTCTGGCAACATCGAACATCAAAATTCTCCTCTGTTTATCGACTGTATTTTGGGATTATTTGCTCTGATACTACACGTTCTGGATTTACATCAGATGCGCCAAGACTATTCCGAGGGATGGGGAAGGGAGGCGAGAGGATCATACATATTTTCTCTTTTGCCCTGTCCCGACGTAATGTATGAAGCACTGTATGCACTAGTAACTAGGACAAGACGTCTGCACTAGTAAGCAGGAAGGCGTGGGTTCGAATCCCACCCGAGTATAAGCCTGTGATTTTTTTCACACAGGCTCTCGGAAAGCACTGAGCATACAGTGCTTTATACATTACGTCGGGACAGGGCAAATGAGAAAACATATCTGTTCAAATTTACATCATCCCCGACGCAAACATCATTCTGACGGAGAGGATCGTCTCCACGATAATTATGGAGTAATGTGTTTGCGTAACTGTAGAGGATTTCCTGGACTTTTTCCAACACCTCCATACATTAAGTCTGAATCTGCCCTTGGTTTCTGAAATGAAGGAAAGCTTCATGGGGTTAATAAGATGAAGGAGGTTGCCAGATGAGAAGAAAAATAAGATGTCTGGACTGCAAAGCTTAGGATGGTTATTTTCGATGGTTACAGTATTTGCTATAAATACTAACCCCAAATCCATTCACTTCCGATAATTACAGCAAAAGCAAATGTTGTATACTACCTTTAATGAATCAAACTATATGTATATAAACCAAACGGAATGGAAAGTCAATTGTGCATGCTCTAACGATCTTTTATTGATTTTAAGAGAATGTTGCTACACATAACGTGCCAATAATTAAACAATTATTATGACCTTTAAACTATGAGAACAAATTCTACAATAGAGCGATCCACTTTCTAACATAAATCTTTTAGATCTTCTCTGTAGCTCACAGAATTCATGATCAGTTTGAAAATCACATTGTGTTGTCCCCTTCATCAATAACAACAAATAACGATATATCCAATATTAGATCCAATATGAGTTTAGAACATACAGTAAGTATCGTGTTCTGACCTACGAAGCGAGACGTAAAGATATTCCTATCGGATATATGACTACAGCAATACAATATTTCATGGCAGGAACAAGGAATTCACCGGATTCAAATGAATAGGTATTATCTGTGTCTTTGGGAGTATATAATCTCTATCCGTCAGAAGTTTTGTGGAACTTATTTCAAATCAGTATCATCACGGTAACAGAGTCATTCTTGGATTGAATGAATAATGGCAACACAAGCTGTTTTGATGGACATCAATTTAGATTACACTGGGTGGGATCATTAATTCCATTTGTCAAGCATGAATAACGGCTCATATTCTATATCGGTCTTTTCCTGTTTGATTTTCCTAAGTTGGCAAAAACATCTTTCAAAGTGGTTCCATTAAACAATTATTTCTTCATATTTTCCTATGGTCTGGAGAAAGTCTAAAACCCTGCCATACCAAAGTGCACAGCAAACCCAAACCAAGCTGTACAACATAATATCGTGGTCGAGTAAAAATAGGACGGGCAGGGGAATTCATACCTCGCTGAAGTGAGTTGCCATTTTATTTAAGGCGGCCCTAATTTTTCATCTTAATTTTCATGGAAGATTCTTTAAGGGTGTAATGCTGCTGCTTCCATAGGTACCAGGTCATACCCCTTAAAGTTACAACTGACGGACCGTCGAAGTAATTTCCGTTTAAATTGGATAGGTGGCAGGTAACGTACCACCAGGCACCATGGTGGTCCTGGGCACAGTTTGAAGCATGGCCGTCATTGTCGCGGTCTTTTGTCGTGAATGGCTGGTTGTTGTGTATTTCCAGTGAATCCCCTGAAATGATAACAAATCAACTGATCCGGATCAACTGAAATCAATTTTTCCGCTTGGGTACGAGAAGGTCCATTCATCAAAATTGTTTATTAACGCCACAGCAAATCATATTGAATTTTTCAATAATTATTCATCCCCAAGCAGGTGATTCTGACAAGCAAAGATACATTTCCACCGATCATTACATTCAGAGTGTCTGCACTTGTTTTGTAAATCAGGCCACTATTTGTGACAGGATCTTTTTTCTTCTCACATTAAACGCAATGGCCTCACACTTTGGTCGGACGTTTGTTGCGTAGGAATTTAAGCTGAGTGGTTACAGGTTACACATAACAGAAGCGAGATTTTCTCAGCCGTGTTACAGGAGTCTATTAAACACGGGTCTCGGTCAACGCTGTTTGTTAGTTGGCGTTATTACAAGCCATAATTTTGGACTAATCCCGAGATTGCGCTCGAGCTTGAAATTTAACCGTTTAAAAGTCAAGTGTAATCTGAAAAGGAAAATCCCGTTTTCATCATCCTTGAATGTTCACTTTCTGTGATACTTTATAACTGTATAACGAGTATACATGTCGTCAAAAATCGAATTTAACGAAATCTGCATAAATATAGAGGAACGTTTAGACATGTGATAAAAATATGCAATAGAGCATGCAAGCCTCGCGGTTCCACAATCATTTTTGTTATACTTTTAATGTGGAAATCTTCGAACCAAACACAGTCTATTCTAGCGGTGGACTCTTTAGTCTGTCTTTAACCTATAATAAAGTGAAGGATACTTTGGTCGGTAGGTGAAGTCAAAAGTTTCATTATTATTTTTGGTCATCAATTTTAAAACCTGTAAATTAAAATAGCTATGTTTTCCTTCTCAAGACCGCATAATCATTGTCCTTTCCATATACAAGCTCACCCTAGTTAGAACGCAAAATAATTTTATATCGCCGCTCACGTTTTAGCCTCGATGCGCTGTGTCCAGAAGTATGTATTTGCCAAATCTCCTAAAATTGAGAGTGAAATTGCGATATTTTCGGTTGCATTATGAACATCAACTTCAACATGAAAGTAACGCTAACCACGTCAGGGGCGGATATAGCCTTGTATTTAGGGAGGGGTTGTACCATTCACCCACCAAACGTGGAATGTGCTGAAGGCACGTTCCCACTAGAAGGTCCGGGGGCATGCCCCCTCCCCCCCTCCCCTAAAAATGTTGAAATCCAGGGGCTTTCTCCTGCAATCTAAGGCATCTATCGGGCACCGTTTGAAGCTGCACAATTTTGTGGTTTTTAAAGAAGCATTTGCTCATATTGGGCTAAAAACAACTTTGCTCAGCAGCCCAAGGGGGGGGGGGGGGGGGTTTGAAACCCCCACAACTTCCCCTCTAGATCCGCCCATGTAAGTGTACATCACAGAGAAAAGAAATCTCTTTTTAGTGAAAGCGTTTGCTCTGAAAAGAACTGGTGGTTTGCAGTGGCATAAATCCGTGTCGGCGAGTTGGGGATGTGGGTGGGGAATGACCAAAATCTTGGTGTGCCAAAGAAATTCGAAAAGCGAAAGGGGAAGGCGGGTCCGGACTGGAGACAATATGACACTGCTACAAAGGTACATGATAAATCTACAGATTTTCTGCTGGACCATGCAGATATTTTTTTTGAAATAAAAAATATGTAAATACCAGAAGAATTTTTTTTGAGAAGGAAACTTTCATAACGTAAGTCTACATTTGCATGTGAGTATAAGTGCTTACGTCGAGTAATTCTACGCAATTTAGCATATTTTAGCAATTTGTATCTGGTCACCCTGCGTAGGCTGTGTGCATCTAATGCAAACTTGCACGCTTATGTCCCCAAGTCTGACAACACAACGCTGCATTTAAAGTTTTTGTAGCCTACTGTTTGTTCTCCGTTTTTTATACATTTTGACTGTTAGGAAAGTTACAAGATTTACATTGTTGGGGTTTCTCACCACACAAATCTATGTGAGGGGGTAATCCAATGGCCCATTCCCCCTCTAGATTTACGCGTAGTGGGAGTGTGATCTCGACGTTTCGAACCAGTGCGCTCTGACGACTTTCTCTAAAAGAAATGTCTTCCCTCCATGGTGTACTCGCAAAACCCACTTCCTTATTAATATGCTTTATACTGCCTTACCAGCCGTTCCGGAAAATCCGCCCACCGTCAGCCTGTAGTTGTCACTCCCATCAGCGACACTAAAGTTATCGTAGACGGCATAGACAGAGTTGCCATCGAAGTCCTCGAGATCGACCCTTAGTTTATAGTCGCCCTGAGCGGTGAGTCGGTGCAGGTTGTCATTGCCGAGCCAGAACTCACCGTCTAGATCACCGAACCCCTGACGGTAGCTTTCCCAGTCAAGATAGAAGTCAACGGAGCCGTCCTGGCGCTTCTGAAACACCTTATACAACCCATGGCAGAGACAGTTTCAAATATTTCGTCACAGTTTTTACGATCAGACGGAGTTTGCCTCTCCGCACTAAAATATTATTGCGAGAAAATATCAGGTTTTAAGTTGCTCACTTTGTTTTTAAATCCAGATTTTATATTTAAAGCACATGTTGATCTAACTTTGGCACTAACTCAAAGTTCATTTATCAGTATTTCACAATGTTTCGGAAAATAAATAGGTCAATTAATCAAAAAGTCAATAATAATTGATAACTTTGTCTCTTCGTGAAGCTTAAAACCGAGAAAACTGCCGTTTTTGCAGCTCAGGGTGTCAGTTGTCTCTTCGTGAAAATGGAAATAAATTTCCTTAAATTTGTACACTAACTTTCATGGCCATTATTGTATATAACACAGTGTTCCATGGAGGTTTTATACTGGGGTTGAAATTGTGTCTTTGTGAAAACTTTACTAAGTTGTTAGTAATCATGAAAAGAAAATGAAGATTTTATTTTTTCCTTTTTCGTCTTTCGTGAAAACTCTGACGATTTGTGTCAAAACTATTCTTACAGTGAAGCTTAAAAGACTTGGAATGTAGTGTATCGACATTGATAAGCAACACACCAAAGATTCCCGATTGCATGCGCACGACGTATCCTAGACGCACTTGCAGTGGATTAAATGAGCAGATTTATTCATTCGTATAATCTTCAGTGCTTTAATAAACTATTAATATAGTTTTGGAAAATTTATTTATGATGTGGTGAGCTGTCTGTAAATTTTAAAAGTCATTTAGTGTGAATATTTCAAATAAAGAGAATTGAGGAAAGAGTTAATTTAAAAACAAAATCGTGTCAACTGCCAAATCTTTCCGTAGCGAGTTAATAATTTGTGACATAAATAGCAGCAAAGATTAAAATGTTTCTGAAAATTATTAATATTTCGATAGGATTTGAAGGAGCTTTAATAACTGGTGAATTGTCATTGATTGACCCTCAAAGAGGAGGGGGCCAAATCCATCCCCCGAATTTTTTTGCGATGGTGTCGCAGTCATTTGGTTTTTCGTTCTGAACCTTTATGATGTTTATTGCTCGATATCGAAGCTCCATTCATCATTTCTTTCAAAACTTACCAAAATAAAACCAAAGTAGCAAGTTCACATTAAGATGCTGATACATGCATCTTCACTCTGTTCACCTCGTTTTCATTCGCAAAGTCACGTGGGAATGGAACTGTGCGCTGTGGTATTACGGCATGCATTTCAGTACATAAAAGAGCAGATCATGTCAATTTCTGCATGGTTTTGCGACAAGCACAAAGACTGCATTTGTCAAACTCGTAAGGAAACAATGTGCTTCAATTTAGGTCCCCGATGTTCTTTCTTGTTATACTCATCAACCACATGCGCCCCTTCTAGCTATGTGTGATAAGTTTGTCAAAGATTGCGCTGGTCATATAGGCCACATTTAGGATTTTCTTTGACCTATAATTACAAATAAGTTATTAGCAAGTTACAATATGTCATGGTAATTTAAGCATGCATGGTATTTACTTACGGTCCACCCACCACCGTCTGTCTCCATATCGCAGTACACTGTGATCGGTTCACCATCGTCTCGAGGGTAGACCGTGTACACGCCACTAGTGGTCACGTTCTTTGCCAAAACCTCCGAACAATCCTTGGCAAGGATAACTTGATAAAGAAAATGGAGAGAAATACATTTTATATTGTGAACATTTTTGGAAATAGAAATATAACAATGCTCTCTTTTGGTAGTTAATTTTTGTTTGTGTTTTCATCATGTTTGGCTTTAGGGGAAAATGCGGCGGTGTGCATTTGCTAACAATTTCGTGTTGGAATTTGAGTCTGGGGTGATGTTAATGTTTGTCCTTCGCGTCGGGTTGTTATTGTCAGGCACTGTATGCTCATCAGTACAATCAAAAAGCCTGAGGGGAAAAATATCAGGTGTACTACGGCAGGACTCGAACCCACGACCTCCTGCTTACTAGTGCGGACGTACATTCCAGTCCTCAAAGCAAATTCCGTCTTTGGATTGTTTGCGCTAAACCATCTGCTACATTCAATGTGGATTCGAACCAGGCACGGTCAGTTGTCGAGGGATTAAGATGTGTGTGCTAGTACGCAGGAGGTAGTTGGTTCGAGTCTTACCTGCGTATTCAAACCTGTAATTTATTTTTCCACTGACGCTCGGATGCGAAAAAGTACTGATCATACAGGGCCTAGCACCTTGTCGGGAGGGCAAGATCTTGTGTGCAAATTTGAAAATGTCATCTAATAGGACTGGTATAGTATTAAATCAAAGAATTTAGCTGCATTTAAAAGCATTGGACCGACTTGGTGCCTCATCATTATGAGTTAAAATTGAACATGATTAACAATTTCATACCATTACCTTCACAACGGCTTCCATTGAACTCTTTTGGACACTCGCAGGTCAATGAGTTCCTATCAAGCAGGCAGGTACCTCCATTCAGGCACGGGTTGAAGGAACACGGGTCTGGAATCATTTAATAAGCAAACCAAAATATCTTGTACATTTAGCATACACAAGAAGGTGAACACTCTCCTTCAATTCAGAGAAGTTTCCAACATAATTAAAATATACACCTGAATGATTGTTTGGAAGTTCATTAGTGGTCGTCATTTTTTCGTAAGCAGAGACCTTTTAGAGAATTTTTTTTCCAAACCTTGTAAAGTGGAACACATTTAAAAGGAAGAAAGCGAAACGTTAATTTCGTCTATAAGCTCGCTTTAATTAAAACTAATAGCGTTACTAAGAGGCAAGGGGAAATTTGCCACCCGACACCTACCCCCGTGGGAACCCTTGTCCCTGTGAAAAATGCGACATTTTTAGAATTGTGGACGATTTTACTGTGTGCTGAAACGCGTTATGCATGGATGTATGCGTAAGGAGGAAATCCAAAAAAGAAGAAGCGATACCTTGAGGTTCAACCCCGCGGTAAAGCGGGGTTTTACATGGTGCCTCGCGGATTATGCCACTCCAACCCCGTAAATCCTCAAGGTCAACCTCGAGGTATCGCCTGTTTAATTTCGCATTTCCCCTTAAAAGCTATTGAAAGCGCCATGCCCATCGCCACTGAAAAGAACTTGGCTACGCCACTGCCTATAATGTTTGTTTGTGAATTCCCAATTTTGGACAAGTTGAGGATTGTTTCTGCAATTACCATCTCGGTTTTGTAAATTATACGAGACAAGTTGCAGGCTGTCGGTTGTAGTAACAAGCACAATTTGTACACCCAGGTAAGGGGCGGGAAAAGGCGGGTTGGCGCGATAGCAAATAATTCATTCACGTTTGAGCTGCGAATTAGTGAATAACTAATAGGACACCAAGCAAAAAAAAGATGAATTGAAAACTGGTCGGCAGAATTTGTGGGAAATGTAAAGTGCCATTAATAAAACTTATTGCTTTGTGGGGCTTGAGTCGGGATTATGAACATTTTAATTTGTACATTTTACTTTTAAAATGCGCATATTTGTTTCTGTTGTAAAAAGGCTTTCATTTTCTTTAAACTGTATTGGGATTTCTGGGGGTGACTCTCTAACCACAAAGTGGGGTGAATACGTAGCCGCATCCCCCAGGATATCTACGCGGGTGCCGCGGGGTTCATTTTCGAAGCAGAACCGGGCAGGGGGGAGCTTTACGTTTGGTGGACTCGCGAAATGTTCAGGCTTTCAACTTTGTATATAGATATCGAATAATTCATATTTTGAAACTTTTTATAAATAGTGTCAAACTGGATTACTCTGCAATAGCCCTGATTAACGACGTAATAAGAGCGATTGGTCAACAGTATTTTGAAAATGGCCTCTTTAAAAGGTGCGACAGCTAAATACAGGGTAACTATTGTGGTAACAAACTGCAATGTGTATTCCCTCATTATCTTCTTGTGTCTCTGATTAATGAAAACAACTTCATATAATACTGGCACGCAAACGTTCCAAAATTTACCTAGTCAGTTTCCCTTGTGGATTGTTTGACGAATTATATGTTAAAAAGCCGTATCCTCATTGAGTGTTCCCGACAATGTCGCTTCCCAGGTTGTATCGTAAAATTGGGTGTGATCCCTAGCTATACGGCATTCTGGGTTGATGACTTCTGACTAGCGCCCACCCGAACAAAGATACTGTCAATTTCGGAGACCGCCAACATAGGGCAAGATAGCTCAGTTGGTATAGAGCGCCGGTATACGGTAACCCGGAGGTCGCAGGTTCGAATCCCGCTCCTGCCATTTTCTTTGTTCACTTTGAAAATGTATTCAAAATTTACCTAGTCAGTTTCCCTTGCGGATTGTTTGACGAATTATAAGTTAAAAAGCCGTATCCTCATTGAGTGTTCCCGACAATGTCGCTTCCCAGGTTGTATCGTAAAATTGGGTGTGATCCCCAGCTATACGGCATTCTGGGTTGATGACTTCTGACTAGCGCCCACCCGAACAAAGATACTGACAATTTGGAAGACCGCCAACATAGGGCAAGATAGCTCAGTTGGTAGAGCGCCGGTACGGTAACCCGCAGGTCGCAGGTTCGAATCCCACTCCTACCAGTTTCTTTGTTCACTTTGAAAATGTATTTTCAATTTAAAAGCATCATTATTGGAATTAAACCAATTAGCATCTTTATGCATTTTTTTAAGTGCGGTGGGTACGAGGTAATTGTTAAGTTGTTCATGAGCTTCAAAGAACTGAGTCCTGAAAACCGAGTACGAGTACTTGACAATTTATGGTCGAGCAGTTTTAGTCCGAAAACATTTGAATTAGAGTACCAAGTACCGTAAATCGACTGGGAGTGCTTTGCTTTCAGAGTACGCGTACCATCAAATCAGTACTCGAGAAGTACTGATATATATATAAAATATATTTTGACTTCAGATTGACACATGCGGGGAGTTGCAAAAGTCGCGATTTATGTGTCATTTTCGAGTCAAATATACAGTTGCGGTCGAAAGTTTACATACATTTGGAAACGGATCCTTCAATTGGTCCTGGGGATTCTCTGTTTCTTGCATATTTGTTTTCTTTTTAAATGATCAGTGTATCAATAAAATCATGTTTCAAAAGTCCTTCCTCCTTCATGCATCCAAATGTGGATTTGGTTCACAGCTTTGAGATAAATTGGGAATTTGTTTGCAGGAGTGCGGTGTATGTAAACTTTCGATCACAACTGTACTCGGAATTAGTGCATCAGTTACTCAATCGCACATGTACAATTTTGGGGAACGAGTACCAAGTACGGAAACTACACCACAGGACCAAATGGAAGATATCGTGTTTGCATTATCATGAGAATATCTAGTAACTTACCGGTGTAAGGATTTCTACGGCGTCCAGGACAGTTTTTCCATATCTCCTTCATGGCTTGCTTCATCCAGTCAGGATTGTTAGGATCAGGTTGCGGCGGAGGACCAAAGTAGCATGTCCTCGCCTGGCCGTCCACGCAATGCAGAGCCACTGTGGAATAAAGAAGGGGAAATGCACTCATTGAACCCTCAAGCATTCTATTTTCATAAATTGCATCATATGCACCCGCGACCCGGGCAAAAAGACCCGGGCAGCAATTTTCCTCGCGACGATGCAAAAATCTAAATTATAAACTAACGCGTCCCATATAAATGTCCATTTTTATCAGAAACTTTCTGTTCGAAAGTAATGTTTTGCACGCATGTCATTTTTGGTGCCAAATTCAGCACGATGTTGGTAATTGATTTTCATTTTTATTCTTGAAAATGTAGGCTCTTGAGATGATACAAATGGGGGAACTTTGCTCATTTAAACAATTGCCAGTTTTTTGTTACCTCTTGGGAACAAACTAATTTCATTTAATTTTCACCAAAATTATCAGGGACCACATTTATAAAAGTAAAAATAGCTGATGACCAAAGCAGAACTTCCTTCAGTCCATTTTTTCAAATGTTTCATTTTTTTAATAGATTTCCGCAGCCAGTTTCTCAATAACTTTAAAATGCATCTTGAAAGTGGTTAATTTAAAGCGAATTAGCTCCCTGCAGTCGTTCACGTGGTTCGTATCAGATTTTAGGCGTTGAAAATGGTTGCAATACCTGACATTTCCATGTTTACCACATACTAACTTAATAAGTTGAAGTTATTTCATTCGGTTTAAGTGTTCATTTAATTTAGTAGTCGGTTTGGTTAAGGGTTATTTGCATGATATTCTTATTTTGTTTAAATTTGCGCGTATTCTAGTTAGCACTTTTTTGCATTCACAATAAAGGAAAACAAAAGTATGTTGCGAATCTTTTGATTTGTTTCACCTTTTATTCTCTATTAATTTGTCTAAGTATCTGCTATCTGTCTTTTTATTCTAATGAACAATGTAAACAAAAATCCGTAAAAACGGAGTTTTCCCACTGCAAAAAGCAAGCACCGGGTTTTTGTTTGTTTTTTAACAGATTTTGGACGCAGAATTGCGGTAATGTGTCTTAGAAAATATTACGCGGCAATAGTTTTTGTGGTTTAACGTTAATTTGTACAAAGAAGCTGTAAATTTACAAGACCACTTTGTCAAAATACAACATACATGCTGTAAATATACAGCAACACCAACGAAGTGTTGTATATTTAGAATCTACTGTTCTCCTACACGAATCTCATTACGCAGCAACTGACCAATCAGAACTGAGGAAATTGTGTTCACAAAAGGCATGTTAAACACGGTTTCTTGACAAATGTTCAATTGTTCAAACAATTCCACAATAGAATTTCGATTTTCTGTAAACAGAGGTGAAGAATCGCCCTACATCTCCTTTCCTATTAAAATATTGAATTGGGAAACCGTGACTTCATCATGGTGGGATAAGGCTGAATATAAAGCTAAAGCTAAAAAATAAATTCAGTTCGTAGTGTTTAGTAGATTATCGAAATGGGAACCAAACTAAATAGACGTAATTTATTATACATTACTATACACCCAAAAAACGGATTGGTTGAAAACAACCAATAAATTGGTAGGATTGGTAGATATGTGTCCAACCAATCCAATTGGTTGGACACATATCAACCAATAATTGGTTGTTTTAACAAATATATTGGTTATTTCAACCAATCCGTTTTTAGAGTGTATAGTAATGTATAATAAATTACGTCTATTAAGTCTGGTTCCCATTTTCCTAAATTTGTAATTACTTACACCAAACTTCCAGTAACTTAGTAAATTTGTCTTGACCATAAGGGCGTCACATTTCCGACAGACCCTATGTTTGGCTCCTAAAAGAATATGCCACCGACCCCGTCTGGAATTTCTTACCAAGGAAAAAAATAGGAAACAAGAATAATCTTAGATTCCAATTTCGTGGAGAAAAATATTGAAAATAATGTGCAGTATTACAAAAATATGGCATCCCATGCGCACCACATCCGGCCAACGTGTATTCGATTTGTTCAAGTCCTTAAATCACACAACTGAAATTACAAGCAACGTAGTTAATAACTTAGTTTGCCTCACATGGTTCTTTTTAAAAATCATGTACAGAAAGTGTGCTCCAGCACGGGAAACAGGTATTTATATCACAACTGGATTATCAAATCATGTTTCACTAATGTGCAAATTTGTATTTTTACGATTGCAAAAAGTTTCAATTATGCCAGAAGTTGCTCAAGATGTTGTTTTTTTCCATTTATTTAAAAATCATGCACAGAAAAATTAATTCAGAACAAGACAGACATACATTCATCACTTTGCATCATTTCATTTAGCCTGACGTGCGTCTAATACGTAATCTTTTTTACCCTAGATTTCTTTTTTTCGACCGACCGACCCGCCTTTAAGGCAAAACAAAATATGAAAACTATATAAATAAACAGGGATGCCCCAATATCTAATTATTTCAACAATTCCACAATAAAATTTACATTTTCTTGCAAGCATGGGAAAAGAATCGCATATACCTTTCGTATTCAAATATTGAAATTGTTCATGTGAAATCATGACTTCATCATCACGACATTATTCAGTGTGTAGTGTTTAGTAGGTTATCGTACGTAGCTATATTTGTACACTTTAACCGTACTGATGTCCAATAAGTTACCTCCATAGTCTTGTTCCCACTTCATTCATTTCTGTTAATTTGCAATTACTTACTGGTAACCTAGCTGGCACTACAGCTTTCCTCTTTTCTAACACACTCTGTTTGGCATACTCTGATTTGGCATTTGGGGCGACCTCGCTTTTGCCTTTGGTCATCCTTTCTCTGTTTTGGACTACGTTGTATAGATCTCTGCTGGTCATTTCTTAGCTGATGATTATCTCTACCATTATGATTTTGTTTATCATTTTGTAAAATAGCATCTGACTTACTCTGAGAAGAATCACCCCGTTCATTGGATTTACTTATACCTCGTCTTTTTACGGGAAAGGCAATGTTATTTTAAAGGGACAGTAACGTAAAATGACAGTGTTCGTAATCGCTAGATAACAGCTTGCACCATTTTTCCACGGCTGCCGTTTTTACGGGGGTAGTACTGGCGTCCAAACTGCCAGGAAATTCCCGTAAAAACGGTATTTTTGTATACAGTGAAATAGAAATGTAAACAAGTGATGTGAGAAAATTTAACATGAATGTCGACATAACCAAGCAACAGTAAACTTTGATATAGGTGATGATTTCCCATCTTTTTGTCGTGTTCCGTATTTCTTAATTATTTACCCATGACTCTTTTATCTTCAGTTTTAAATTGTGATCTGGATTTTCTTACAATTCGGTAGAATTTTTCCCAACTTACTCTTTATTCATACACATGATTCACTTAGTTGCTTTCTAGTGCTTCAATCTATATATGCACGATCATCAGAGAAGTGGCGGAATCTTGTGGTGAAACAGTTCTTATATCCATGTAATTTCAAATTGGAACAAAGACACTCGATTTAGTTTTAACAAACAAATAATTAACATGCACCTATTTCGAATTATGTTGCTTACTTTTCAAAAATGCTTGCTTAATGGCGAATTCTAATGACTAAACTTACGCAGCTGGCCGAGGCTCCGGCGAATTTTAACGTTCCAGTGTGCAGTTTCTATTTGAATACACAATTGGTAGCATTGCATGATTCGAATTTGCAATTACGTGCTTTTACTTTAAATTAGATGATGTTTTTAGTTAAATGAAAGTTGATCTCAACGTGCATTCATATTCGTGCGAAAATGTGTGTGATTGATAACCAATTTGGCCGCTAAATCTGCTAAATTGACCGGGAAAACCTATATTATCATTGAACATCAATAATCATTCGATCATGTCCTTTATCTAAACTGTGTTCGACGAGGACATACAAAGTAATTCAATTTCTCGAATATCAAACCCAATTAATCTACAATTGACAGGACCCAGTACATCATTATAAAGAGATTAGAAACGGCTAGTACACCCAGAAGGGACGGGTTCAACTTTTCATTAGCGATGTAAACAAAAGTTTAAAAACCAACGACTTACCAAACGCAGTTAGGATAAGCGGTACCACAGTCAAATATGACATCTTGGGAGTACAGTCTATTACCGACGTTGATCAGTAATATTGACTTCCAGTTTTATTTGGAGAAGAAACTAAACAACGTGGCGAGAACTAGGCAGACACTTCCAAGACCTAAACTCTGTTTCTCACTGTGTAACTCAGAGCCAAGGAATATTATAGCATGTTCAGATAAAATGTAGGCATACATATGCAACAAGGGCAGATCATTCCGTTGCCCGCTTAATCGCGCACGAGCTTCTCACAGTGAGTCAACCAATCACAGATGAGATTTTTGTATCGACGACGCAGACGGTAACCTATTAACAGCATAAGCACGGTGGCGTGCATGCAGTGCGCATGATCTAAAGTCAGCTCCAATTGAATGATCCCTTGTGTTTCATCGACCTACGATGTACAAAATTAATGCGCGTTTCACCAGTGCGTAAAGAACTGTCAGTAGGCCTAGTATCGGTTTTCCCGGCCAATTTCACCATGTTTTCGTTCATTTTAACGCCTGGCTCATTCAAATTAGATTGAAATTTAATGATCACGCAGATTATTATTATTATTATTATCACTTTTTTAGACACGGTAGCCCATTCAACACAGTGCTGCTTTTCAAGGGGCCGTGTAGAAAAATAACTTAAGCTTACAAACAAATGAGCTTGGTAGAAAAAAACTAAAATGATGCAAAACTAAAATTATGTAAAACAGTAAGACGCCTTAGTGACGAGTTATTATAAAACAAAGCTAAAATAATGCAAAACTAAAGTTATATAAAACTAAATCTAAAATTAAAATTAAAATGAACTGAGAAAATACAACATGAAACTTTGGTGATGGAAGTCAGACATTTCATGTAAATATATAAACAGACAGGAATTAAGAAAGGTTAGAAGTCAAAGTTATTATGTGGGAACACAAAATACGATAAGATAAAAAATAGTATAAACTGAACTTAAAGGAGCAAATTAACAAGTAAATAGAAAGGTATAACATTTCTAAAAGAAATATTGCTAAGGTCGGTACAAAACAATAAACTAAAATACAATAAAATAGTTAAATTAAATTAAATTAAATTAAATTAAATTAAATAGATGAATCATAAACAAACTTAGTTTAAAATATAGTATCAGTTGCATCACTGTGCTGTGGAGGCGTCATCATCGCGGATTTACGCAGCAAAGGAGTTATTAAGTTGCCTTTTAAAGGTTGGCAGATTTGGTAAATTTTGAATATTTGCATTAATGTCATTCCAAGTAATAGCTCCTCTGTATTCAAAACTTCTTTTTAATGATTCTGTTTTAGGTTTTGGAAGAGACAATTGAAGGTTACTTCTCCTTAGATTATAGTTATGGTCTGCTACTTTAAATTTATCCAGTAGATACGCAGGGGAAATACCGTGGATGGTCTTGTACATGAGAATGGCCTCATGGAGGTATCTGGTGGCATTTAAATGATTCCAATTTAGTTTCTTTAACACTTGTTCACTCGGGGTACTCCAGCTTCCGTTATTGATAATGAAGGCACTTCTGCTTTGGAGTTTCTGTAGTTTAGTTTTCATAGTGGCACCACAGTTCCCCCAAACCACGTCGCAATAATTGAAGTGTGACGCAATAAATGTATTATAAAGCATTTTACACGTGGCTATGGGAAAACATTTCTTTGCTTTTTTGATGATATGTATTCCGGACACCACTTTTTTCTTGACATGATCGTTATTCGATATCAAAAATAATCATTCAATTTCAGTATCCGAGCATTCTATCGTCGTTTAGCCTCACTCGTCCCTGTAAAAGACGCATTCAAATTGAAAGTAGCGTACTGTTTATTACATTTTGTCTGGACCACCGGTAAGGGGTTGATCGGGCATTCATTTTCATTAATGGGCAAACTTATTTCACCTTTTTCAAGTATTTTTTCCTGCATGTCTACATTCTAATCAAACTCTGAGTTATCTCAGCGGAAATCATATCTGACGTCTTCAATTCGTAGATGCACAATCCTCATTCTTAACTAAGTCTTCAGACACATAAGATCCTATGGGAGGGGAGGTGTGATCGTCTGATAGAATCGGCCCAAGAAAATAAATTAACTAAGAGAAGTGTTCGATGGTACAACCATTGCCAAACATAATGCCCCGAGGTCTTGCACATGAAGAGATCGATGGGTGAATCAGAACGAAAAAACCCAGTAAAGTTAAAGGATTGAAAACTTGTCAACATACAAATGCCCCTATTTTTGGTCAAACTTCAAAGCAAACAAAGATCAACATTAGAAAAAGAAAATTCCTTAGCCCCTTCAATTTCATCCCTCATATCAGTTCAGATGTTACATTTAAATGTTACATTTTGCATTATGAATTTTAGAAAATGATTACATATTTTTTTGCAATATTTATCAATTACAAATCTTTTTTCAAAGTGAACAAAGAATACTAGCAGGAGCGGGATTCGAAAATGATTGCCTATAAACGAATAAGAAAAGAAAAGCATGGTCATACGTCATATGCACACCGACGTTTGCAAATTTGAATGCTTCAACCGTCAACGGATGTCACAAAACTCAATGTAAGAATGCAACAAATGAAGTCTTGAACGCACCAAAGCGAAATAGAATGCCTTTAAACGAAAACGAACATTAGGAACAAAATCTTGGGTTCTTAAAAATTGAAATGCTCAAATAGTGAAAAAGAAACCTTAATGTGATCAAATGTGTAAAAACCACGCGAATTTGGAATGACCAATAACGAAAATGATCGGAAAAATTCGCAAATTGGCCGGGAAAACCTATACTATATCTTTCTATTTCTTCTTTTGAATGTTAGATGCTTTAGTGTTAGAATTTTAGTGCTTTGTATTTCATTGTTAAAGATGATTAATAGACAAGACTTAACAGCTGATGATCTACAAAATGCGTGCTTAGCAAGAGCGTCATCAAATATTGGTATAAATATCAAATTGCTAGGAAATTACACACTATAAAAATAGTCCGGTGACGACTTGTATTGTTACCAATAGATGCAGTGACTTCGGTCTGAATTGGCCCCAAACACCGTAGCAGTTGTACTTTAATAGACGTGATTGGGTGTCCTTTGGGAATTGGTTTTGGTGTAGCTGGGGACGGGTTTTGATGTAGGCTACTAGGTGACCGTGTCGGGCGTAAAAGGGAGCCGAGTTTGAGTGTACAAGGGGGAATAATGGGATGTTAACGGATGATAAGATCGGACCAAAGGTCAAAGGTTAGTCTGCAAAATACACAAGAAGATTGTGTGAATGACAAGTGGTGTTTTTGGTGTTCGAAAAGTTGTTGTATATGTGACTTGGCAGCACCAGTAACTAGGACAAGACGTCTGCACTAGTAAGCAGGAAGTCGTGCATGGGTTCGAATCCCACCCGAGTAAGCCTGTGAATTATTTCACACAGGCTCTCAGAAAGCACCGAGTATACAGTGCTTCATATATTACATCTGGAAAGGGGAAAGGAAAAAACGTCTCTGTTCTAATTTATATCATCCCCGACGCAAACATTCCATCTTCTGACGGAGAGGAACGTCTCCATGATACGGAGTAATGTGTTTGAGTAACTGCAGAGGATTTCCTGGACTTTTTCCAACACCTTCATACATTCAGTCTGGATCCGCCCTTGGTTTCTGAAATGAAGGTAAGCTTCATGGGGTTGATAAGATGAAGGAGGTTGCCAAATGAGAAGAAAAATAAGATGTCTTTTACCGCAAAAAGCTTAGAACGGTTATTTTGAAAAAATTTACAATCAAATTCCGACCGAGCTTAAAGGTAATAATTATACAACATTTGCAAACTTCAAAAAACAAAACTGCAGAATAATTATGAAATATCTTACTTGACTGTAAGTAATAGTCTCACGTATCCTGTGAAATCATTGCACCTGGTGTGCTGTCAATTTTAAGACAAGTGGAATTTTTAAAATACTGCCACCGATTTACCATAGTTCAAATTTTGTTTGGCAATTGTTTACACATGTGAATGAGTAAAAGGGGTACAAGCTCCGCTTTGTCTGAAGCAGGGTCAAGAACAGCACCTGTTTGTCTTTTTGTTTTCCCAGCATCTATGCACCCAAAACTTTAAACAGGTTAGTGTTACAGTATTTGCTATAAATACTAACCCCAAATCCATTCACTTCCGAAAATTACAGCAAAAGCAAATGTTGTATACTACTTTTAATAAATCAAACGATATGTATATAAACCAAACAGAATGGCAAGTCAATTTTGCATGCTCTAACGATCTTTTATTGATTTTAAGAGAACTTTGCTACACATAACATGCCATTAATTATACAAGTATGACCTATAAACTATGACAAAAAATCTACAATAAAGCGATCCACGTTCTTACATAAGTCTTTTAGATCTTTTCTGTAGCTCACAGAATTCATGATCAATTTGAAAATCACATTGTGTTGTCCCCTTCACCAATAGCAAAAAGTAACGATAATTATACATACTGCATCCAATATTAGATAAGTATCGTGCTCTGACCTACGAAGCGAGACGTAACAGAAAGATGATTTGTTATTGAAAGATATTCCTATCAGATATATGACTACAGCAATACAATCTTGCATGGCAGGAACAAGGAATGTGCCGGTATATTTCCCCCATTGAGGCAATCCAGGATTCAAATGAATAGCTATTATCTGTGTGTTTGGGAGTATATAATCTCTATCCGTCAGAGGTTTTGTGGAACTCAATTCATATCAGCGTCATCACGGTAACAGAGTCATTCTTGGATTGATTGAATGAATAAACAAATGGCAACACAAGACGTTGTAATGGACATTAATTCAAATGACACCGATATCATTAATTCCATTTGTCAAGCATGAATAACGGCTCATTTTCTATATCGGTCTTTTCCTGTTTGATTTTCCTAAGTTGGCAAAAACGTCTCTAAAAGTGGTTCCATTAAACAATCATTTCTTCCTATTTTCCTGTGGTCTGGAGAAAGTCAAAAACCCTGCCATGGCAAAGTGAACAGCAAACCCCAAACCAAGCTGTACAAAATAATATCGTGGTCGAGTAAAAATAGGACGGGCAGGGGAATTCACACCTCGCTGAAGTGAGTTGCCATTTTTGTTAAGGCGGCCCTAATTTTTCATCTTAATTTTCATGGAAGATTCTTTAAGCGTGTAATGCTGCTGCTTCCAGTGGTACCAGATCACACCCCCTGCATTTACAACTGACGGACCGTGGAGGTAATTTCCGTTTAAATTGGAGTGCTCGCAGATAACGTACCACCAGGCACCGTGGCGCAGCTCGGCACAGTTTGAACTCCAGCCGTCATTGTCACGGTCTTTAGTCGTGAATGGCTGGTTGTTGTGGTATTCCAGTGAATCCCCTGAAATGATAACAAATCAACTGATCCGGATCAACTGAAATCAATTTTTCCGCTTGGGTACGAGAAGGTCCATTCATCAAAATTATTGATCAACGCCTAAGCAAATCATATTAAATGTTTCGATAATTATTCATCCCCAAGCAGGTGATTCTGACAAGCAAAGATGTATTCCCACCAATCATTACATTCAGAGTGTCTGCACTTGTTTTGTAAATCAGGCCACTATTTGTGACAGGATCTTTTCTCTTCTCACATTTACCGTTATGACCTCACACTTGGGGCGGACGTTTGTTGCGTTTGAAATTAAACTGAGTGGTTACAGGTTACACATAATGCAAGTGAAATTTGTTCAGCTGTGTTACATGAGTCTATTACATACGAGTCTCAGTCCATACTTTTTGGATAGTTGGCGTTGTCACAAGCCGATATTTGGACTAATCACGAGATTGCGCTCGAGCTTGAAATTTTGCAGTTTAAGAGTCAAAGTGTAATGTGAAATGGAACATCCTGTTTTTATCATCCTTGAATGTTCACTTTCTGAAATACTTTATAACTGTATAACGAGTATACCTGTCGTCATAAATAGAACTTAACGAAATCTGCATTAATACAAAGGAACGTCTGGGTATGTGATAAAAATAAGCAATAGAGCATACAAATCTCGCGATTCTACAATCATTTTCTTTTTACCTTTTATGTGAAAAATCTCCGAAGCAAACATTGACTATTCTAGCGACAAACTCTTTAGTCTTTTTTTAATTATAATAAAGTGAATGATACTTTGGTCGGTGGGTGAAGTCAAAAGTTTCATTATTTTTTTGGTCATCAATTAAGAAACTGACTGTAAATTAAAATAGCTATTTTTCCTTCTCAAGACCGCATAATTATTGTCATCCTATAACCCAACATAATTTCATAAAATATATGGTCTACCAACGAAATTCGAAAAGCGAAAGGGGGAGGGGAGGGGGGGGGGGGGGACTGGAGACAATATGACACGCAGGAGTGTTGTTCATGATACAAAGGTACATGATAAATCTACATCCAGAGGGCCCATTTTAACATACTTTCTGCTGGATCAGGCACACATTTGTAAAAAAAACCATGAACATACAAGAAAATCTTTGTACAAAATGTTTTAACTTTATTGAGAAGGAAGCTTTTATAACGTATTGAGTCTACATTTTCATATGAGTATAAAATATGTTTACGTCGAGTAATTCCACGCAATTTAGCACATTTTTTTCAAGTCTAGCAGAATTTTGAAATGCATCGAACAGAATTTTGCAATTTGTATCTGGTCACCCTGGGTAGGCTGTGTGCATCTAATGCAAACTTGCACGCTAATGTCCCCAAGTCTGACAACACGACGCTGCAGCATTTCAAGTTTTTGTACTGTTTGTTCTCCGCTTTTTATACATTTTGACTGTTAGGAAAGTTTTACATTTTTGGGGGTTTCTGACCACACAAATCTAGGCGAGGGGTTAATCCAATGGCCCATTCCCCGCTCTGGTTAAAAAGTAGGGGATATATACCCCCCGACCCCGGGATTTACGCCCATGGTAGTGGGAGTGTGATCTCGACAATTCGAACCAGTGCGCTCTGACGACTTTTTCTAAAAGAAATTTATTTCCTCCATGGTGTACTCGCAAAACCTACTTTCTTATTAATATGCTTTATACTGCATTACCGGCCGTTCCCGAAAAGCCTCTTACTGTCAGCCTGTAGTTGTCACTCCCATCAGCGACACTGAAGTTATCGTAGACGGCATAGGCAGAGTTGCCATCGAAGTCTGCGAGATCGACCCTTAGTTTGTAGTCGCCCTGAGCGGTGAGTCGGTACAGGTTGTCATTGCCGAGCCAGAACTCACCGTCTAGATCGCCGAACCCCTGACGGTAGCTCTCCCAGTCAAGGTAGAAGTCAACGGAGCCGTCCTGGCGACGCTGGAACACCTAATCAGAATTGAGGAAAGAGTTCATTAAAAAATATGCCAATCTTTCTGCAGCGAGATAAAATTTATGACGGCAAAGATTAAAATGGATAGGATTTGAAAGCGCTTTAAAAACTGTTGAATTGTTTTTGGTTAACCTGCAAAGAGCAGGGGGCTAAATCTACGCTGTATTTTTGGCGATGGTGTCAGTCATTTTGTTTTTCGTCATGAGCCTTTATGATATTTATTGATCGAAGCTTCATCCACCATTGCTTTTAAAACTAACCCGATAACCACTGGGAAAAAAACCAAAGTCACTGCTTCACAGGTCTATTAGCATCTTAACCCTTTCCATTACTGGGCATTATGTATGCACACTCTCAGTTGGCATTGTTTTTGCTAAGCATAACATTTTGTACATCACATGAAATCATTGCACTTCACACAAAAGTTTCGAGATGTATATTCATGAGACGATTCTGATTCCTGACCCAAGTGAAATCGATCAGTTTCGCTGTCCGAATCATTCATAAACGATTTTACAATCTGCTTAGCAGTAACATGTTTTCTGAGACCGGTCCGTCATGTTGCAACATTGCAATATTGAACAATAAACTCGGCGCAATGCCAATAACAACTAGATTTTTTCCTCATTAACACCGGTAAACCAGTAGCTGCTAAGACACAGTCTCGTTTCAACCTTCTTAGAAGGCTCGCAGGGACTGGATGGGGTGCATCTTATGACACCCTGCACACATCATCAGTTGCTCTGGCATACTCAACTGCTGAATATGCTGCACCAGTATGGAGTCACAGCGTACATACACATAAGATTGACGTTGTCCTGAATGACGCAGTGAGACTTGTTAGCGGATGCCTCATGACGACACCTGTGGGAAAACCTCCCAGTACTGTCTGGCATAGCCCCTGCGAACTTGAGGATACATTTTCAGACGATCATTGCTTGAGGGTTGATTATTGCTTGAGGGTTGAGCATTGATATTTTTCTTGATCAACGAAAGATGGCGTGCTTGCGAAGTGAAAACGTTTGAAACAACTATGGCCCGCGTACCGGCCCCGTGGTGCTACACCTACGACATAATGACGTCATACTTTGTTCAGCTCCTTGCGTTCGTGAAGTCACGTGGGGATAGAACAGCGCGCTGTAGTATCACGGCATTCATGTCAGTACCACCGGCGGCGGAACGGGGGGGGGGGGGGGGGGGGGACAGGGGGCCCTTCACCTCCCCCTCCCCCACCTTTTGCACCCCACATTTGGCAGTTATGCATACGAAAAATACAGAAAAGGGCAGAAGCCGGCCGGCATCGGCGCTGCCTTCAATCAAAATAAGCATCTACGTACAATGTGCATTTCGTATAGGAGAAACCATTTCTACGATGTCGTAATTGTCGGCATGTCTCCACTTGGTAAACACTGTCAAAGTACTTGATGGGTCTATTTCAAATATCTGTCATAATTATAGTAGGTGGTTGTACACGTGCATCCATGCATGTACGCAATCCTGAATTCTTTCTTATTTACGGATGTTATTTGAGTTCTCGTTATTGTCATCAACACATGCGCCCCTTCTAGCTATGTTTTGGTCATAAAAGCCATATTTAGGATTCTCTTCGACCTATGATACAAGCAAGTTACAATATTTCACGGTAATTGAAGCATGCATCCTATTTACTTACGGTCCATCCACCACCGTCTGTCTTCATATCGCAGTACACTACGATCGGTTCAGCATCGTCTCGAGGGTAGACTGTGTACACGCCACTAGTAGTCACACCCTTTGCCAAAACATCCGAACAATCCTTGGCAAGGATAACTTGATTCAAAAGTGGAGAGAAATTTATTTGATGGACATTTTCTGAAATTGAAATATTACAGTTGTGATGGAAAGTTTACATACACCGCAGTCCTGCAAACAAATTCCCAATTAATCTCAAAGCTGTGAACCAAATCCACATTTCGATGCATGAAGGAGGAAGGACTTTTGAAACATGATTTTCATACACTGATAATTTAAAAAGAATAAAATGCAAGAAACAGAGAAGCCCCTGGAACAATTGAAGGAATAATTTCCAAATAAACTTTCGACCACAACTGTATATAAAAATGTTGTCTTTTGATATTTACCTTTTGTTTGTTTGGGGTTTTTACATCATATTTAGCTTTGAGAACAAACGCCGACTATGCAATGCTTTTAAGTATTTCAGAGATATCCATTTTGTAACATAATTTCGTGATGGAATTTGAGTCTGGGATGATGGTAATGTTTGTCCTTCGCGACGAGTTGTTATTGTCAGGCGTATGCTAATCAGTGCAATCCAAGAGCAGGGGTGATCACAAACTTGCCCACTGCGATGTTGACGGCGATTTATCACGATGTTGACATCGTGTGGAAGTTCGTTAAACTTCGTGATCAGCTCGTGATAAGCTCGTGATGAGCTCGTGATACTTCGTGAGAGATCGTGGTTGGTTGCGGATAGCGGAGAAATTTCAAGAGTGTCAACAATTTGGGGGAATATCTCGTGACATTTTGTGCTCGTGTTGTGCTCGTGGTGAGGTCGTGTACTTCGTGCTACACTCGTAATAACATCGAGTAGTGCTTTTTACACGACGTAAACACGATCTTATCACGAGGGACACGAGTTTTGTGCGATTGATACGAGATCGGTACGTACTTGAAGATGGAAATTTTCAAGGGAAGGAGCGGAATGCGGCCTTGTTACGAGTTTTCACGATGTTAACTCGAGTTAAAGCCACGTTTACACATTTTGCCACGCGCGCCCACGCGATTGAACACGAATTTGGAAATTTTTAGAAACCGTGTCGAACCGTGTTGAACCTTGTGGGCATCGTTTGGATACCGTGTGGGGTCGTCTTAATTATTCCTGAACCGTGTCCATTCTTCTTGATTCGCCAGAAGGGCGACAAATTTCAAACATGTTTAAAAATACAATTTTGATTCGCATGGGATTCGTCTGAACATTTCAACCGTGTTGGTATCGCCATCATCCGTGTTGGAGTTGTATTGGGTCGCGAGGGGCTCGTGTTGCCATTCGCCTTAAATCGTCTTCATTCGCTGCTATTCGTCTCGATTCGCATGTTTTTTTGGGTTGTTTTTTGCACACGATGCCAGGGAGAGGTCATTAATTTTTCACGCGGAATGCAGGCGATCTGTGGCGACTGAGGGCGAATTGCACGCGGATGAGGACGACTCAACACGGGTCCCTCGCGGATGAAGACGAATGAAGGCGACATCCACATGATTCCCGCGCGGTTCGGCACGGTTTGTTGGGCGGTTCCTGACGAATCAGGACGAATTAAGGCGTTTCCCGCGCGACTCCAGACGGACCCCCGCGGTGTTCACGCGAATCAGTTGACTGCGATTCCTGGCGGTTCATCACGAGGTGCACACGACCCCAACGCTTTGAATATAAATAGCTCCGATTTACCCAAGTGCAATCATTCTGTCTTTTTTTCTTGAGGGTCCAGACCTGCTGTCAAATTCACTTGAAAATGGCAAAAGGCAAAACTTCCAAACGTTCTGGGGCGATCAAACGCGAAGAGAAACGAATTTCTAATTTATAAAAATCGTCTGGGCATCGACTATGTGTAAACGTGGCTTAACTACGTGCACAACGCGAACTAAGTACGAAGTGACGCTAGCTTACCACGATCATCACGTGATGAACACGATCTAGCTGCGATTATACTGGTATTGGTCACGTGGGGACGCGTCGATGACAAAGTCGTAGAGATCGTGCTAAGGACGTAGTAAACTCGTAACGACCTCGTACGAAACTCGTACGTAATGAGTCTTTATCGTGGCCACTTCGTAATAAATTCGTAGTGAGTTCGTACTAACTCCGTACCAAGTTCGTGTTATATTCGTAGTAAGCTCGTGATGTGATCGTAGGACACCGTGCCAATGTCGTGTGTCCTTCCACAACATACAAGATGTTCTACTCAATACGATGTGTCACGGCTCGTGATATATCGCCGTCAACATCGCGAAAGTTGGCGAGTAGCATTAATCCAGCAGGAATCGAACCCACGACCTTCTGCTTACTAGTGCGGACGAACATTTTAGTCCCCAAATCAAATTCCATCTTTGCATTGATTGCGCTGAACCATCTGCTACATTCAATTTGGATTCGCCCCACGCCACGGTCAGTTGTTGAGGGATCAAGATGTCTGCACAAGTAAGCAGGAGGTAGTTGGTTCGAGTCCATCCCCGTAAACCTGTAATTTATTTTCCACTGACGCTCGAATATGGACACAGTGACTCACATCACGTTTAGGGGTGTGCATTTACGGTAGTAAAAGAACTGGGTACCCGATTGAAAAAAAATACGGGTACGATATACATGATTATTCTAATCATTAGTATACACGCCCTCCCTCCTGGTGATTGACACACCAGATGTATACAATGGCACTTGCAACGATGCCCTACTTCTATTGTTACAAGGTTACAAATGGGAGGGAATGTAAATGGCGGGAATTTCAATGAGATATTTTCAACATGCGGGTTGTCGGGATCAAACCACTTTGAATGCCGGGAACGCGTAGGCCTGCTAATACTCACGCCAAGTATAGAGCATATAAATCAAGCCAGTGGGGATGTTTGTTCCTGATAATTATTCGTGCCCCAACCACCCCCATACCGGCGAACCAACAAAAGGTAACGTAGTTGATACACAATTTGCGTGTGCGTACACAAAAACCTCATACGATAGCTATTCGTAAAAGGGTCTATGTATGATAAAAAATAAGCTTGGAGGAAGTCTCAGTAATAATAATATTCGCACTGATATAGCGCCTTTTGCCTGGGGATTCAAAGCGCTTTACAATTATTATCCTTGTTCATCAGGAACGAGACCATTTCTGCAGCAGCTCGAGATCAGCGAATGTGGTCTCTACTGTAGTAAAGTGTCTTGCCCAAGAACATACACACCATGTTCCCGTCAGGGTTCGAACCCACCGTCGCACACGAGTCGAACACCATAACCATTGGACCACAGCATCCCGTATAATTACCACAGTATAAATACCAGGTTTGCTTGTGATAACAAACCTTAAATGGAGAACATCCATATTTGTTTCTTAGTTTTTGTGATAATAACAATTATATTTGACCTTAAACATTTTTACGACCCCTTGCATAATAATCTTGTATTTAGCCTAAGTTTCGTCAAATGAACCGCGAGCTGCAATTTTTGTTGTGTTTTAATGCGGTTTTCATTTACTTGTGACCGGGACTTGTGATAGCGCAACTTGATTAAACTTGATTCTCTTTTGTACTTCTGAAGGTAATTTAAGAAATAAATGCATGGGCTTTGCTTGGATCTGGACGGCACGAATAATCATCAGGGACACACATCTCCACTCCAAGCTTGATTTATATGCTATATACTTGGCGTAAGTAATTATCAGGCCTACGCGTTCCCGGCATTTAAAGTGGTTTGATCCTGACAACCCGCATGTTGAAAATATCCCATTGAAATTCCCGCCATCAACATTCCCTCCCATATGTTACCTTGTAACAATAGAAGTAGGGCATCGTTGCAAGTGCCATTGTATACATCTGGTGTGTCAATCACCAGGAGGGAGGGCGTGTATACTAATGATTAGAATAATCATGTATATCGTATGCCAAACCTTATTATGAATAACAAGAAGCTAAGATACAATCCAGATAGTTAATTGGATGGAACGCAAGCATCGCTGACCTCATGAACACTCGCAAGTGCTGATTGGCTGGGCTTACGTCCAACCGTATTGAAAGTACTACGGTCGGTCTAAAACGCACGAACTCTATTAAGTCTCGTCGAGGCTCTTTATCCATACCCAGACTACAAAAACCACGACCGTAAATTCCCTTTATTGTCAACTTTCGTGAGCGTCATAAACATGAAATATGTGCTGGTTTCCCCTGTAGTTGGGTTTTAATTTGACAAATTCCCGACAAATAACATTCAAAACCTTTCCTTTTCATTATCCGGGAAGTTACTATGCGATATGTAAAGTTGTACGGGTAATCGATTCCATAATCTGAAACCGGTTCCTGACTTGAACGGTCGGGTGCCGATGCACACCCCTAATCACGTTTTGGAGGGCAAGATCTCAGATAAAAAGTTGAACATGTTACTTCATAGGTATATCATTTAATCAAATAATTTAGTTAATTCAATTGCAGCGATTATGAATTATAAATGAAAATAATTGTATACACTTTTATACCATACACTGTTAGAAAGTTGGGCAAACAGATTTACCAACTGTTGTATGACCACAGCTGTGCACAAACCAATTTTTGGTTAAAGTGGGGTAAAAATGGTACTGCTCAACATGTTTTTACCCAAAATGTTTGGTAAATTACGTGAAAAATTACCCAAAGGTTGAACAAGCTGACTATTGTACCAACTTTGGGTAATCTGTTTGCCAAACTTTCTAACAGTGTATACGACATTTGCTTTTGCTGTAATTTTCAGAAATGAATGGAAAGGGGGGGGGGGGGGGGGGTTGTATTTCATAGCAAATACTGTACCACTAATCTGTTTAAAGTTTTGTGAGCATAGATGCTGGGAAACAAAGGGGGAAAATGCTGTTCTTGAAGTCTGGTTCCCTGACCCTAATTTAGACAAAATGGAACAAATCATAGACATCAGGTCTGGGAACAGTTTATTCCGGCTGACCATCGCTGGAAATTATTACAAAAATCAACTTTTCTTGAAAATGGCAGCACACCAGGTACCTTGATTCCACAAAATGCTTGCGACTAATAATTTATTTACAGTCAAGTAAGGTATTACAGAATAATTCAGTAGTATGTTTGCAAATGTTGTATATTACACTTAAGTTTCCAACGTCATGAAAATACACGCCTAATTGATTGTTTGGAAGTAAATTTGTGGCCGCCTGGAAGAAGGCGAAACGTATAAATGTTAAAGTCCTCACTATAAGCTCGCTTTATTTAAAATCAATGGCGTGGCTAAAAGGGCAAGGGGGAAACTGCCATACCCCCACCCCACCCCACCCCGTGGGAACTCTTGCCCCTTGGAAAATGTGACAATTTGTTGGTATTGTTTTTGTAGATTTTCGGCCGATTATGCTGTGTAATAAAACGCGTTAAGTATGTATATGCTTAAGTAGGGAATGCAAATAATCGCGGATTATAGCACTCCAACCCCGTAAAACCTAGAGGTCAACCTCGAGGTACCCCCTGTTTAATTTTGCATTTCTCCTTAAAGGCTATTGAAAGCGCCGTACCCCTCCTCACTGAAAAGAACTTGGCTACGCCAATGCTTAAACGTTTGTGTGAAGTTGATTGTTTCAGCAATTACCATCTCTGTTTTGTAAATAATTCGAGACAAATTGCAGGCTGTCGGTTGTGGTAACAAGCTAGGATTTGTAGACCCACTTTGACTTTTTGTCTATCTGATCAATAAAAGCAACTTTTTTTCAAACGCTGATGTATTTACTGGAACGCAAACGTGCCATTTTCATCCACGGTCCTCATTTGTTCCCGACGACCAAGATAGTGGTTGAATCCTTCTCTGGCTTGACAACTAATAAACGCCATAGCAATCACACCATTCAGTTTTACATTGTATTCTTGAAAATAGGCCTAAGCAATATTTCGAAAATGATCACGATTCCCCATAGAATTTGTACACATCCAAATTGGGATACTATACAATGATTTCTCTCTGGATCCTTTTACTAATATGCAAAAATTTAGTTAGGCTACGTATCGCACAGCCTCTCATGCACAAAACAAATTACACTTTGACATATATAGCAAAAATAATGTAGGCAGATTTATGCTTCAATTTTCCCACATAAACGAACCTGTCCACATGTTCTACAGTAGGTTCACAGGAGGAACTTTGCAGAACATGGACCAGACCAAAAATAAATCCACCTGCATATCTATAGGAAATTTAACTGAGCATCCTCTATGAAAAAAACTAAATTACAAATAAGGTCACTGTGGTCTCATTGAACAATATTTGTGTACCTGTAAACAAGCTTATCACAGGAGTACAAGGTATAGACATCAAATCTCAAATCCAGCTCAAAGAAATTATGCCCCCTGTTTCTGTTGAACTGTAAATACGTGATTAGACAATTTGACAGAATAAAGTGCTGGTAACTAATTTAAGAATGCCACCATGTATATCATTAAAAACAAATATCTTGTTTTGACAAATGTGACTGATGTTAACGTTGCTACGATGCTATATTGGAAATTTCTCAATACATATCTAATATTTTGGAAAGGCCGAATACAAAAATTGGCTGCTTGGAACATTGCGAGTTCTATGTTAATTTTTACCGCAAAAAAAGGGACAATGAGATAAAAACAGATACACATTAATTGATACACCTTATTACTGTATGACTTATGTGTCACAAAGATTAGGAATTTATTGAAATAAGAAACAAAATCGACATAGCAGTAGCCTCACAGTGTGTTTTGTGTGCGTATCTAAGTTTGTATCTGCTAAGCATAATAAAGATGGGCTTAACGGCGATAAAATAAATCGATCCCCAGCTTTAACACTGCAGAGACAAATTAAAGTATGATGACAATGCGAGTCCCGCGGGGATTTCCCCTGGGAGAGGCTTGTATTCCACCTTCCAGCTTCCCTTCTATCTCACCACTCAATATAATTAGGGTGTATTTTCAAACATGTCACATGTTGTATCCCTGTAAGATTCTAAACTAGATACATTATCACGCCCTATAGCCGAAAGTTCTAATACTAATTTAAATTCCTGTGCATGCGGCAAACGGGCGACTCTGCCCGAAATAACCCCAAAAGGGCGCCGCACGAGTCGTCCATTTAGAGCACTTTCCCCACGCACCCTACTAAAAAACAATCCAAAGGGGCGACTTTCACAATAGGGCGACAGTTATGTGTCGCCCTATTCGACCGCGTCGCCCAAACCCACTCTTTTCGAGCATCATGTCTCGCCCCAACCGGCAATTGAGGAAAATTCTACCACCTGCTCCTCAAATACCTATAGCTGTTGACTAAATCATACTTACTGGTCCAGTAATAAGTTACTAATACTCCACAGTAAAAGTGTTTTGTCAACGCAAACTTACACGACCTATAGTACACAAAAGCTGTTATAATACATGTACTAAGCAACTGACTTATTCCCTGATAAAGCAACACCACAAAATATTAAAATACTTTTTTTACGTATCTATAAAGTGGATACTTATTTGGGCACAATTATCGAGCGCCTTCGAGTTGAAAACGAAGTTGAAAAATCTGCTAACTTTCAAACGCGTTATCTCGAAATGGGGTTTTGGCGTATCCGTCAGTATGTCGGGTCTGCCACGATGTGTGCTAGGCGACGAAAAACTATCCCGTGAACTAACCAAGGAATTGATATTTAATCAAAATAATATCGAACTCCATAGGATTATAAAAGAAAGATCTTCAAGCATTAAACTTTTTTAAATTAGACTTTTAACAATTGGCTTCAGGCGAAATGTTTTCAGGGTCTGTACACCCCACGCAGTAACTGGGAAATAGGACACCAATCATTGACAACAACTTATTGAAAAAACGATCTGCTGAATTTGTCGGAAATGTAAAGTGCAATTTATAAAGCCTATTACTTTGTGGTATTGGGCGGGATTATGAACATTTTAATAATATTAACGGTCTACTTTTGTCATTAAAAGGCTTTCATTTTCTTTCACGGTAATTTATATTTTCAAGGGTGATCCCTAAACCCAAAAGACGGGTGAATACATACCACCAACCTCCGATGATGTCTACGCCAGTGCCCGGGGGTCATTTTCGCAGCGCATCGGGTCGGGGGAGTTTTATGTTTTGGGGACTCTATTTTGTATGTGGCTATTGAACGATTAGAAATAGACTTCTGAAAACGTTTGTAAATACTGTCAAACAAATACCCCTAGAAATAGCCTGGACCAACGGCATGATCAAAGCGATTTATCAACCATATTTTGAAAATGGCCTCTTTAAAACGTACGACAGCTAAAAACAGGATGGTAACAAACTACAACTTGTAATCGCTACATTATCTTGTTGTGTCTCTGAAAAATAAAAACAGCTTCAACTAATACTGGCATGCAAATGTGCCGTTCCCAGGCACAGTCCTCATTATTTACTGACCTTCAAGCCGAGTAGTCTCTCTAAATCCCAAAGAGTGTTTTTGGGAACCAGACGATTAAGAGTAAAAATAACTCTGTTTTTAGATTGAATATTCTAAAAAAAAGAACCAATTTAGTCGCGACTTGAGTGAAAATTCGATCTTTTCGATTGAATGAATTTCACTCTTAAACGTCTGGTCCCTAGTTTTAGACTGTGGGAGTGAATTTGCACTCGAATAGAGTGAATTTTCACTCTTTGGAAATAAGAGAGTAACTACCAATTAACTCCACAGCAACCACACTATTTATCACAAGTGGCGGCTTGCATTCACGACAAAAGCCCGAAGCATTTAAACTTTGTTGTTATCTTGTGTAATTCAATTCAGAGCCTAGCATGATGACTGTTTATTGGTGGGCTCAAACGTATAGTTCTTTTTGTTCTCATTCTTAACAATGGCCTCGTTATCGTGGCAATTCTTGACAATGCCCTTGTTATTAACAGACCCTTGACTCCCAATTGACAAACTGCAAATATTATGCTTTATGAACAAAGTCACTGATGTCTATGCACAATGTCCATTAGTGCTTGCCAGGCCCGTTTGTAGAATTGTTGATGGGGAGATGCGTATCATTGAGAAGTTTCATCAGAGAGACGCAGGAAATGGCTCGGCGCCAGACTATAATGTTCTGGGTATTAAAGAGCCATCCCACTCTGTATTTATCCTTAGCCGTCGATTGCCATTTTGTAGATCAAATCGAAGAGACAAAGTGAATTTAATGTAAATATAATCTAATGAATCTCAATCTTAACGTAGGAAGAATTCCGCTAATGTGACAAATTTCTGAAACTTTGAGGAAGGTAGATTCTGGATTTCAAAATCAGTAAAATGAAATACTGACCACAACGGTGAATGATGCCACCAGACCCGTCCAGGTTTTAAGTTGTAAAGATGCAAATTCCCTGCTGTCTGGTACTCGCGTACTTGGAGGAAACTATGCGTGTTGCTTCATGGCTTGTGATATTGGTTTAGGTTCTATTTTGACTTCAATTCAAATAGGCCCATAACAAGGAATGTGAAAAGCATATGTCGCCATATCAACAGCCGCGGCGAGTCCAGATAAGTCGGGTTTCGTATATAATCACAATTTCACACAGTTTGACCAATCAAAAAACATTCTCGCACATAGCACCGATGGGGTGCTAATCGGCATTGCTATTTCAGTTTTCCAAGTGTTGATTTTACACCTAAGGTCCAGTCAAGGAATTCAGCACTCATTTTCAGCACTCACTTTTTTGCGTCAAATTTAACACGTGAGGTGCTAACTTGTGCACCTTAGGTGCACGCACTTACTTAACACTCGGTAACTAGCACTTTTGTTTTTGGAGTGTTGGGTTTGGGTTTAGGTTTGGTTTGGTTTTAGTTTGGTTTGGTTGGTTTGGTTGGGTTACAAGTACTGAGTACGGGAGGTAGGATTGAATATTCTAAAAATACAAACCAATTCAGTCGCGACTTGAGTGAAAATTCGATCTTTTCGATTGAATGAATTTCACTCTTAAACGTCTGGTCCCTAGTTTTAGACTGTGGGAGTGAATTTTCACTCGAATAGAGTGAATTTTCACTCTTTGGAAATAAAAGAGTAACTACCAATTAACTCCACAGCAACCACACTATTTATCACAAGTGGCGGCTTGCATTCACGACAAAAGCCCGAAGCATTTAAACTTTGTTGTTATCTTGTGTAATTCAATTAAGAGCCTAGCATGATGACTGTTTATTGGTGGGCTCAAACGTATAGTTCTTTTTGTTCTCATTCTTAACAATGGCCTCGTTATCGTGGCAATTCTTGACAATGCCCTTGTTATTAACAGACCCTTGACTCCCAATTGACAAACTGCAAATATTATGCTTTATGAACAAAGTCACTGATGTCTATGCACAATGTCCATTAGTGCTTGCCAGGCCCGTTTGTAGAATTGTTGATGGGGAGATGCGTATCATTGAGAAGTTTCCTCCGAGAGACGCAGGAAATGGCTCGGCTCCAGCCTATATTTTTCTGGGTATTAAAGAGCCATCCCACTCTATATTTATCCTTAGCCGTCGATTGCCAATTTGTAGAACAAATCGAAGAGACAAAGGGAATTTAATGTAAATATAATCTAATGAATCTCAATCTTAACGTAGGAAGAATTCCGCTAATGTGACAAATTTCTGAAACTTTGAGGAAGGTAGATTCTGGATTTCAAAATCAGTAAAATGAAATACTGACCACAACGGTGAATGATGCCACCAGACCCGTCCAGGTTTTAAGTTGTAAAGATGCAAGTTCCCTGCTGTCTGGTACTCGCGTACATGGAGAAAACTATGCGTGTTGCTTCATGGCTTGTGAGATTGGTTTAGGTTTTATTTTGACTTCAATTCAAATGGGCCCATTACAAGGAATGTGTAAAGCATATGTCGTCATATCAACAGGCGCGGCGAGTCCAGATAAGTCGGGTTTCGTATATAATCACAATTTCACACAGTTTGACCAATCAAAAAACATTCTCGCACATAGCACCGATGGGATGCTAATCGGCATTGCTATTTCAGTTTTCCAAGTGTTGATTTTACACCCAAGTTGCAGTCAAGGAATTCAGCACTCATTTTCAGCACTAACTTTTTGCGTCAAATTTAACACGTGAGGTGCTAACTTGTGCACCTTATGTGCACGCTCTTACCTACCACTCGGTATTTAGCACTTTTGTTTTTGGAGTGTTGGGTTTGGGTTTAGGTTTGGTTTGGTTTTAGTTTGGTTTGGTTGGGTTATAAGTACTGAGTTTAAGCCTGCTGTACACGACTACGGGAGGTAGGATTCTAAGGAATTGTTTTTATTGCAAATAATGCCATGTAAAAAAAACCTATTGTTCAGCATGCAATTGTGATCAAGACCACTATGAAATTGCATTCTGTGTTACAAGCAAAAATGTGTACATTCGAAAAGCCCTATTCTATCATATCCCAAAGTTTTGAAACCAAATTTAATTTCGAAATAACTTTTGGGGATTTCGTTTTGGACTAACCCAGATTGAGGTGTGCACATTTCCCTTTAAGCTTCACTCTACTGATTTTGGAAATCTTCTACGAGTAAGGTATCAACATTTCTGGGAATTTTGAACAAGGAAAGTTTTCTTTAGGAATTTGGGGAATTGTGCGGGAATGTTGGAAATGTTCGGGAACTTTGCGGGAACTTTGGGACCTTGATGTTTTCATGGCGTTTTCATGGTATTTCAGTGATTGCTTACAAGCAGAAAATCCACTTTTATTAACAGTGATTGTAAGTAATTTGAACCACAGATATTAGAAACCACGTTTTGCTGGTGAGGGAATTTCCATATGTTACAAAATGACACAGTGAGATTAAGTTTGACATGTACCTTCCAGACATATCATAATGTAGTCTGGGAGCAGAAATTACTAAAATGGTCAGGACGCCATTTTAAAATAAAAGTTATCCAGTGTAGGCCTATTTATGTGTATAATGGTCGTGATATAATATGTGTATCATTCTACATTAGTTTACAAAGCCAATTAAGTAGGCCTACCGGTACATGTACATTGAAAGCTGAGAACGAGAACGGGTACTTTAAATATATTTAAATCCTGCATCTGAAAAAACATTTAATCAACGATCACCAACATTTAGAAGCATCATTATTGAAATTATACCCCAAAATAGGTGCGCCTCTTTCTGCAGTTTTCAAAGGACGATGGACATGATGTAATTGTTATGTTGTTCATAAGCTTTGAAGAACTGATTCCTGAAAACCGAGTACTAGTACTTGTAGGGGCGAGTACTATTTCTAGCAGTTTTAGTCCGAATATATTCAGATTATGGTACAAATACCGTCAATTGACTTTGAGTAATTTGCTTTCCGAGTACATGTATACGCGTACGTGTACCATCAAATAGGTATTCAAGAAGTACTTCAGTGAACGTGCAATTGTATTGTTGTAAAATTATATTTGACTCCAGAGTGACACACATCAATGCGGGCAGTCGTAAAAGTCGCGATTTATGAGTCAAATTATTTAGTTGTCGAAAGTTTACATACACTCTAAAAACTGTGCTTAGCAATTAAAAACAATCTTGATATCAGTTTGTAAACATGTTCCGAAGCTAAACATTACGTGTCCAATTCCTAAACACCAATGTTCAATGGCTAAATACTATCCGTCAACTTGTTCACAAACTGATCGCAAGAAAATGTTTCGAAAAGTGTTTAATTGCAAAACACAGTTTTTGCAGTGTACATTTGGAAACTGTTCTTGGAGCTGCTCTGTTTCTTGCAATTTTTCTTTTGTGAATTATCAGTGTATCAATAAAATCATGTTTCAAACGTGCTTCATTAAGCATGCATAGGAATATGAATTTTGCTTTGTAGCCTTGGGATTAATTGAGATTTTGTTTGCATAACTGCGGTGTAGGCCTATTTAAACTTTCGATCACAACTGAACTCGGATTTAGTGCCCCGATTGCTCAATCGCACCGTGTGGAAGTTTTTAGTTTGGAGTATAAAGTACGAATACTACAACACAGGACCAAATGGAAGACATCGTCTTTGCATTATCACGGTCTTTATCTGGTAAACTTACAAGTGTAAGGATGTCTACGCCGTCCGGGACAGTTTTTCCGTATCTCCTTCATGGCTTGCTTCATCCAGTGCTTAGGGTCAGGATTGTTAGGATCAGGTTGCGGCGGAGGACCGAAGTAGCATGTCCTCGCCTGGCCGTCCACACAGTGCAGAGCCATTGTGGAATAAAGAAGCGGGAATTGAAATAATTGAACCCTCAAGCATTTTATTTTTTTAAATTACATTTTTTTTACAATTGTTTTTCATTTTTATCTTAAACTCTTATTTAGACTCTTGAGATAATACAAGTAATCAAGATCCACATTTATAAAAGGATAACTGTTGACCAATGCGGAACTTCTTTTGGTCGAATTTTGTTTTGGTTAAATGTTTCTCTTTTTTAAATATTATCTTTGAAAATCAATAATCTGCAATCGTGTCATTTATCCCTGCTTGTTCTTCGACAAAGACATAAAATGAAATTTAATTGGAGATATCAAACCCAATTATTCTACAATTGAAAACCCAATACATCAGATATTACAAACGGCTAGTACACTAAAGTCCCCTTTCATACCAGAGCCTCTCAACCCGGTGGGCGAATCCAGGGCCGCCCTGACGGAGTTTTTTATTTCTCAACCCCATGCTCAACCTTGCGTCGTGTCACACTTGATTCGTGCAAACCGAGCTTATTTCTCTCCGGAGTGACTTCAACCTGGAGATGAGCATAAACGATTCACACTTGTCTAGCGTCAAGTTCAACCCCGGGCGGGTGGTTGCCGTGTACTGCGCAAGCATGTTTTGTACCCCATAACAGGAAAAATCCCCACGACTTTCAACCCTGGGCAAACCCAAGCCTACTTTTTTCACACTACCATTATGAACACGGGGCGAGAGTTTCAACCCAGGTTGAAAAATCTCAACCCTGGTCTGAAGCAGGGTTAAGTTCAAACCGGGACACAATAAGTCTCGGGGTTGACGCGGGGTTGGCGTGAGGTTGAACATTTTTAAGTGTTAAACAGTGTTGTAGTCAAGGCCACAACCTCCGAGGCCGAGGCCAAGACCGAGGCCACAACCTCCGAGGCCGAGACCGAGGCCGAGGCCACAACGTCCGAGGCCAAGGCCGAGGCCGCGGCCACAACGTCCGAGGCCGAGGCCGAGGCCGAGGCCGGTTACTAAACACATAATAAACTAATAATCCACTCAATCAAGGTTAAAGGTAGTGTGTATGATTGGTCATTGTTGCAATTTTCAGAAATGGGCGGATTTGGGGGTTAGTATTTTATAGGAAATATCGTTCCACTGACCTGTTCAAAGTTTTGCGTTGTTGGATGGCGAGAAAAACGAGAGAAAAACGGCGCTCGTTTTCAACCGTCGGGCGGATGATAGCCTTTAGTCAACAAGACGCGCGTGGCTACCTGGACACGTGACGCGCCCCGAATGCCAGCATGTCCGGGGCGCGCCACTCGTCCGGGTAGCCACGCGCGCCTTGACTAAAGCCTACAGGGCAGTTTTCCAACGATTGAAAACAATACATATTTCCACTTTTCTTGGCAACGACAGCACACCTGGTGCTATCATTTCACACGATGATTGAGACTACTATTAACTTACAGGCTAGTAAGGTATTTCGTAATAATTCAGTAAAAACAAATTAGAGGATTACCAATCGTGTACACTACCTTCATTGTTGGATTTTATATTTTATTTTCAAGTCACGTCAATGGCAGGTTCCTTAAAGGATATGTTTATTGCATTTCAAGAACATAAGGGTCTCCAGCATCTATTGGGATAGCTTTGCACGGTGTGGCCTCATAATAATCCCTCCTCTGTTAAAAATGCGCTCCACTGGAGCACTGCTGGCTGGAACATAGTCTTGGGCCCAAGACCCTTGTGTTGTTATTTCGGAGCGCCCGCGCGCCAGATTCACTAACGTTGTGTCCTCGAAATCCCGGCTTCGTACGTGCGTTCTGGCCTCACGCATGCGTAGTTTACAAAATGCAGCCGAATCCGCAGCCGGTGTTTGTCAAACGTGCACGATTTTGGATCGCCACAAGGGGTCTTGGATAAGTTGGCAGGCAATTCTTAACTTTTTCTTTACTTTTCGATGATTCTCCCTCGCTTTTCCGAGGGATCCAATCAGTGACCGAGTTTGAGCCTTATCGTAAATTATTCATTACATGCAAATACATAGGACATGACGAGGCATCATGACCATTGATCTGCAGCTGCGCGCGTCACATGCGCGTGCACGCATGTCGGACATAAACCACGAATGTGATTGGTCAGAACACCATCAGGCGACGCTCACTGGATCGGTCTATTGCATAACCGTCCATCATTATCACAGTCCACAGTCTGGTCGCGCCCCCGAAATGCCAACTTATCCAAGACTTTACTACAGATCCAAAATCTTATCGCGCTGTCGGCCTATTGCAACTACACTGTACCTGATCGCGCTGCCTGTGCATTGCAACTGCGAAAGTACAAAAGTACAATAGTAACGTCTTTGAACCAAGACTAGCTGGAACAGAGAGGACAGTCTTTGCAATGGCATGCAGTTATGGGTACATAGACTAGTAGACATGTGACAGGCTTCGCGTTGCGCGAGCACGCGTGAATAACAGGTTGGTTCCCTCAACTTCACTGCCGGCCATTATGATTATCGCTTTAACGTTCACTCGTTCAGGGCGAGTGGTGGACCAGGAACCAGTCTATAGCGGGAGTAGACAGATTATCTAACAAAAATATTAGATGCTACCTGAGTACGTGTAACACAATAGTGGCAGTTCATGGGGCGAGTGAAGTGCTGGACCAGGAACTACACGTAGTCTATTACCGGGAGTAGACTGGTTCTACAAGAAGATAATACATATAATGTACGTACGTAGTACGTGCAATCGGGGAGCTATCTATAGCTCCATGGTGCAATAATGCAAATACCAGTTCATTCATTCGTGCGTATCTGCTTGAAACTTTATTTCGTTTCACGGAACTCACTGTGGCAGCTTCTCGAAAGTTTCATGAGGTAAACAATTTAAATTAATTGAAACAGAAAACACATCTGAATTGCTTGGAAAATTGGTCAAAGTGGGCGGCCTCGAGCCGGCCTCGACCAGATCTTCGAGTCCGGAAGGCTCCGAGGCCGAGGCCGAGGCCTTGCACTCCGAGGCCAAGGCCGAGACCGAGGCCATAAAAATCGGCCTCGAGGCCGGCCTCGAGGCCGAGGCCGGTCTCGAGACCTCCAACACTGGTGTTAAACGTCACACATTTCCACCCAGCGAAAAAGGTCTTAAGAAGTGACAGATATAAAGGCACATGTACAACTTTTCATTAGCGATGTAGAAAGTTTGAAAGGCAACTTACCAAACGCAGTTAGGATAAGCGATACCAAAGTCAAATATGACATCTTGGCAGTGGCGTAGCCAAGGGGGGGGGGGGGGGGGGGGGGCAAGGGGGGGGGGGGGCAACTTCCCCCTGTGGGAACTCTTGCCCTCCCCCCTCTCCCCCCCCCCCCCTCTAGAAAATTGGGATATGCGTTACTATATGCGTTACTATAGCGAATTTTCCCCATTGAAAATAGCCATGCCCCCCCACCCCCGTTTCCCCCCCTCTAGGAAGAGCCTGGCTACGCCATTGCATCTTGGGAGTACAGTCTGTTACCGAAGTTGGTCAGTAATGTTGACTTCCAGTTTTATTTGGAGAAGAAACCAAACAACGCAACAAGAACTAGGCAGACACTTCTGCAACCCAAAGTCTATTTCTCACTGTGTAACCGCCGAGCCAAGGAATATTATAGCACGCCCGGATAGAATGTGGTGTAAGCACTTATCCAGAACCACAAAAATGACATCGTCGCGCGCATCACGCCTTGTGCCTTTTCAATAAGGCCTGGTGCATTTTCAGTAATACATGAGGATGTCATTTTGGTGGTTCTGGATAAGTGCTTACCATAGAATGTAGGCAAATATATGCAACAATGGCAGATTATTCCGTTGCCCGCGTTATGCATGGATGTATGCGTAAAGCCCGGTTCATATTTCATGCGAATGCGAAGCGAATTTGGCGTCATGAAACATTCGCAGAGAAGCTTCGCACAAGTTGAAATGTGTTCAACTTTTGCGAATTCGCAGTGCGAATATTTGGCGTTGACGTCATAAATTCGCTTCGCATTCGCATTCGCATTCGCATTCGCATGAAGTATGAACCGGGCTTAAGGAGGGAATGCAAAAAAGAAGAAGTGATACCTTGAGGTTCAACCCGCGGTAAAGCGAGGTTTTACAGGGTACCTCGCGGATTATGGCACTCCAACTTCCTAAAACCTTGAGGTCAACCGCGAGGTACATGCTTAAAGGGACACATTGCTTTGGATTTTGCGATTTGGGCTATAAAACTGAAATGGATATGTTTGGGAAGCTTTTTTAAAAGTAGAATAAAGATTCACATAACTATCCCTTCAAATTGCGTGGTTTGTGTTTAATTTCGTGACAAATAACGGTCCGCCATTTTGTAGAACCAAATTTTTGACTCCACAAAATGGCGGACCATGTTCACCAGTCGTATTTCCAGTCGCAGCTGGTTGAAGTACATTCTGTTGATCCATTTTGATGTACTGTGGCACGGCGCGCAGCACTGGCGATATGTGTCGCGAGGTAGATAATGGTACCTGGCGATCATCTGATAGGTTTACAAGGCCACTGGCTGCGGCGCCAGCCTAAAGACTCTTACAGCGTATTTTGCGCATTATTTATACGGTGGTATTTACTACTGGAAATAAGTCTATGTTTCGCGGGTCAGATGTCAGGAGTCAAAGGCCAATTTTTTGTTTTATAATCACTACTCACTAATTACAACACATTATAAGTGTTTTTTTGCATGAACAACTCTTATAAAAGATAAGGAACATTTCCAAACAGCAAAATTTCATGACATTTGAAGGCAATGTGTCCCGTTAATTTTGCATTTCCCCTAACGCGATGTCGCTCCCACTGAAAAGAATCTGGCTACGCCACTGCTTAAAACGTTTGTGTGTGAAGTCCGAATTATGGACAAGTTCAATTGATGATTGTTCCTGCAATTATCATCTCGGTTTTGTAAATTATGCGAGACAAAGTGCAAGGCTGTCGGTTGTGGTAACAGGGTACAATTTGTAGATCCACATTGACAACTATTTTCAAATGCTGATGTATTTACTGGCACGAAAACGTGCCATTCCCATCCACGGTCCTCATTACCTCCAGAGGACCACAATCCTCGGCAACTAATAAACACCACAGCGATCACACCGTTTAGTTTCACACTGACTTCTCGAAAATAGGCCAAGGCATATTACAAGTCAGTTACATAAGGCAAAAAAAAAATTTAAAAAAATCAAGGTCGGCGTTTTTGTTTTTGTTTTTTTTATTAATAGAAACAGAACGCAGCCTCTCTGTCTCAAAAAGTGTTTGTATTTGATGTACCTCCTTTACTTTATGCGTATTTTCATGTAAAAAATGAAACCAGAAGATTCGTCCAACGTTGAGGCCTAAACACGCCCGGTCAGCGTGAAGATGACTTCGATCCGTCGCTCTCGTCAAAACTTCATTCTGGCTAAAGAGTAGCCTAACTTAAAAAACCTAAACTTTGGGTCTAGCAAGAAAGAAAACAAGGACAGCGCATGTGAAAATGCTTATGTACATACAACCAATTTAATCTCTTTCAGAGATGTATAAATATATTGTAGCGGAAGATTCAAATCGAATCGGCAAAAACTTCGTCGTATCTCATTAAATCAGTTAATATGAAGCCAAAAGTTCGAATACTTCCATTCTGTTTGCTTCTCGGTGATTCAAAAAGTCGGTGGCGAAGCGGGAAAAAAAATTCCGACCGACCGACCCTTCTTTTTCAATTGTACCTTTTCGAGGGCAACACAACAATTTGTTGGGGGCCTAATGACTATATCATTATGATTTCGCCCGGCTAGCTGAAGTGTCGTTGCTGTAAATGCCACGGCCTTCCACACTACGGCTAATAAGCGACGCTTGGCCGCTTGATTTCTAGGTTTACCATTAGGCCTGTACTCATAGCTGGACTGTAGCCGCCTTTTGTCATTTATATGCATCGTTTCCCCGCATTTATAGCTTAATTTCGTTATTATCCTATTGTATTGTATTTGATAGTTCTTTGCTTATTAGGGCTTCTTAACAGACCCGCGAACTTCAATTGATTAACTGTAAATATTGCGTTATTAACTAAGTAATTGATGTTTGTATAGGCGAGATCCATCACGTGTTGTGACATCGGAGGTCGTCGAGGTGTATTTTCCCCTTAAATTTCGTAACAATGTAGACACAAAACGTTTGCCCGTGCCTGTTCAAGGGTAACAATAGCCTCGAAGGCTGGTACGTTTGGAATCTATTACTTAGTAGTCTGTGCGTATATTTTCTAATTTGAAGGCGTATTATTGAGGTTTCGTTCAAGAGACGCAAGGAATGGCTCGGCACCAGACTACATGTTTTCAGGTAGTCCACAGGCTGCCCACGTCTTTTGATGGCGGTTGTCAAATCAAGTCCAGTGTTACAAAAGTGAATAATATAATCTAAATATATGCGAAAATGACATAGCAAAAATTCCTCTGATGTGACCAATTTTTACAACTGTTATTTGACTTAGTAGTTTCGATACATTTCAAAATTGCTAGTAATAATATAGTTTTGTAGTATAGCGCTTTTAGCAAGATCAAAACGCCATTAATCATTCCTGAAACCTTCTCAGCTCCGTGGGGAGTGTACAGCCCCGGCTGCAGCGCACACAGGCTAATCAAACACATTAGGTATATTTAAACCACAGCACAGTTTGAAACATAATTTGACAGTATAATATGCTCGAGGTTATGTGAAAATTAAGCTTTGTTCACATGGGTTTTTTATCATTGTGGATGACACTTCTTCGTGATTCTGAACTTGAAGACAAGTTTACTTGAGCCAAAGTCGATTATAGATATTGATTACCCCTGATCCTAGGAGCCGTGGATACTATTGTGAATTTGGCAAAGTAAAAAGGAAACATGTTTAGCGAAATTAGCGTCCCCGCCCGCTTCTTTTTTTGGTCCACCTGGATTTTTAAAAACAAATTACAGGTGGAGATGAAGTGAACAAAACAATAATGTCAACCGATCCATCGGAAAATAACATACGAGCTTAGGCTACTAAAACTATTAAAATCACTGTAAACATGTTCAATTCTGTTGTCCAGCATGTCTCTTCCATTTTTGTATCTTAAACTGTTGAAAAACCTACGGTTGGCGGCCATTTTCAAAATATAAAAATAAAAAGTGCCTCTTCCTTTCTTAAAAAAAAGAAAAAACGATAAACATGTTTTTTACTTGGCCTTTACTTGGCTCTGGGCAGTGATAACCACACACAATTGTTCATGAAAGCAGTACTGAAATCCCTTTCATTTATCATATTCTTTTCTAGAATACATATAGTTTGTCCTAAAATCTCTGTTACAGCATCATCATCCTACTGCACTTCTCTCATCCAAGTTGATAACAGGACCCCCCCCCCCCCACCTACTCTACACAACAATGGCGGAATGAACCTATTTAATGCAGCCACCATAAATATCACCATGTAGGCATGTAGAGTATGTTTTGTTTTCTTTTAAGGTATATTTTCGTAGAGTCAGAACAGATTGCATACAAACCGGTACCCTAATAACCCCCTAGGGTGTGTGAACATTCATCAACTGAGAATTGGTGGCTGTTAGGGTTAAGACATCATTTAAATGGATTGCAAATCAAACAATGTCAGGTTTAATAATCAGCTTCCATCTCTGATCTTGTTTGCAATTATATAATCATGTTTATGTGCCCACATTTACATTGAGCTTATGCGCCTATCAATTGCCCCCCCCCCCCCCCCCCCCCGGGCCACCCCACCTCTGAGGTAGGGATTGTCACTTTTGAAGTGACAAAATCCCCACCTCTGGGGCAAAAATCTAGCGACAATCCCAACCTAAATGGGTGGGGACACCCCACCTTATAGGGTGGGAATTACAATTTTGATACTATCATGTAAGATTTATGTTTTGATTAAAAAACGCCTTGCAAAAGGATCGAGGATCGGAGACGGGGGGGGGGGGGGGGGGGGGGATCAATTGATAGGCGCATTACATGCATTGAGTTAAACCTATGTACATGTAAGAGATGAATACTGTATCATACATGTAGGTAGTACATTACTTCAGAATCATATGCATTGTACACAAGATAAATGTAGTACACATTTTCATGAAACTGGCCTTATACATCCCTTTAGAGTGAGTATAAGCAATTTAAAGTTAATGAAAGTCAGGTTTGAATAACAGACATTGTTTTTTACATTAAAAAATAACAGAAATTGATTTAAATCATGATTTAAATCAATGATTTAAATCGATTGATTTAAATCAAACAACCCTGTCTGTAGCGACATTCTTTTCCCACCATTTGGTCTAAGAGACGACACAAGTTGATTCTCAGTCCACCTCTCAGCCTAGAGTTAACAGAGGAACTGTGTTGTAGCTACATGTATTCCGGTAAGGCAGGCTCTGGGCATTGCCCCCCCCCCCCCCCCCCCTCTGAGCAGGATCATCTGTAGTGACATGGCTGTGGAGGGAGAATCTTGTCCGGCTTTTGGTCTAAGAAATGACATGAGTTGATTTGTCCTCTTTGCGAAAAGCTGACACCTGGACTGGAATTCGAACCTACATGCACTAGATAATATCCTTTAAAACTGTTCGTACCCTGAGCGAGGGAGAAAAATCCAGGCCTGGACTTTTATCGTGCATTCATATTATGTGTTAAATGGGACTTGAAGGTTTGCATGGTGGACATGAACAAAGTATGGAAGGTTTGCGGTATCACCATGTGAAATTTTTCTTTTTCTGAGTTGTGTGGTTCTGATAAGAGAACTGGTTGTTTTAACTTGTTGGTTTTTACTCAGCGTTTTGAACAGTATTTTCTGTTCGTCACCAGTCTTCTGATGATGAACATAGCATACTGTTTGAATCGTTAAGTTAAAACCGGTTCTTCTCAGAACTACACAACTTAAAAAGAGATTAATTGCACGTGGTTATGGTGGCCCTGAAGGGACATAATCGGTTGTGAATATCATTGCGACGTCGTGAATATTTTTTGCGACGTCGTGAATTTATTCATGACTAGTCGTGAATATTTTTGCGACGTCATGAATTTATTCACGACCGGTCATGAGTATTTTTAGCAATCTGAATTCTCCATCATATCCATTGAAGTTTTTGACACGACGTACGATGGAGCATGCTATATGCAACGACCATTACATGTACCATTGTATGTAATATCGCCCTCTATTGCGCGTTCGGGTAAATACCCTCCAAGCTACTGAAACAAATATTTGCGACAAAATTCGCGACCAGTCATGAACAATTTGCGACGTCGTGAATTTGTTTTAGGATGTGAAAATATTCACTACCGGTCGTGAATAAATTCACGACGTCACAAAAAATATTCACGACCGATTATATCCCTTCAGGGCCACCATACATGGTGTTCCCGCAAACCTTCCATACTTCATATTATGTGTTCTTAAATATTATTCTTGAATTCTTGCCAAAAATATTCAGAGTTGGAATTAGGCCTAAAGTGTTATCTTTAAATTCAGTAAGAAACCATCTTTAGGTCAAGCATTTTAATTTGTACCAGCCACTAGGATTATTTTCTGCTACAAAACATTCTACCCCATTATTTCATTAAATTTTGCTATAGGGCCCGGTCATTGTGTCTCAGTTTGTAATTTTTAGATTGGTTTAATTTTGGTATATAATAGTTCTTTAAAAATTTACTGTGATGCAAACAAAATTGTTTAATTACTCCTTATTTGCGTTTGTGCCGCCCCTGACTATGCTAAAATTTAGAGTTAGGTAACTGAATCGAATTACATTCTCCTTTTGTGTTAACATATCGAAACTTTTCATGGGAAACCATGATTTCATCATGGCGTGATATAGGCCTTAAAGTCCTTAAAGACAACAGTTTGCAACGTTATTTCATGGCTGACGTTTTAACTAGATGTTACTGGGGTCCAAGCTGCCATGAAATTCCCTACATAAAAACGATGGTTCTTTTTCAGTGTGCTCATCGATAGTGGGAAAATATGAACCTATAAAAGCGTTGGCACGGACTCTTTTTTGTATCCATCCTGAAATAAAGCAATGCAGACATATTACCAAAAACTATTCATCAGATTCAATTTTGCGTCGGGGTGATATAAATTCAATGTCTGGTTTTACCCTCCTCCAACGTATTTTTGGATTTATCGCCCCGACGCAAAATTCCGTCTCATGAATATGTTGAATTTACCAAAAACTGCCCCTGACTCTTGCAGAGCCCATACAGTTTCGTCTGTTTTTCCCAAAAACTGTTGAAGCTGGAAACGTGATTTAATATGGCGGCAACGTGGGATGAGATTTGCCCCATTCTATTTAAGTTATTGGAGAATGACTCTGGCAACATCGAACATCAAAATTCTCCTCTGTTTATCGACTGTATTTTGGGATTATTTGCTCTGATACTACACGTTCTGGATTTACATCAGATGCGCCAAGACTATTCCGAGGGATGGGGAAGGGAGGCGAGAGGATCATACATATTTTCTCTTTTGCCCTGTCCCGACGTAATGTATGAAGCACTGTATGCACTAGTAACTAGGACAAGACGTCTGCACTAGTAAGCAGGAAGGCGTGGGTTCGAATCCCACCCGAGTATAAGCCTGTGATTTTTTTCACACAGGCTCTCGGAAAGCACTGAGCATACAGTGCTTTATACATTACGTCGGGACAGGGCAAATGAGAAAACATATCTGTTTTAATTTACATCATCCCCGACGCAAAAATCATTCTGACGGAGAGGATCGTCTCCACGATAATTATGGAGTAATGTGTTTGCGTAACTGTAGAGGATTTCCTGGACTTTTTCCAACACCTCCAAACATTAAGTCTGAATCTGCCCTTGGTTTCTGAAATGAAGGAAAGCTTCATGGGGTTAATAAGATGAAGGAGGTTGCCAGATGAGAAGATGTCTGGACTGCAAAGCTTAGGATGGTTATTTTCGATGGTTACAGTATTTGCTATAAATACTAACCCCAAATCCATTCACTTCCGATAATTACAGCAAAAGCAAATGTTGTATACTACCTTTAATGAATCAAACTATATGTATATAAACCAAACGGAATGGAAAGTCAATTGTGCATGCTCTAACGATCTTTTATTGATTTTAAGAGAATGTTGCTGCACATAACGTGCCAATAATTAAACAATTATTATGACCTTTAAACTATGAGAAAAAATTCTACAATAGAGCGATCCACTTTCTAACATAAATCTTTCAGATCTTCTCTATAGCTCACAGAATTCATGATCAATTTGAAAATCACATTGTGTTGTCCCCTTCATCAATAACAACAAATAACGATATATCCAATATTAGATCCAATATGAGTTTAGAACATACAGTAAGTATCGTGTTCTGACCTACGAAGCGAGACGTAAAGATATTCCTATCGGATATATGACTACAGCAATACAATATTTCATGGCAGGAACAAGGAATTCACCGGATTCAAATGAATAGGTATTATCTGTGTCTTTGGGAGTATATAATCTCTATCCGTCAGAAGTTTTGTGGAACTAATTTCAAATCAGTATCATCACGGTAACAGAGTCATTCTTGGATTGAATGAATAAACAAATGGCAACACAAGCTGTTTTGATGGACATTAATTTAAATTACACTGGGTGAGATCATTAATTCCATTTGTCAAGCATGAATAACGGCTCATATTCTATATCGGTCTTTTCCTGTTTGATTTTCCTAAGTTGGCAAAAACATCTTTTAAAGTGGTTCCAATAAAACAATTTTTTCTTCATATTTTCCTATGGTCTGGAGAAAGTCCAAAACCCTGCCATACCAAAGTGCACAGCAAACCCCAAACCAAGCTGTACACAATAATATCGTGGCCGAGTGAAGATAGGACGGCAGGGTAATTCACTCCTCGCTGAAGTGAGTTGCAATTTCTTTTAAGGCGGCCCTAATTGTTCATCTTAATTTTCATGGAAGATTTGTTAAGCGTGTAATGCTGCTGCTTCCAGTTGTACCAGATCACACCCCCTGCATTTACAACTGACGGACCGTCGAAGTAATTTCCGTTTAAATTGGAGTAGTGGCAGGCAACTTACCACCAGGCACCATGGTAGTCCTGGGCACAGTTTGAACCGAAGCCGTCATTGTCGCGGTCTTTTGTCGTGAATGGCTGGTTGTTGTGTTTTTCCAGTGAATCCCCTGAAATGATAACAAATCAACTGATCCGGATAAACTGAAATCAATTTTTCCGCTTGTGTACGAGAAGGTCCATTCATCAAAATTATTTATTAACGCCACAGCAAATCATATTGAATTTTTCAATAATTATTCATCCCCAAGCAGGTGATTCTGACAAGCAAAGATATATTTCCACCGATCATTACATTCAGAGTGTCTGCACTTGTTTTGTAAATCAGGCCACTATTTGTGACAGGATCTTTTTTTCTTCTCACATTAAATGCAATGGCCTCACACTTGGGTCGGACGTTTGTTGCGTTGGAATTTAAGCTGAGTGGTTACAGGTTATGCAATGTTTACATTATGTTCCCGGCGGCCACGGCAGTCACGTTTCAGGCCACCGTGGACAAAACGGGATGGACGTGAGACAACGCGGGGGGCCGGGGACGGGATGGGCAAACGTGACAGGCCGTGATTGCCGTGGATGCCGGGCCAGATTTTTAAACTGTCAACAAATTTGCCACGGCAGTCACGGTGCCGATAAGAAACCTAGTAGGCCGTAGTAAAACGGGGTGAACGCAATAAAACGTGACAGTACGTAATAGGCCGTACCAAAACTTGGAGGCGGTCCGTAGTGGGACGGGAAGCATGTGTATTCCCCGGCATCTCACGGTCCTTTCAAGTTTTGTCACGTTCTGTCGCGTTTAGTGCGCGTTTTGTCACGGTTACTTCACGGTTGCTGCGCGTTTTGTCCCGTTTTGCCACGTTTTGTCACGGTTCTCACGGCAAGCTAGGGTGTATGGTAGCCGTTTCGTCGCGTTCAATCACGGCGCGTCCCGGCGTGTGACGGTTTACGGGCCCGGCGCGATACGGCGCGTTGCGTTCTACTACGGTCTGACACGGCGCGCGCGGTCTGGGAGGGAGTACATAAAAGCCGGGCCCGGCAGGGGGGCTTCATTCGAGTCTGAGTAATCGACGACTTGGGAGGCCTTCTTTTTATACCGTGCTCCAAAGCTGCCCGGCGTCCACGTTTCATCCGCAGAAAGCCTTGACAGAACGTGAAAAACGTGTCAGACCTTGATCAGAACGTGCGAAACGTGAGGGACCCATTAGAACGTTACGGGCCGGGAGGGAACGTACTGGCATCCGTGGTAGACTGCGGGCCGAACCGTACTGCGCCTTTAAGCCTCCGGGACTTAGCAGCCCCCCCCCCCCCCCCCCCCCCTCCCCACGGCCCGTCACGGATACCGTGATAGACCGTGAGAAAACTTAGCAGGACCTTCACAAAACTTGAATACGGAGAAAAAATGGCGCACTACGTTTCGGGCAAACGTGACTGCCGTGGCCGCCAGGAACATAATGTAAACCTAGCTTTACACATAACAGAAGCGAGATTTGCTCAGCCGTGTTACCGTCTATTAAACACGGGTCTCGGTCAACGCTGTTTGTTAGTTGGAGTTATTACAAGCCATAATTTTGGACTCATCCCGAGAATGCGCTCAAGCTCGAAATGTAACCGTTTAAAAGTTCAAGTGTAATCTGAAAAGGAAAATCCCGTTTTCATCATCCTTGAATGTTCACTTTCTGTGATACTTTATAACTGTATAACCAGTATACCTGTCGTCAAAAATCGAATTTAACGAAATCTGCATCAATATAAAGGAACGTTTAGGCATGTGATAAAAATAAGCAATAGAGCATACAAGCCTCGCGGTTCCACAATCATTTTTTGTATACTTTTAATGTAGAAATCTTTGAACCAAACACAGTCTATTCTAGCGATGGACTCTTTAGTCTGTCTTTAACCTATAATATAGTGAAGGATACTTTGGTCGGTAGGTGAAGTCAAAAGTTTCATTATTATTTTTGGTCATCAATTTAAAAAACCTGTAAATTAAAATAGCTATGTTTTCCTTCTCGAGACCGCATAATTATTCCTTTCCATATACAAGCTCACCCTAGTTAGAACGCAAAATAATTTCATATCGCCGCTCACGTTTTAGTCTTAATGCGCTGTGTCGAGAAGTATGTATTCGCCAAATCTTCTAAAATTTAGAGTGAAGTCGCAAGCTCTTTGACAAATTGCGATATTTTCGGTTGCATTATGAACATCAACTCCAACATGAAAGTAACGCTAACCACGTCAGAGGCGGATATAGCCTTCTATTTAGGGAGGGGTTGTACCATTCACCCACCAAACGTAGAATGTGCTGAAGGCACGTTCCCACTAGGGGGTCCGGGGGCATGCCCCCCCCCCCCCCCCCCCTGAAAATCTCGGGCACCGTTTGAAGCTGCACAATTGTGTGGTTTTTAAAGAAGCATTTGCTCATATTGGGCTAAAAAACAACTTTGCTCAGCAGCCCAAAGGGGGGGGGGGGGGGGTGCACCCCCCGCAACTCCCCCTCTAGATCCGCCCCTGTATGTGTACATCACAGAGAAAAGAAATATCTTTTTAGAGAAAGCGTTTGCTCTGAAAAGAACTCGTGCAGTGGCATACATCCGTGTCGGCGAGTTGGGGATGTGGGTGGGGAATGACCAAAATCTTGGTGTGCCAAAGAAATTCGAAAAGCGAAAGGGGGAGGCGGGTCCGGACTGGAGACAATATGACACTGGGAGTGTTGTTCATGCTACAAAGGTACATGATAAATCTACAGATTTTCTGCTGGACCATGCAGATATTCTTTTTGAAATAACAAATATGTAAATACCAGAAGAATTTGTTTTGAGAAGGAAACTTTCATAACGTAAGTCTACATTTGCATGTGAGTATAAGTGCTTACGTCGAGTAATTCTACGCAATTTAGCATATTTTTGCAATTTGTATCTGGTCACCCTGCGTAGGCTGTGTGCATCTAATGCAAACTTGCACGCTTATGTCCCCAAGTCTGACAACACAACGCTGCATTTAAAGGTTTTGTAGCCTACTGTTTGTTCTCCGTTTTGTATACATTTTGACTGTTAGGAAAGTTACAAGATTTACATTGTTGGGGTTTCTCACCACACAAATCTATGTGAGGGGGTAATCCAATGGCCCATTCCCCCTCTAGATTTACGCGTAGTGGGAGTGTGATCTCGACGTTTCGAACCAGTGCGCTCTGACGACTTTCTCTAAAAGAAATGTCTTCCCTCCATGGTGTACTCGCAAAACCTACTTCCTTATTAATATGCTTTATACTGCCTTACCAGCCGTTCCGGAAAATCCGCCCACCCTCAGCCTGTAGTTGTCACTCCCATCAGCGACACTGAAGTTATCGTAGACGGCATAGACAGAGTTGCCATCGAAGTCCTCGAGATCGACCCTTAGTTTATAGTCGCCCTGAGCGGTGAGTCGGTGCAGGTTGTCATTGCCGAGCCAGAACTCACCGTCTAGATCACCGAACCCCTGACGGTAGCTCTCCCAGTCAAGATAGAAGTCAATGGATCCGTCCTGGCGCTTCTGAAACACCTTATACAACCCATGGCAGAGACAGTTTCAAATATTTCGTCACAGTTTTTACGATCAGACGGAGTTTGCCTCTCCGCACTAAAATATTATTGCGAGAAAATATCAGGTTTTAGGTTGCTCACTTTGTTTTTAAATCCAGATTTTATATTTAAAGCACATGTTGATCTAACTTTGGCACTAACTCAAAGTTCAGTTATCAGTTTTTCACAATGTTTCGGAAAATAAATAGGTCAATTAATCAAAAAGTCAATAATAATTGATAACTTTGTCTCTTCGTGAAGCTTAAAACCGAGAAAACTGCCGTTTTTGCAGCTCAGGGTGTCAGTTGTCTCTTCGTGAAAATAGAAATCAATTTCCTTATATTTTTACACTTCATGGCCATTATTGTATATAACACAGTGTTCCATGGAGGTTTTATACTGGGGTTGAAATTGTGTCTTTGTGAAAACTTTACTAAGTTGTTAGTAATCATGAAAAGAAAATGAAGATTTTAGTTTTTCCTATTTCGTCTTTCGTGAAAACTCCGACGATTTGTGTCAAAACTATTCTTACAGTGAAGCTTAAAAAGACTTGGAATGTAGTGTATCGACATTGATAAGCAACACACCAAAGATGCCCGATTGCATGCGCACGACGTATCCTAGACGCACTTGCAGTGGATTAAATGAGCAGATTTATTCATTCGTATAATCTTCAGTGCTTTAATAAACTATTAATATAGTTTTGGAAAATGTATTTATGATGTGGTGAGCTGTCTGTAACATTTTAAAAGTCATTTAGTGTAAATATTTCAAATAAAGAGAATTGAGGAAAGAGTTCATTTAAAAACAAAATCGTGTCAACTGCCAAATCTTTCCGTAGCGAGTTAATAATTTGTGACATAAATAACAGCAAAGATTAAAATATTTTTTTGAAAATTATTATTATTTCGATAGGATTTGAAGGAGCTTTAATAACTGGTGAATTGTCATTGATTGACCCTCAAAGAGGAGGGGGCCAAATCCACCCCCCGAATTTTGTTTGCGATGGTGTCGCAGTCATTTTGTTTTTCGTTCTGAACCTTTATGATGTTTATTGCTCGATATCGAAGCTCCATTCATCATTTCTTTCAAAACTTACCAAAATAAAACCAAAGTAGCAAGTTCACATTAAGATGCTGATACACGCATCTTCACTCTGTTCACCTCGTTTTCATTCGCAAAGTCACGTGGGAATGGAACTGTGCGCTGTGGTATTACGGCATGCATTTCAGTACATAAAAGAGCAGATCATGTCAATTTCTGCCTGGTTTTGCGACAAGCACAAAGACTGCATTTGTCAAACTCGTAAGGAAACAATGTGCTTCAATTTAGGTCCCCGATGTTCTTTCTTGTTATACTCATCAACCACATGCGCCCCTTCTAGCTATGTGTGATAAGTTTGTCAAAGATTGCGCTGGTCATATAGGCCACATTTAGGATTTTCTTTGACGTATAATTACAAATAAGTTATTAGCAAGTTACAATATGTCATGGTAATTTAAGCATGCATGGTATTTACTTACGGTCCACCCACCACCGTCTGTCTCCATATCGCAGTACACTGTGATCGGTTCACCATCGTCTCGAGGGTAGACCGTGTACACGCCACTGGTGGTCACGTTCTTTGCCAAAACCTCCGAACAATCCTTGGCAAGGATAACTTGATAAAGAAAATGGAGAGAAATACATTTTATATTGTGAACATTTTTGGAAAAAAAATATAACAATGCTCTCTTTTGGTAGTTAATTTTTGTTTGTGTTTTCATCATGTTTGGCTTTAGGGGAAAATGCGGCGGTGTGCATTTGCTGACAATTTCGTGTTGGAATTTGAGTCTGGGGTGATGTTAATGTTTGTCCTTCGCGTCGGGTTGTTATTGTCAGGCACTGTATGCTCATCAGTACAATCAAAAAGCCTGAGGGGAAAAATATCAGGTGTACTACGGCAGGACTCGAACCCACGACCTCCTGCTTACTAGTGCGGACGTACATTCCAGTCCTCAAAGCAAATTCCATCTTTGGATTGTTTGCGCTAAACCAGCAGCTACATTCAATGTGGATTCGAACCCGGCACGGTCAGTTGTCGAGGGATTAAGATGTGTGTGCTAGTACGCAGGAGGTAGTTGGTTCGAGTCTTACCTGCGTATTCAAACCTGTAATTTATTTTTCCACTGACGCTCCGATGCGAAAAAGTACTGATCATACAGGGCCTAGCACCTTGTCGGGAGGGCAAGATCTTGTGTGCAAATTTGAAAATGTCATCTAATAGGACTGGTATAGTATTAAATCAAAGAATTTAGCTCATTTAATAGCATTGGACCGACTTGGTGCCTCATCATTATGAGTTAAAATTGAACATGATTAACAATGTCATACCATTACCTTCACAACGGCTTCCATTGAACTCTTTTGGACACTCGCAGGTCAATGAGTTCCTATCAAGCCGGCAGGTACCTCCATTCAGGCACGGGTTGAAGGAACACGGGTCTGGAATCATTTAATAAGCAAACCATAATATCTTGTACATTTAGCAAACACAAGAAGGTGAACACTCTCCTTCAATTCAGAGAAGTTTCCAACATAATTAAAATATACACCTGAATGATTGTTTGGAAGTTCATTAGTGGTCGTCATTTTTTCGTAAGCAGAGACCTTTTAGAGAATTTTTTTTCCAAACCTTGTAAAGTGGAACACATTTGAAAGGAAGAAAGCGAAACGTTAATTTCGTCTATAAGCTCGCTTTAATTAAAACTAATAGCGTTACTAAGAGGCAAGGGGAAATTTGCCACCCGACACCCACCCCCGTGGGAACCCTTGTCCCTGTGAAAAATGCGACATTTTTAGAATTGTGGACGATTTTACTGTGTGCTGAAACGCGTTATGCATGGATGTATGCGTAAGGAGGGAATGCAAAAAAGAAGAAGCGATACCTTGAGGTTCAACCCCGCGGTAAAGCGGGGTTTTACATGGTGCCTCGCGGATTATGCCACTCCAACCCCGTAAATCCTCAAGGTCAACCTCGAGGTATCGCCTGTTCAATTTCGCATTTCCCCTTAAAAGCTATTGAAAGCGCCATGCCCATCGCCACTGAAAAGAACTTGGCTACGCCACTGCCTATAACGTTTGTTTGTTAATTCCCAATTTTGGACAAGTTGAGGATTGTTTCTGCAATTACCATCTCGGTTTTGTAAATTATACGAGATAAGTTGCAGGCTGTCGGTTGTAGTAACAAGCACAATTTGTACACCCAGGTAAGGGGCGGGAAAAGGCGGGTTGGCGCGATAGCAAATAATTCATTCACGTTTGAGCTGCGAATTAGTGAATAACTAATAGGACACCAAGCAAAAAAAAGATGAATTGAAAACTGGTCGGCAGAATTTGTGGGAAATGTAAAGTGCCATTAATAAAACTTATTGCTTTGTGGGGCTTGAGTCGGGATTATGAACATTTCAATTTGTACATTTTACTTTTCAAATGCGCATATTTCTTTTCTGTTGTAAAAAGGCTTTCATTTTCTTTAAACTGTATTGGGGTTTCTGGGGGTGACTCTCTAACCACAAAGTGGGGTGAATACGTAGCCCCATCCCCCAGGATATCTACGCGGGTGCCGCGGGGTTCATTTTCGAAGCAGAACCGGGCAGGGGGGAGCTTTACGTTTGGTGGACTCGCGAAATGTTCAGGCTTTCAACTTTGTATATAGATATCGAATAATTCATATTTTGAAACTTTTTATAAATAGTGTCAAACTGGATTACTCTGCAATAGCCCTGATTAACGACGTAATAAGAGCGATTGGTCAACAGTATTTTGAAAATAGCCTCTTTGAAAGGTGCGACAGCTAAATACGGGGTAACTATTGTGGTAACAAACTGCAATGTGTATTCCCTCATTATCTTCTTGTGTCTCTGATTAATGAAAACAACTTCATATAATACTGGCACGCAAACGTTCCCTTCTCAGGCACAGTCCTCGTTATTTACTGACGTTTAAGATGAGTTGTCGAATGGGATGCTTATTATAACTATCGATTGAAGCCACCGCAACCATACTATTTATCACATGGCAGCTTGCATTCGCGAAAAAAGGGCCAAAGCATTTCAACTTCTTTGTTATATTATATAAGGCAATTATGAGCCTAGCATGCTGACTTCGCTGAAACGTAGTTCTTTTTGTTGTCATTCATGACAATATCTTCGATATTGCGGCAATTCTTGACAATGGGTGTGATCCCTGGATATACGGCATTCTGGGTTGATGACTTCTGACTAGCGCCCACTTGAACAAAGATACTGACAATTTGGGAAACCGCCAACATAGGGCAAGAAACTGGCAGCGCCAGTTGGTAGAGCGCCGGTACGGTAACCCGGAGGTCGCAGGTTCGAATCCCGCTCCTGCCAGTTTCTTTGTTCACTTTGAAAATGTATTCAAAAAAATGCCATAGTTCGACTTTTCGCTCATTTTATAGCTCCTGACGTCACAGTTGCTCAACAAGCATTTTTCACATGGCATATTATGCAATCAAGATACCTCCCGTAGTCATGTACAGCAGGCTTAACCTTAGTACTTGTACTAAATATTTAAAATAGCGAAACGATAGGAAACGAAACGGAACGAGAAAATGTATCGTTAACCGCTATGGGACATCATTTTAAGAAGCAAAAAATAAAACCTGAAAAAATCCTACAAGCCATGAAACACCATCAATATTATTCGCCCATGCACGTGAGTACTAGACATCAGGGATTTAAAAAAACATTTTTACAACAACAAAATTGCCCCATTCTAGTGGCTTATTCGACCGTTGCGGGCAGTTTTTTTTTTTACTGATTTTGAAAACCAAAACCCACTTCCTCAAGTACAGCTTTGGGAATTTGTCCATCGGCGGAATTCTGACGGCGTTAAGATTTAGATACAAAAGTAAATTCAATGTAATCTAAGCGTATCATTCGATTTGATATTAAAAATGGAAATTACCGGCTAAGGATAAAAGAGGGGGTGGATATTGTTTACCCAGAAAATTGTAGTCCTGCGCGGAGCCATTTTCTGCGTCTCTGGGACAATACTTCACAATGATACGCATCTCCCAATCAACAATTCTACAAACGGGCCTGGTAAGCACTAATAGATGGACCTTGTGTATATAGACATCAGTGACCGTTCATAACGCATAAAAGTATGCAGTTTGTCAATTGGGAGTCACAGGTCTGTTAATAACGACGACATTGTCAAGAATTGCCGCAATATCGGAGACAAAAAGAACTACGTTTCAGCGAAGTCAGCATGCTAGGCTCATAATTGCCTTATATAATATAAACAAGAAGTTGAAATGCTTTGGCCCTTTTTTTTTCGCGAATGCAAGCTGCCATGTGATAAATAGTATGGTTGCGGTGGCTTCAATCGGTAGTTATAATAAGCATCCCATTCGATAACTCATCTTAAACGTCAGTAAATAACGAGGACTGTGCCTGAGAAGGGAACGTTTGCGTGCCAGTATTATATGAAGTTGTTTTCATTAATCAGAGACACAAGAAGATAATGAGGGAATACACATTGCAGTTTGTTACCACAATAGTTACCCCGTATTTAGCTGTCGCACCTTTTAAAGAGGCCATTTTCAAAATACTGTTGACCAATCGCTCTTAATACGTCGTTAATCAGGGCTATTGCAGAGTAATCCAGTTTGACACTATTTATAAAAAGTTTCAAAATATGAATTATTCGATATCTATATACAAAGTTGAAAGCCTGAACATTTCGCGAGTCCACCAAACGTAAAGCTTCCCCCTGCCCGGTTCTGCTTCGAAAATGAACCCCGCGGCACCCGCGCAGATATCCTGGGGGATGAGGCTACGTATTTATCCCACTTTGTGGTTAGAGAGTCACCCCCCAGAAATCCCAATACAGTTTAAAGAAAATGAAAGCCTTTTTACAACAGAAAAAATATGCGCATTTGAAAAGTAAAATGTACAAATTGAAATGTTCATAATCCCGACTCAAGCCCCACAAAGCAATAAGTTTTATTAATGGCACTTTACATTTCCCACAAATTCTGCAGACCAGTTTTCAATTCATCGATTTTTTGCTTGGTGTCCTATTAGTTATTCACTAATTCGCAGCTCAAACGTGAATGAATTATTTGCTATCGCGCCAACCCGCCTTTCCCCGCCCCTTACCTGGGTGTACAAATACTGGCACGCAAACGTTCCCTTCTCAGGCACAGTCCTCGTTATTTACTGACGTTTAAGATGAGTTGTCGAATGGGATGCTTATTATAACTACCGATTGAAGCCACCGCAACCATACTATTTATCACATGGCAGCTTGCATTCGCGAAAAAAAGAGGGCCAAAGCATTTCAACTTCTTGTTTATATTATATAAGGCAATTATGAGCCTAGCATGCTGACTTCGCTGAAACGTAGTTCCTTTTGTTGTCATTCATGACAATGGCTTCGATATTGCGGCAATTATTGACAATGTCGTCGTTATTAACAGACCTGTGACTCCCAATTGACAAACTGCATACTTTTATGCGTTATGAACGGTCACTGATGTCTATATACACAAGGTCCATCTATTAGCGCTTACCAGGCCCGTTTGTAGAATTGTTGATTGGGAGATGCGTATAATTGTGAAGTATTGTCCCAGAGACGCAGAAAATGGCTCCGCGCAGGACTACAATTTTCTGGGTAAACAATATCCACCCCCTCTTTTATCCTTAGCCGGCAATTTCCATTTTTAATATCAAATCGAATGATACGTTTAGATTACATTGAATTTACTTTTGTATCTAAATCTTAACGCCGTCAGAATTCCGCCGATGGACAAATTCCCAAAGCTGTACTTGAGGAAGTGGGTTTTGGTTTTCAAAATTAGTAAAAAAACACTGCCCGCAACGGTCGAATAAGCCACTAGAAGTGGGCAGCTTTTTGTTGTAATTTTTCTTTTTACATCCCTGATGTCTAGTACTCACGTGCATGGGCGAATAATATGAGTGGTGTTTCATGGCTTGTAGGATTTTTTCAGGTTTTATTTTTTGCTTCTTAAAATCCATAGCGGTTAACGATACATTTTCTCGTTCCGTTTCGTTTCCTATCGTTTCGTTATTTTAAATATTTAGTACAAGTACTAAGGTTAAGTCTGCTGTACATGACTACTGGAGGTATCTTGATTGCATAATATGCCATGTGAAAAGGGCTTGTTAAGCAACTGTGACGTCAGGAGCTATAAAATGAGAGAAAAGTCGCACTATGGCATTTTAATGTACGGGTTCTTGGAAAGCCGAGTACAGAAACGAGTACCCAAATATACTTGAATCGTGCATAAGAAATCTACCACAAATTTAAAAGGGACAAACAAGGGAAACTGACTAGGTAAATGTTGAATACATTTTCAAAGTGAACAAAGAAACTGGCAGGAGCGGGATTCGAACCTGCGACCTCCGGGTTCAATACCGGCGCTCTACCAACTGAGCTATCTTGCCCTATGTTGGCGGTCTCCCAAATTGTCAGTATCTTTGTTCGGGTGGGCGCTAGTCAGAAGTCATCAACCCAGAATGCCGTATAGCCAGGGATCACACCCAATTTTACGATACAACATGGGAAGCGACATTGTGGGGATCACTCAATGAGGATACGACTTTTTAACTGACAATACGACAAATAATCCACAAGGGAAACTGACTAGGTAAATTTTGAATACATTTTCAAAGTGAACAAAGAATTTAGCAGGAGCGGGATTCTAACCTGGGTTAATAACTTCTGACTAGCGCCCACCCGAACAAAGATACTGACAATTTCGGAGACCGCCAACATACGGCAAGATAGCTCAGTTGGTAGAGCGCCGGTATACAGTAACCCGGAGGTAGCAGGTTCGAATCCCGCTCCTGCCAATTTCTTTGTTCACTTTGAAAATGTATTCAACATTTACCTAGTCAGTTTCCCTTGCGGATTGTTTGACGAATTAAAAGTTAAAAAGCCGTATCCTCATTGAGTGTTCCCGACAATGTCGCTTCCCAGGTTGTATCGTAAAATTGGGTGTGATCCCCAGCTATACGGCATTCTGGGTTGATGACTTCTGACTAGCGCCCACGCGAACAAAGATACTGACAATTTGGAAGACCGCCAACATAGGGCAAGATAGCTCAGTTGGTAGAGCGCCGGTACGGTAACCCGGAGGTAGCAGGTTCGAATCCCACTCCTACCAGTTTCTTTGTTCACTTTGAAAATGTATTAACAATTTAAAAGCATCATTATTGGATTAAACCAAATAGCATCTTTATGCATTTTTCAAAGTGCGGTGGGCACGAGGTAATTGTTAAGTTGTTCATGAGCTTTAAAGAACTGAGTCCTGAAAACCGAGTACGAGTACTTGACAATTTATGGTCGAGCAGTTTTCGTCCGAAAACATTTGAATTAGAGTACCAAGTACCGTAAATCGACTGGGAGTGCTTTGCTTTCAGAGTACGCGTACCATCAAATCAGTACTCGATAAGTACTGATATATATACAAAATATATTTTGACTTCAGATTGACACATGCGGGGAGTTGCAAAAGTCGCGATTTATGTGTCATTTTCGAGTCAAATATACAGTTGCGGTCGAAAGTTTACATACATTTGGAAACGGATTCTCAATTGGTCCTGGGGATTCTCTGTTTCTTGCATATTTGTTTTCTTTTTAAATGATCAGTGTATCAATAAAATCATGTTTCAAAAGTCCTTCCTCCTTCATGCATCCAAATGTGGATTTGGTTCACAGCTTTGAGATAAATTGGGAATTTGTTTGCAGGACTGCGGTGTATGTAAACTTTCGATCACAACTGTACTCGGAATTAGTGCATCAGTTACTCAATCGCACATGTACAATTTTGGGGAACGAGTACCAAGTACGGAAACTACACCACAGGACCAAATGGAAGATATCGTGTTTGCATTATCATGAGAATATCTAGTAACTTACCGGTGTAAGGATTTCTACGGCGTCCGGGACAGTTTTTCCATATCTCCTTCATGGCTTGCTTCATCCAGTCAGGATTGTTAGGATCAGGTTGCGGCGGAGGACCGAAGTAGCATGTCCTCGCCTGGCCGTCCACGCAATGCAGAGCCACTGTGGAATAAAGAAGGGGAAATGCACTCATTGAACCCTCAAGCATTCTATTTTCATAAATTGTATCATATGCACCCGCGACCCGGGCAAAAAGACCCGGGCAGCAATTTTCCTCGCGACGATGCAAAAATCTAAATTATAAACTAACGCGTCCCATATAAATGTCCATTTTTATCAGAAACTTTCTGTTCGAAAGTAATGTTTTGCACGCATGTCATTTTTAGTGCCAAATTCAGCACGATGTTGGTAATTGATTTTCATTTTTATTCTGGAAAATGTAGGCTTTTGAGATGATACAAATGGGGGAACTTTGCTCATTTAAACAATTGCCAGTTTTTTGTTACCTCTTGGGAACAAACTAATTTCATTTAATTTTCACCAAAATTATCAGGGACCACATTTATAAAAGTAAAAATAGCTGATGACCAAAGCAGAACTTCCTTCAGTCCATTTTTTCAAATGTTTCATTTTTTTAATAGATTTCCGCAGCCAGTTTCTCAATAACTTTAAAATGCATCTTGAAAGTGGTTAATTTAAAGCGAATTAGCTCCCTGCAGTCGTTCACGTGGTTCGTATCAGATTTTAGGCGTTGAAAATGGTTGCAATACCTGACATTTCCATGTTTACCACATACTAACTTAATAAGTTGAAGTTATTTCATTCGGTGTAAGTGTTCATTTAATTTAGTAGTCGGTTTGGTTAAGGGTTATTGGCATGAGATTCTTATTTTGTTTAAATTTCCGCGTATTCTAGTTAGCACTTTTTTGCATTCAAAATAAAGGAAAACTAAAGTATGTTGCGAATCTTTTGATTTGTTTCACCTTTTATTCTCTATTAATTTGTCTAAGTATCTGCTATCTGTCTTTTTATTCTAATGAACAATGTAAACAAAAATCCTGCAAAAAGCAAGCACCGGGTTTTTGTTTGTTTTTAACAGATTTTGGACGCAGAATTGCGGTAATGTGTCTTAGAAAATATTACGCGGCAATAGTTTTTGTGGTTTAACGTTAATTTGTACAAAGAAGCTGTAAATTTACAAGACCACTTTGTCAAAATACAACATACATGCTGTAAATATACAGCAACACCAACGAAGTGTTGTATATTTAGAATCTACTGTTCTCCTACACGAATCTCATTACGCAGCAACTGACCAATCAGAACTGAGGAAATTGTGTTCACAAAAGGCATGTTAAACACGGTTTCTTGACAAATGTTAAATTGTTCAAACAATTCCACAATAGAATTTCGATTTTCTGTAAACAGAGGTGAAGAATCGCCCTACATCTCCTTTCCTATTAAAATATTGAATTGGGAAACCGTGACTTCATCATGGTGGGATAAGGCTGAATATAAAGCTAAAGCTAAAAAATAAATTCAGTTCGTAGTGTTTAGTAGATTATCGGAAATGGGAACCAAACTAAATAGACGTAATTTATTATACATTACTATACACTCTAAAAACGGATTGGTTGAAAACAACCAATAAATTGGTAGGATTGGTAGATATGTGTCCAACCAATCCAATTGGTTGGACACATATCAACCAATAATTGGTTGTTTTAACAAATATATTGGTTATTTCAACCAATCCGTTTTTAGAGTGTATAGTAATGTATAATAAATTACGTCTATTAAGTCTGGTTCCCATTTTCCTAAATTTGTAATTACTTACACCAAACTTCCAGTAACTTAGTAAATTTGTCTTGACCATAAGGGCGTCACATTTCCGACAGACCCTATTTTTGGCTCCTAAAAGAATATGCCACCGACCCCGTCTGGAATTTCTTACCAAGGAAACAAATAGGAAACAAGAATAATCTTAGATTCCAATTTCGTGGAGAAAAATATTGAAAATAATGTGCAATATTACAAAAATATGGCATCCCATGCGCACCACATCGGGCCAACGTGTATTCGATTTGTTCAAGTCCTTAAATCACACAACTGAAATTACAAGCAACGTAGTTAATAACTTAGTTTGCCTCACATGGTTCTTTTTAAAAATCATGTACAGAAAGTGTGCTCCAGCACGGGAAACAGGTATTTATATCACAACTGGATTATCAAATCATGTTTCACTAATGTGCATATTTGTATTTTTACGATTGCAAAAAGTTTCAATTATGCCAGAAGTTGCTCAAGATGTTGTTTTTTACCATTTATTTAAAAATCATGCACAGAAAAATTAATTCAGAACAAGACAGACATACATTAATCACTTTGCATCATTTCATTTAGCCTGACGTGCGTCTAATACGTAATCTTTGTTACCCTAGATTTTTTTTTCGACCGACCGACCCGCCTTTAAGGCAAACAAAAATATGAAAACTATATAAATAAACAGGGATGCCCCAATATCTAATTATTTCAACAATTCCACAATAAAATTTACATTTTCTTGCAAGCATGGGAAAAGAATCGCATATACCTTTCGTATTCAAATATTGAAATTGTTCATGTGAAATCATGACTTCATCATCACGACATTATTCAGTGTGTAGTGTTTAGTAGGTTATCGTACGTAGCTATATTTGTACACTCTAACCGTACTGATGTCCAATAAGTTACCTCCATAGTCTGGTTCCCAATTACTTACTGGTAACCTAGCTGGCACTACAGCTTTCTTCTTTTCTAACACACTCTGTTTGGCATACTCTGATTGGGCATTTGGGGCGACCTCACTTTTGCCTTTGGTCATCCTTTCTCTGTTTTGGACTACGTTGTATAGATCTCTGCTGGTCATTTCTTAGCTGATGATTATCTCTACCATTATGATTTTGTTTATCATTTTGTAAAATAGCATCTGACTTACTCTGAGAAGAATCACCCCGTTCATTGGATTTACTTATACCTCGTCTTTTTACGGGAAAGGCAATGTTATTTTAAAGGGACAGTAACGTAAAATGACAGTGTTCGTAATCGGTAGATAACAGCTTGCACCATTTTTCCACGGCTGCCGTTTTTACGGGGTAGTACTGGCGTCCAAACTGCCAGGAAATTCCCGTAAAAACGGTATTTTGTATACAGTGAAATAGAAATGTAAACAAGTGATGTGAGAAAATTTAACATGAATGTCGACATAACCAAACAACAGTAAACTTTGATATAGGTGATGATTTCCCATCTTTTTGTCGTGTTCCGTATTTCTTAATTATTTACCCATGACTCTTTTATCTTCAGTTTTAAATTGTGATCTGGATTTTCTTACAATTCGGTAGAATTTTTCCCAAATTACTCTTTATTCATACACATGATTTACTTAGTTGCTTTCTAGTGCTTCAATCTATATATGCACGATCATCAGAGAAGTGGCGGAATTATGTGGGGAAACAGTTCTTATATCCATGTAATTTCAAATTGGAACAAAGACACTCGATTTAGTTTTAACAAACAAATAATTAACATGCACCTATTTCGAATTATGTTGCTTACTTTTCAAAAATGCTTGCTTAATGGCGAATTCTAATGACCAAACTTACGCAGCTGGCCGAGGCTCCGGCGAATTTTAACGTTCCAGTGTGCAGTTTTTATTTGAATGCACAATTGGTAAAATTGCATGATTCGAATTTGCAATTACGTGCTTTTACTTTAAATTAAATGATGTTTTTAGTTTAATGAAAGTTGATCTCAACGTGCATTCATATTCGTGCGAAAATGTGTGTGATTGATAACCAATTTGGCCGTAAATCTGCTAAATTGACCGGGAAAACTATATTATCATTGAACATCAATAATCATTCGATCATGTCCTTTATCTCCACTGTGTTCGACGAGGACATACAAAGTAATTTAATTTCTCGAATATCAAACCCAATTAATATACAATTGACAGGACCCAGTACATCATTATACAGAGATTAGAAACGGCTAGTACACCCAGAAGGGACGGGTTCAACTTTTCATTAGCGATGTAAACAACAGTTTAAAAACCAACGACTTACCAAACGCAGTTAGGATAAGCGGTACCACAGTCAAATATGACATCTTGGGAGTACAGTCTGTTACCGACGTTGATCAGTAATGTTGACTTCCAGTTTTATTTGGAGAAGAAACTAAACAACGCGATGAGAACTAGACAGACACTTCCAAGACCTAAACTCTGTTTCTCAATGTGTAACTCGGAGCCAATGAATATTATAGCATGTTCAGATAAAATATAGGCATATATATGCAACAAGGGCAGATCATTCCGTTGCCCGCTCTCTGCTGTGAATCACGCACGAGCTTCTCACAGTGAGTCAACCAATCACAGATGAGATATTTGTATCGACGACGCAGACGGTAACAAATTAACAGCATAAGCACGTTGGCGTGCAGTGCGCATGATCTGAAGTCAGCTCCAATTGAATGATCCTTTGTGGTTCATCGACCTACGACGTACAAAATTGATGCGTGCTTCACCAGTGCGTAAAGAACTGTCAGCAGGCCTGGTATAGGTTTTCCCGGCCAATTTCACCATGTTTTCGTTCATTTCAACGCCTGGCTCATTCAAATTAGATTGAAATTGAATGATCACGCAGATCGTTATTCGATATCAAAATAATCGTTCAATTTTAGTATCCGAGCATTCTATCGTCGTTTAGCCTCACTCGTCCCTGTAAAAGACGCATTCAAATTAGAAGTAGCGTACTGTTCATTAAATTTCGTCTGTACCACCGGTAAGGGGTTGATCGGGCATTCATTTTCATTAATGGGCAAACTTATTTCACCCTTTTCAAGCATTTTTTCCTGTATGTCCACATTCCTGCATGTCCATATTCCAATAGAAGTCTGAGTTATCTCAGCGGAAATCATATCTGACGTCTTCAATTCGTAGATGCACAATCCTCATTCTTAACTTAGTCTTCAGACACATAAGATCCTATAGGAGGGGAGGTGTGATCGTCTGATAGAATCGGCCCAAGAAAATACATTACCTAAGAGAAGTGTTCCGATGGTACAACCATTGCCAAACATATGCCCCGATGTCTTGCACATGAAGAGATCGATGGGTGAATCAGAACGAAAAAACCCAGTAAAGTTAAAGGTTCGAAAACATGTCAACATACAAATGCCCCGATTTGTTGTCAAACTTCAAAGCAAACAAAGATCAACATTAGAAAAAGAACATTCCTTAGCCCCTTCCATTTCATCCGTCATATCAGTTCAGATGTTACATTTAAATGTTACATTTTGCATTATGAATTTTAGAAAATGTTTACAATTTTTTTACAAAAACCATATAAAACAATAGCAATATTTATCAATTAAAAATCCTATTTTTAAGTGAACAAAGAATACTAGCAGGAGCGGGATTCGAAACTGCGACTTCCGGGATACCGTACCGGCGCTCTACCAACTAAGCTATCTTGCCCTATATTGGCGGTCTCCCAAATTGTCAGTATCTTTGTTCGGGTGGGCGCTAGTCAGAAGTCATAAACCCAGAATGCCGTATAGCCAGGGCTCACACCCAATTTACACACCCAATTTAGAAATAGAACCGAAATGAAATGAAATGAAATGAAATTTTACAAAAGCCTCATATGACAATAACAATATTTATCAAATGTGAACAAAGTGAACAAAGAATACTAGCAGGAGCGGGATTCGAAAATGATTGCCTATAAACGAATAAGAAAAGAAAAGCATGGTCATACGTCATATGCACACCGACGTTTGCTAATTTAACTGCTTCAACCGTCAACGGATGTCACAAAACTCAATGTAAGAATGCAACAAATGAAGTCTTGAACGCACCAAAACGAAATAGAATGCCTTTAAACGAAAACGAACATTAGGAACAAAATCTTGGGTGCTTATAAATTGAAATGCTCAAACAGTGAAAAAGAAACCTTAATGTGATCAAATGTGTAAAAACCACGCGAATTTGAAATGACCAATAACGAAAATGATCGAAAAAAATCGCAAATTGGCCGGGAAAACCTATACTATATCTTTCTATTTCTTCTTTTGAATGTTAGATGCTTTAGTGTTAGAATTTTAGTGCTTTGTATTTCATTGTTAAAGATGATTAATGGACAAGACTTAACAGCTGATGATCTACAAAATGCGTGCTTAGCAAGAGCGTCATAAAATATTGGTATAAATAACAAATTGCTAGGAAATTACACACTATAAAATAGTCCGGTAACGACTTGTATTGTTACCAATAGATGCAGTGACTTCGGTCTGAATTGGCCCCAAACACCGTAGCAGTTGTACTTTAATAGACGTGATTGGGTGTCCTTTGCGAATTGGTTTTGGTGTAGCTGGGGACGGGTTTTGATGTAGGCTACTAGGTGACCGTGTCGGGCGTAAAAGGGAGCCGAGTTTGGGTGTACAAGGCGGAATAATGGGATGTTAACGGATGATAAGATCGGACCAAAGGTCAAAGGTTAGTCTGCAAAATACACAAGAAGATTGTGTGAATGACAAATGGTGTTTTTGGTGTCCGAAAAGTGGTTGTATATGTGACTTGGCAGCACCAGTAACTAGGACAAGACGTCTGCACTAGTAAGCAGGACGTCGTGGGTTCGAATCACACACGAGTAAGCCTGTGAATTTTTTTCACACAGGCTTCCAGAAAGCACTGAGTATACAATGCTTCATATATTACGTCGGGACAGGGCCGGCAAAGGAGAAAACATCTCTGTTCTAATTTACATCATCCCCGACGCAAACATTCCATCTTCTTACAGAGAGGATCGTCTGCACGATATGTGTTTGAGTAACTGCAGAGGATTTCCTGGACTTTTCCCAACACCTACATACATTAAGTCTGGATCCGCCCTTGGTTTCTGAAATGAAGGAAAGCTTCATAAGGGTTGATAAGATGAAGGAGGTTGCCAGATGAGAAGAAAAATAGGATGTCTGGACTGCAAAGCTTAGGATTGTTATTTTGAAAAATTGTACAACTTAAAGCTAATATACAACATTTGCAAACATCAACAAACAAAACTACAGAATAATTATGAAATATCTTACTTGACGATAAGTAAGTACTAGTCTCACGTATCCTGTGAAATCATTGCACCCGGTGTGCTGTCAATTTTAAGAAAAGTTTCTTTTAATACTGCCCCCGATTTGCCATAGTTCAAATTATGTTTGGCAATTGGTTACACATGTGAATGAGTAAAAGAGGTACAAGCTCCGTTTTGTCTGAAGCATGGTCAAGAACAGTACTTGTTTGTCTTATTGTTTTCCGAGTACCTATGCACCAACAACTTTAAACAGGTCAGTGTTACAGTATTTGCTATAAATGCTTACCCCAAATCCATTTACTTCCGAAAATTACAGCAAAAGCAAATGTTGTTATTACTTTAATCAATCAAACCATATGTATATATTAAAAACCAAACAGAATGGAAAGTCAATTTTGCATGCTCTAACGATCTTTTATTGATTTTAGTTAAACAATTATGACCTTTCTACTATGAACACAAATCTATAATAAAGTGATCCACGTTCTTACATACGTCTTTTAGATCTTCTCTGTAGCTAAAAAATGTATGATCAATTTGAAAATCACATTGTTTTGGCCCCTTCACCAATAGCAGAATATGACGATAAATATACAAAATACATCCAATATTAGATCCGATATGAATTTAGAAACGTAACAGAAAAGATTATTGGTTATTGAAAGAGTCTTACACTGTTAAAACGCTGTTAAAACTTATTAAACAACCCGGGTTGTTTTTGCCCTGCTTAAACAACTATGTGCCCTGTTTAAGCAGGGCACATGAACAACCCGGGTTGTTTAACTTATTTAAACAACTTTTTGACTACAGCAATACAATCTTGCATGGCAGGAACAAGGAAGGTGTCGTTTTTTCCACAGTATTGGGACAATCACCAGATTCAAAGAATATGTATAGGTTTTCTCGGTCAATTTCGGCAAATGAGCAGCCAATTTAATTTTCGTGAGTTCGAATTCAAGCGATTTTGCCTCTCCAGTTTTTACAGTATTTCAAATTCAGAATTTGGGCATTTAATTTCGTTTCGAGGTATTCGAATTCTTTTAGCAATGTGTTCAATTTAGCATATCGTCGTTCTTTTTCGTGACGCACAATCATCATTCAATTTAGCAAAGCTGGTTCGACTGGAGGTTTTTGCTGATTTGTTTTCCCTTCAATTTCGTAAAGAGGCATTCAAGTTCGATAAAGAAATTCTTACAAACAGAAAAAAAATAATTGTACTAGACAACTGTTTCGTATCTTAAATTTAAGTCAGTCAAACCTTTTGTTATTCTTTATTCATTTATGTTTCCCGTAGATTTTAAATTTGGGCCTATTGATTTGTTGAGTCTTATCTGGTTTTTTTTCGGGGGGGGGGGATCTTTATTGGTTAACTGACCAAGACCTAATTGATCTTGCTGTGGACTTGTTGATGTTCAAATTGACCACAGGCTCAAAGTAGTCTTGCTCATTTCCCTCGAAGGCTTTAACAAACCTTTCTCGATCTGCCTGGGACACTCTTGCGTAGCGACCACGGGCTTCATAGAAATTTGCGTATAAAACTGTAGCGAAAGCTCGTCTTCGAAGTACATCGGCAAAGTGACTCTTATGCCAATAGTAAACAGTATTTATGCCTTTTAACATTCTAAAGGAAACAAAAGTTTTAACAAAGCGTTTTTTAGAAATGCCTGCCCAAAAATTAATTTGAATAACCAAACACATGCCTCGAAAAGCTCCTGCGAATGTTAATGCTGTTTTGTTAAATTGTTAAATTGCATGGTTATTTTTGTAAATCGAATGAAGCATCAGTACCTTTGCCTAGTCATAAAACGAAATCCAATTACCATTTTCAGCAGCATTCAATTTCGCGAGAAATATAATGGCGCAGTGGTTAAATTGGCTGCTCATTTGCCTAAATTGACCGAAAAAAATCTATGCTATCTGTGTGTTTGGGAGTATATAATCTCGATCCGTCAGAGGAACTCATTGTGGAACTCATTTCAGATCAGTATCATTACGGTAATAGAGTCATTCTAAAATGGCAAGACAAGATGTTGTGGTGGACATTAATTTAAATGACACCGGGGTAATTAATACCATTTGTAAAGCATGAATAACGGCTCATTCTATATCTGTCTTTTCCTGATCGATTTTCCTACGTTGGCAAAAAAGTCTTAAAAAGTGGTTCGCATTAAACAATTATCTTTTCATGAAAGTCCAAAACCCTGCCATAGCAAAGTGTACAGCAAACCCCAAAACCAAGCTGTCCAAAATAATACCGTGGTCGAGTAAAGCTGAAGATAGGACAGGCAGGGGAATTCACACCTCGCTGAAGTGAGCTGCCATTCGTTTTAACGCGGCCCTAATTTTCCATTGAAGATTTTCATTGAAGATTTTTAAAGCCTGTAATACTGCTGCTTCCAGTGGTACCAGTTCACACCCCTTGTATTTACAACTGACAGACCGTTGAAGTAATTTCCGTTTAAATTGGAGTAGTGGCAGGTAACGTACCACCAGGCACCATGGTAGTCCTGGGCACAGTTTGAGCCATAGCCGTCGTTGTCGCGGTCTTTAGTCGTGAATGGCCGGTGGTTGTGGTATTCCAGTGAATCTTCTGAAATAACAAATCAACTGATCCGGATCAACTGAAATCAATTTTGCCGATTGGGTACGAGAATGTCCATACATCAATATTATTGATTAACGCCACAGCAAATCATATTCAGTTTGTCGATAATTATTCATCCCCAAGCAGGTGATTCTGACAAGCAAAGATGTATTTCCACCAATCATTACATTCAGAGTGTCTGCACTTGTTTTGTAAACCACTATTTGTGACAGGATCATCTTTTTTCTTCTCACATTTACTGTAATGGCCTCACACTTGGGTCGGACGTTTGTTGCATTGGAATTTAAGCTGAGTGGGTACAGGTTACCCATAATGCCATCGAGATGTATTACACCTTCTAAAATGAGCTAATGGTACCAAATTCATTGGTCAGTCAAGAATGACGCAACCAAATCATTTTTAGCTGTTTCGAAAAACCTATCTCCCGGGGTGTTATTTTTTACTATTTTCCCTATAACCTCATCCCAAGGAATCAAAATCCATACACTGTAAAAATGTTGGGTAAAAAATGTTGGGCAGTACCATTTTAACCCCACTTTAACCAAAAATGTGTGCACAGCTGTGGTTATACAGCAGTTGGTAAATTTTCACAAAATACACTGCTATTACCCGTGCATTACGATTTTGATAACGAGTATTCCGTAGACCGAGACTCCTGTGTAGTAATAAGCTAAGTGCTGTTTGAAGCTTTGCATTTTGGAGCGTGAAGTAAGAAAGTAGGTTTTACGTGTACACCATGGGGAAAAGAAATATCTATTTAGAGAAAGCGTATGCTTTGAAAAGAACTGGTGGTTTGCAGTGGCGTAAATCCGTGTCGGCGAAAAAACATGAAAATACCAGACAATATTGTTATGAATTTTTTCAACTTTTTTGAGAAGGAAGCTTTTATAACGTATTAAGTCTACATTTTCATTTCAGTATAAGTGCTTACGTCGAGTAATTCCACGCAATTTAGAATATTTTTGTCAAGTCTAGCAGAATTTTGCAATTTTTATCTGGTCACCTTGCGTATAGGCTGTGTGCATCTACTGCATGTGTGCACGCTTACATGTATGTGTCCAAGTCTGAGAACACGACGTTTTTTTATACATTTTGACTGTTGGGGAAGTTACAAGATTTACATTTTTGGAGGTTTCTCACCACACAGATATAGGCGAGGGGGTAATCCAATTGCCCATTCCCCCTCTGGTTAAAATGTGGGTTAATAATTAAAAACTGTGTCTCTTCGTGAAGCTTAAAACCGAGAAAACTGCCATTTGTTCACCTCAGGGTGTCAATTGTCTCTTGCATTTTTACCCTTCATGACAATTATTTTATATAATACAGAGTTCAAATTTGTCTCTTCGTGAAAGCTCAGAACAAGGAAACAGCTGCTTTTTTCTGCCCACAGGATGTCACTTGTCTCTGCGTGAAAGCCTAAAACAATTTTCTGGCAATGTGAAAACCCACACTGTAAAAAATACCATTGTTTTTTTAAGGCTATTTTCTGGCAGTTTGGACGCCAGCGCAATACCTTAAAAAACGGGAGTCTAACGACTCATTAGCAACGTTATTTTACGTTGCTGTCCCTTAAAATAACGTTGCTATTCCCGTAAAAATACAGGGTATACAAAATTCCACTAAGTCACTGGAAACGTCGTGTAAGTAATCACAAATTTACAGAAATGGGAACCAAACTAAATAGACGTGATTATATTACTCTAGATATCAAATGTACAAATACTACGGTAATTTACTAAACACTACACACTTAGTAATGTCGCGCTTTAGCTTTATATTCAGCATATCCTGCCATCATGAAGTAACGGTTTCCGATGAAAAATGTCAATATTTGAATACAAAAGAAGGTGTAGCCTAATGCGATTCCTCACCTCTGTTTACAAAAAGTCTAAATTCATATGTGGAATTGCTTCAATAATTAATTTTTGTAGTAAAACAAAATCGTGTTTTTGTACGAAACACTACAATTTAACATGACTTGTGTGAACACAAATTTCCTCAGATCTGATTGGTCAGTTGCTGCGTAATAAGATTCGTGTTGGAGAACATGAGATTTTACGTTCAAAATCCGTTCAATACGGTGATGGTCTGTTTTTTTACAGGGGGAAAAACCCGTGATTTTACTGGATTTGTTTACAGTGCAGAAACAAGAAAACTCCGGTTTTCCCCACAGCGCGTTTGAATTTGTCTGGCAAATTTGCCCTTCACAGCCAGACCGCATGGATGTTTTATACTGGCGCTTGAAATTGTCTCTTTGTTGTTAGTAATAATGAAAACAACTGATGATTTCGTTTTGCCTTATTCGTCTCTTTGTGAAAACTCTGACGATTTGTGTCAACCACCTCATCCATCACCAACGCGCAAAAACAAGAAAGGAAAACTAATCTTACAGTGAAGCTTAAAAAACTGGGAATGTATTGTATCGACATTGATAAGCTACACCCTAAAGATGTCCGATTCTATGCACATGACGTATACTAGACGCGCTTGCAGTTGAATACATGAGCAGATTTCTTCATTCGTATATTTTCTAGTGCTTTAATGAACTCTTGATACAGTTTTGTAAAATTTATTTAGGATGTGGTGATACTGTCTGTAACATTTTAAGGCTTATTGTGTGCGTGCTCTATTGGGATATAAACCAGTCAAGCGTCCAACTCTAAAGTGGAATGGCTACCCTGAAAAACATGGTTAAAGAGCAACTAAAACGCCCAAAAAGAATTCCACTTTTTGGACTTTCCGACAGTTTAAATACTCTTTTATCTGATGGATATTAGTTTGCAGACGAGAGGGATTAAAAAAAAAAAAAAGGGTTGTTATTCTGAACCATTTATCCTGTTTCGCGAAAGCTCATTATGTATGTTAAATATATGTACGTGACCCCGTGACGTACACGTGTAGAGTCGGTTGATGCTACAGCCAAACACTATTACGTACGTGGAGTTGATGCTGCTGGAAGAGTTTTTGTCGACATAACTCCTCCGTTTTCCCGTCTATTTTGTCTAATTTTAATATTATTTCAGTATGAGCATGGTTCTGAGATAATCATTATGCCTCGATCGTGTGTAGTTGGGGGTTGCACGAGGAACAGCGACAAAAACCCTGACCTAACCTTACTGCGATTCCCAGTGCTGAATGGAGTTCAAAGGCGACAGTGGGTCCGCTTTGTAGACAATACAAGATCTGAATTTTGGCTGTCGAAATGGTCGAAAATATGTGCAGAACATTTCGCCAAAGACTGTATTGATGATAGTGTTAGTATGAAAACTCAGCTGGGTTTGAAGGCCGTTTGAATGCTGGAGCCATTCCAACTCTAAAGGCACCGAGCATTCTAATCCTGTCCCGGACTCGACACGCGCACCGCCAGACCACGACGACGTTGCCTGCGGTTGCCGGCTCCAGCAGCCAGAGCCCCGGCCGCCCTCCCTGTCCACGCTCGCTTGACTCAACATGCATTGTATACGCACGGTACCGCATGCGCTGCATGCGATTGAGTCTGGTACCTTATAACAGAAATTGTGTGTATAGTTCTGAGAAGGTGCGGGGCTGCATAAGCAAAGTCGCCAGACTAGAGTATAGCATCAGCTCACACACAACTCACCGCGCAGGTCCCAATGAAAGCCAAATGCAAACAAAGGAAAGTATGAATCATAACTAGTTTTTCAGCAAGAACAAGCCTACAACCCCAATTCTAAATCTGTCTCACAAAGATGTCAACACTTTAAAATATGTTTACCGTAGTGTTACACCTGAATCATGTGCAAAAAGCACAGCAAGTAAAACATTGTCGTATAATACAGTGACGTCATATGTTTCTACACGTATACGTCAATACTCGCGGGATACGGCACGCAGTTGACCTCGGCCTTTTCTGAATCGAGTCAAAGTGGCTCAGAAGGAAAAGGCTCAAAAACTTTTTTCCTATTTTTAGAAGCATGAAACTTGTTACATTAGTTTTGGGGAGGCATAAACTATCAGATAAGTCCAAAAAGTCAAACAAATAATTGGCGTTTTAGTTGGTCTTTAAAATAATAATTTAAAAAAATACTTGTCAGCCTTATTTGTTTGGTAGATTGTAGCTGGTAGATAGTGTAATGATGGTTTTCAAGGAATTCTGCAGGAAGTGAGTAAATTTACATGAATTAGATTTTGGTTTGACTTTTTAGAATTTTTCAAGAGGGATAATTGGATTGTAGAATAGTTTTTAGGCACCACTTCTGCTTTTTATTTTCAGCGTAACTACGGGGTCGGCAGAATGAAACCACATGCCCCCTCCACCGTCACCAGCTGAGGCACACAGGATTGCTCGTTGTGTATACCGAGGATTTCTTTTGTTAGTACTTGGACGTTTTGCAACCCCTCCCATTGGTTTTGTACTCGTTTTTAACACTTTGCCATCCGAGGACCTATTTTCCTCCCAGTAAAGTATGTCCTCGATATATACCATAAATGTGCGCACACACTGCGGATTGCAGTCGTGTAGAAAAACAAAAAAAGCTCTTTGTACTAGATTGGTGTACCCCGGGTGTCCCCTACAAATTGATTTCTACTTTCGCCAATGGTGTCAACCGAACCCGACATGGCGCCACGCGCTGCATGAACTGCTTGCCGGGCACTGGGCTGTCTGGACCCGGCGTGGATATGCCCCACGCGCCGGCCGTGCCCGTACTACGTACTCGGTGACTGCAGTCATGGCAGTACATGTGCATGCTTGGAGTCAAAATAAACTCTTTGTTTGATATGAGGATTTACAATACAAGCCCTGTGATTTATGGGCGGCCATAAGGGCCAAAATTAATACAACATAAAATGCACTTTTATTAAAAAAAGTTAAGAAAAAAAAAAAAAAAAAAAAAAAAAAGATGTAATAAGAAAACAAATTATATTTAATATAGGTTTTCCCGGCCAATTTCATCACAAATTAATTCAATTTCATTAACATGAATTCAAATTCACGCATTTCCCCTAATTCAATCAAAACAGGGTTTCTTTTTAGCTACTATTGTATTCAATTTCGTGTTTGTGCACACATGATTTCGTTCTTTTCATTCAGGTTCGTTTTAGTCATTCTATTTCGTTTATAGGCATTCAAGACTACATTTTCACCAATCTTCAGTTCAATTTCTACTACCTATCTACAATTCATGAAATCAAATTAAGACTCATCGAAGCGCACATGAATTTGTTGCTAGTTTTTGTTTTCTTTTTCGTTAATGGGCAATGAATTTCAAATTCTGTGCGTTCAAATTAAACATGAGTTATGGCTTGTTTATTCGAGGAAGCTGGCAATAGCTCTTTTACTGGCACTTGAGTTTTTCTTTGTTAGATGCGTTTCCGTGTTGTTTGCATTTCATTTCAAGGGCGGATCCAGAGAGGGGGGCCAAAGGGGGGCCATGCCCCCCCCCCCCAAAAAAAAAAGAAAACTGACGTCGCAAAAAGGCAGCCACTGCGTACACCCACCCACAAAACTCAGCCAACATTGTTTTTGGCCCCTCCAAAAAATTGAAAAACAAATGTTTGGCCCCCCCCAAAAAAAATTGTGTTCTGGATCCGCCCTTGTTTCATTTACGTCATATGCATGTATTTTGTCTTAATTGCAATAATTGTTCCTTTTGCTTTGTTACCCCATGATTAAAGTTAAAGCCTGTACCCTGTATCTAGAAGACTGTTAAGTAAAGTTAAAAAAGTTATGGAGATAAGTTTGAAATGAAAACAAAATCTTTTACTATAGCCTTGTGATAGTTTGCACTGGTCTTTATGTTTTCTTCTTTATTTCTGCTAATGTTAGGACCACGTCAAATTAAAATACGAATCAGGAAGCACATACCATTGAAACGAATTTGAATGTAAACATTTGACAAATGTTTTGCCAATTGATGAAATTGAATGATTGACCAGCCTCTTGCTGCTGGCTTTTACGAAATTGAATGATCTTTGCGACCTCATGAACTTGAATGATCTTATTTGGCCAGTAAATGCTAACTGCTGAAATGGAATTACTCCTTTTGACTGTTGAATGCTGATTCAACGGAGCATTCATTTTCAAACGAAATTGAATGCGCCGAGTATTAAATTGAATTAAATTTTGTTTAAATTGGCCGGGAAAACCTATAAAACATCAAATACACTTTTATTTAAAAAGTAAAATAAATAAAAAATATAGAAAATAGAAATACAAATAAAAAAACAAAAAACCCACACAAAAACTTAGAAAAAATAGAAACAACCATATATATAACATAACACAGAAAGAAACATAACCCCAAATCAAAACCAAGACCCATAAACAAGCACACACAAAAACATAAACACAGGCAACAATTAGAAAAATGAACAAAATTAACCAAAACTAAAGACATACCTAAAAAGCAGAATAATGGAAAGCAAACTAAAACCAAAAAGACAACCCGAGAACAAGAAAGAAATACATCAAAATTGAAAACTGAATAAATATCCGAAGTTAATGATATTATATAAAGAATCCAATAACGAAATTTCAAATCAACGCCAGAAACAACGAAAGGACGTTTTCGCAAACAGTGAAATTATCGTATCAACAAACGAACATTCGCAAAAAGACAAATGCGCAAATCAATCTACAAATTCTTAAATAAACTAACTTTGCTCCGACATTGGGGGCGCTGTCTCTGTCTGCGTGTAATGGCCGCGTTATGTCATGTAGATGTATAGTCGGACTCCCTATTATCGCGGCAACTCTATTATCGCGGCATCGGAAATTCCTATTTTTTCCGTTGCCAAAACTTCTTCGACTGGCAATTTTATATCCAATTCATCAAGCATTAGGGACTTTCTGCTGATTTGTGTAAAAAAATGACGATTAAAAAATGTGTCGGGACTTTTAACGATTTTAAATATATATTCACGTTTTCCAAAACTTGTACATTTTGCCTCACCGTGTCTGCTAAAAGGTACCGTCTATATTTGAACATGAATCTTTAATGGTGCTCTGTCCATGGAAGTTCCATTTTCTGGTTCCCATTCTACAGCTGCAAATGCAAAATGACGCCGAAGGACGATATTTCCTCCGCGAAATCGTAGAAACATTTACGGGATCAAAATAAGGACAGTGCGGTAAAACAAATAAAACGACGCACCGTGTAAAGTGAATGGCGCCCCCAATCGTCAATCAGTAGACTTGTCTCAGTGAATTTTGTCGCCTTCGAGGGGGGACAGGGTGTTAAGAAATCATCTTGCAGGGCCTAATCGTCTTTAATCAACTTGAACTTTACAGGGAAAATATCAGACTTTATTCAGGGGATGTTTTGGTCAAACATTAACCATGAATAAAAAAGTTGAAATCATTGTAAAAAACACTTCCCACATACCGCGATAATACAGAGTCTGTACTCCGCCGAGCAATGACGAGCAATGACGAGCATGTCTATTTTCATAGGCATCGCATGGGAATAAACCAAACCACCGTCGGATTTTGTATGTCAGTTTAAAAAAAGCAAGAGTTATACAACACAAAAGACAGGACAATTCGGGAAGGTTAGTGAGCAATCTCTATTCCGATCGGGAAACGTGATATCACCCTGATAAGTACCGCGGTAATACAGCGTCCCATCCTACGTGTATTTTGTTCGCCTACATGGCCTAGGCTATTTCATGTATTTTGTTTCGTACGACTACGAAAGTAGTACGATTACGAGTCGCCGTTGCTTGGCCACCACTGACATGACACGGGGCCTGAGGGTTGCAAGCGGGCGCTTACGCACCTCCCACACTTATCAAGTTATGCGGAAAAACTTCGCTTCAGGTGAGTTTGAATTTGTTTTCCACTTTGGAAAACAAGGCACTACTGGGCCCGCAGGAAAAGATTGCCTAGTTGAAGCACACTGTTGTTGTTACCCAAATAATTGTTTTATTTTACGAAAATAAAAGCTTAGTTGTGTTTTAGTCTGCGACTCCGTTTCGTAGTACTCACGTACTGTACACATCATGTACACAATGTTGCCCAGGTTGGACTCTAGTCGTAATGCAAGACGTCGTCCAACCTGGGCTAGTCAATGGTTACGTGGTACATGTATCGATACATCAGACATATGCCTATAGTATAAGGCTATGTATATAGGCCCTAGGCCTAAAAATGGGGGTGGTTTCCGAAGTTTCTGTTTCCAAATTTCGTCGTTAACGTGCTTCAATTCATTCAGTCAGATGCTGATGGATCCAAATAAATCTATTTACAACTAGGGCCTATGTTTTATTTATAGAAGTGTTTATTAAGCCGGTTCACGGTTTCACCTTGTTTTTGTTATTAAATATTATGCTCAACAATCTTATAACGCCCTCTTGTACATGTAGTAGGCCAACTTCATATAATATAAAATTGCGACAACTGTCGAGCCAACGCAATATTTGCCTATAAATGTAAATTATTAGGCCTAATGGGCAATCCTAAATTATGATCTGGATTATATGTGTTTCTCAAACTAAAACAATAAAATGGAATGTAGGTCTATGTCATTGTGGCTCTGATATTTTTGGAAGCTGCTTTTAAAACTTGAGTTCATAAGTAGGTTTCAAAATGAATGTGTACTGTTTTCTACTGACTGTGTTGGTCAAACTGTGACGAAAATGCCCCCAAAACCCAGTTTAACATTAGGTAACCTTCCTGTCTTGGAAATCATAGTTCTCCTTTATCCCACAAATTTGGCGTCTTTATTAAGCGATTCTGGGCTTTTGGTTGATGTTGGTCCTCCACTGCTTACGGTACTGCTGGTTTCTGATGTGTTTAGGATAGTGTTTTGGGGAGCCAAGGAGAATTTTCCTGTGACATCCTAGAGTTGAATTGGGGAGCCGAGATAATTAGAGAGTGAGTGCCAATATATGACTTGAGTTGGAGAGCCAACTTTATTTAATTGGGGAGCTGACTTGAGTTGGGGAGCAAAGCTTTGGGGAGCCAAGCTTTGGGGAGCCAAGCTTTGGAGAGCCAAGCTTTAGGGAGCCAAACTTTGGGGAGCAAAGTTTTGGGGAGCAAAGTTTTGGGAAGCAAAACTTTGGGGAGCCAGAGTTAGTTTAGTCGCTGTGAGATACATTAGCTTAACGATAGCTAATATTTTGTTAATTATATCAAGACTCTGACAAGAAGAGTCAGGAGATCTTGAGATTAATTTAGGGTCCGGTTGCTGAGTCGGATCTCATTGAGGAGTATTATAGGCCAGGGGCCTAAGCGTATTTATTCTCGAGGAGGATAAACTCAGTTGTATTTTAGAGAAAGGCCTGGGGCCTTAGTGGCTTCTCTACCTAGTGATTATTCTTGGTTCCAAGACGTTCTTAGCGGTGCGACGTATAGCGGCCGACAGCGCCCTCTCGCTACACACACACACACACACACACACCACGCCCAAATCGCTACCCCCGTCTTGGGAATTTCACAAGTTCTGCTTGTAAAAAAGTGTAATACCCCCACCAAAATGGACCAGGAACAGCAAAATCTTAGAAAATGAACAACCCTCCTTACTGATTACAAACATGTGGCACAACTTATTTCAAGATTTATGTCAGCAACATCATTTTTTAAATGATACAGAAATCAACCTTGTATTTGAGTGAACATACACTGTGCACTGTACCAAGAACATCTAACACAGAAAACAAAATTTCTTCCCCTATATTGCACAACAAATTCCAAACTAAATTCCCAACTAAATTCTGAACACAGATGGATGGTTATTTTTCCAAGATTTTGCAGTTCCTGACTGATTTCTGGTGGGTGGTATTGAAGTAAAATCTTTTGTTCAAGATTTATGTCAGCAGAATTTGTAAATCTGAGGCAGAAATTGACATGTGCATGTACATGATATATGTATGTACATGTATATGAACATTTTGAGTGACCATTTTTTGTGCCAAGAACATCTAAAACAGAAAACACAAACATTCTTTCCCAACAAAATTCTCAAGTTTAAATGTTGTGGCAAGTGTTTATATCATTCTGAACACAGAGGGATGGTTATTTTCCAAGATTAGCTGTTCCTAACCGATTTTGGTGGGTGTATTAAAGTAAAATCTTTCCTATAAAACAAAAATATTTCAAACCCTAAATGAGAAAAGACTGCTCCAAATTTCATTGACAGTCATTCGCACGGTGCATTTTCTAGTGAACTAGAACTACATGTACATGTACACTACACTTTTACCCTAAAACTTCATTTACCTGAACTACATGTTTTTAGCCCCACTATCGCAGGCTGATCAGGAAGCAATTGATAGGCGCATAACATTCGAATTGCGAACTGAACAAAACCAAATACCTTTCCTATATTTCAGATTGTATATCATTTACTCTTTTCTGCTTTGATCAGGGGACACTCATCAGGACAGAGCAGTGCCTTTCGGAAGTGCTATGGGCAGCTTGGTGAGCTTCGTTCTGTGCTGAAAGGGTCAACCAGCATCATTGCCTTGACAGCTACTGCGACCAGAAATGTGAGAAAAACAGTCGTGCACAGTTTAGCACTTAGAAACTACTTTCTCATCGAGGAGAGCCCGGAACGCACAAACATAAAGTATGTTGTTGTTAAGTCCAAATTTAAGGACTTTCAGCTCACCTTCAACTGGATAACAGAAGAAATTGCTAAAAACGGAATTTCCACTGAGCGTACAATTTTGTACTGCCAGTCAAGGAAACGCGTCGGTGAACTTTACTCAATCTTCTGTTCTGTCCTCCCGAAAAATGCACACAGGTTCTTTGACATGTATTACACAAACACAGAGTCAGATGTGCAGAAGAGAATCATTGACAGTTTTGCATGTAGAGACGGGGAGGTTAGAGTGCTATTTGCCACAATAGCATTTGGATTGGGGATTGATGTTCAAGGTGTGCACACAATCATCCTGGTTGGCCATCCTACTGATCTGGATGATCTGATGCAGCTGAGTGGGAGAGCAGGCCGTGATGGTGCTCAGAGTGTCGCCATCTTATTCAGTTATCCAGGTTCTGCGGCTGGATTGAAGACCAGTGCGGACATGATTGAATTCATGAAAGGAGAAACATGCAGGAGAGAAGTTATCAGGAATAGTTTCCCTTCCAGTGAAGAATCCGGCACACAAATAGAGAAACACAATTGTTGCGACATTTGTGCTGCGAGGTGCACCTGTGATGGTGAATCTTGTACAGTTCAGCCCTCATTTCCAGAACAGAAGATGGCAGATACTCTGCTTCATGGCCCATCTGCCGGCTCATCAGAGTGCCAGATTGCAGTGGTAGATGAGGAAATGAAATCTGAGCTGCTTAAACAACTGGAAGCATATAAGCAGACATTACTGCTTGACAGCAGCAGCCACTTATATACCGACGAAAATATAGCCTGTGGACTGCCTGACATCACCATCAAAGAAGTCGTGAATGAGTGCCACATTATAATCGACTTTGACAAATTCGCAAACAGATATGCCATCCTACGTAGAGATGTTTCCTTGGCTGTGTGGAATTTGGTCAAGACTTGTGTCTATGACCATTGTGTTGATTTTGATGTTGATAGGGTTTCAGAGTCTTTTTCATTGTCAGACATCTCAGAAGATGAAGGTGCATATGCAGAGGCACATGTTGTGTACAGTAGCGATAGCGACTAGTAGTGGTTGGATATACATGTGTACATGTACATGTACATGTGAGGCAATGACATACAAAAAAATGAAACTTTTGAGAGCGATTTTTATCAAGTCCCCTCTTACCCGCTGGTGCCATTTGACGAAAAGTCGTTGCTGCGGGCAGCAAACAATTTGAGGTTATGACGTTATTTGTTTGCTGCCCGCAGTGACGACTTTAATACAAATGGCACCAGTGGGCTGTGCTGCACTCAAAAGTCACTTTTTTGGTATTCCATGGCAGAAACGATTTGCTGTTTGATTATACAATATGCAGTCTACATGTGTACATATACTCACCTTTTCCAGCATAGGGCGACCGGTCACCGTATTTCTATGGGCATGGGGCGACCGACCGGCTTAGGGCGACCGATTACCGGTCGCCTTAAGGTAAAAGCAATAGGAAGAGATAGGGTTAGGTTACATTTGTTTATATGCACAATGCCCATAGACCGGTCGCCCTAATGCGGAAAAGGGCGTTATGTATATAAATATGATATACATAAACAATTCTCTCAGCAATCAACATCATCTTTAACTGTCCTTTTGCTTTAGACAAACGAAATTGGAAATAGCAAGGATGCAAAATTCAAGTGCTGTTTGGAATAAAACACAATTGCCTAGTCATTTAGCTGCAACGTTTCCAACATTTAATTTGCTTGTTTTCCCCCTTAAAATTATCTGAAGTCGACACATCAACGAATCATACATACATTATAATGTAAGGTGCATATTACAGAGCAACTCCAACAATTCCAAGCTTTTATTAGGTTTCGATTTAATTGAGAAGAGCTATGTCAAATAAAACAAATACTTGTCAAGATCCCCATCTTTGATGCCGGTTTTTATGTAAACAAATGCATTTTTGTTGCCTTTCTTTCCGCGAGTCTATCCCAGTTTCATGAAAACGAGCGTGACGTCAAAGCTTATTTACATCTAATGAATATTCATTTCTGACGTATTACTGGGAACACATGCACATAACATCGCGTGCACTTTTCTACGGTACTACGTCACTTTTTTTCATTTCTCAACAGCGCCACCAGCGGCCAATTTGTGGAAAGTTTTCATAAACTCGAAAGAAAATGGTAATAATTTCTCGCAAAATAACACAAGATTGAGACGCAAAACAAACCTGATTTTGTAATGAATAAGTAATTTATTATATATTGAACACAGTAACATTTAATTCTAATACTTTTCAAAACCGTTGCAGTTGCACTTTAAAGGTGGTATCCAACATTTGCAAACATTCAAAAACCAAACTACTGAATTGTTACAAAATACCCCGGCAAACTTGGTGGTCGAGTGGTTAAGACGTCTGCACTAGTAAACAGGAATTCGTGGGTTTGAATACCGCCCTAGTAAGCCTGTGTGTTCTTTTTTACACAGGCACTCTGAAAGCACCGAGTATACAGTGCTTCATATATTACGTCGGGACAAAGCAAAAGAGAAAAGCAGTCTCAAGCATGCTTAAAATCCTGCATGGCACCTGGTGTGCTGTTTTTTTTCAAGATAACTGGAAATTTGTAACCCTAACCTTGCCAGATGCAGCACAATGCATACATGTACATGTATGTGCTGACAGCTCAACTTTGCTGCACTCTGCACACAAGTCAATGTGACAAGTCAATGTGACAAAGTATGCAATATGATGCGTCTGGCAGGGTTCTACATGTACATGTAGCAAAAATGCCATGGAGGGTTAGGGATATTTTTTTGTTCCCAAGAGTTGTCGGCCAACAATTGTTGGAAAGTGTATATGCAGTTTCCCCACCTGATAATTCCCTGACTACATGTATATAAATTCATCAGATTTGTTTTTTGGAGGTACATGTAGGGTCAGAAAACCAGACTACTAGAATTAATTTTATTATTATTTTTTTTTCGTAGCATTTACAGTATGTACAAAACTTTATGCAGGTCAGCGTAACAGTATTTGCTAGCATGTAACCCCCAAATCCATTTATTTTTGAAAACTATAGCAAAAGCAAACGATGTACACTACATTTAAATGAGCATGCTCTTTTGGAAAAAAATAATTACTACAATTGTTGTGAGATGCATACATGTACATGTTCTGTGTTTCACCAGGATTCCCATTTTTACAGCGGAAAATGGAAGTCATTTGAAACTACATGTATTGAGCTTGGTGAGAACAAAGTGATTACACATACATGTAGCCATTCAGATGCAAATGAAATGTTTTGGATACATGTACATTGCTGGTCAAGATGAAGTAAGATTTTGTTTTGATATTTTGTTAAATCACGATTGTCGGTTTTCATCCATGAAGGCAGGAAATGCAATATCCATTGTTTTTTGTTTATTGTATTTTAAATGTTCATTTGTAGACAGTTGAATTTTGTGGTGTTTGTATTATAAATAAAATCGATATGACCTGTGAACACAGTACTTGTACATGTTCAAGCATGCAAATAAAACAATCAGTTGCCAATTAAAGTGTAATCAATCCCCATGTTGCTGTTACAAAATTGGAGCAAGCCACATGTTCAAAAATAATATACTCATTGGGTCAGTTTCTTTTGGACATTGTGGTTTCCGAAGACTTTGAACAATAATTATAATACATTTACATGTAGCTTGCCAGTGGGATTTAAAATGCATTACTTCGGGACGTGACGAATTTCACTTTCCAGAAAAAGATCTGCATGGGTTTACTGTATATACAGTGTCATGAGACATTTATTTGGCATTAAGCAGTAAAGCAGTGAAATACTTACTTTACACATATTTCATTTGTGGAATTGTACTCATTGATTTTTATAATTGTGGAATTACATGTACCCACTACTGAGATATTTTTGAAATTTTGGAACATTGAATAATCTTTGCAGTGTAAATACAGTAGTAAGATTCTACAAAATGCCTTCACTAATTAATTTTGCAATGCAGATAGCAAGCTATAATGTTTCGTTTGTAGAATTTGTCTTAGTTTTAGATTTAGACATTAACCCTGCATGTACACATGTACATGTACATGTACACCGTAACTACCCCAAGTCTTACAAACTCCAACAGCAGGTTGTATTGTATTTTGATGTAGCGCCTTGGCACCATTACTTTACATGGAGCTACAAAAATGTATGTGTATGATGCCCAAATTTGTTACAAGTCTAAAGAATGTGCCATATAGGGTCTACTACACAGTGTTGGATTTTGACAGGTTGCGTACACTTCCTAGTAAAAATGCTCAGAAGGTTTTATACTTCTTGAATTGGCCAACAATTTCTTTTGGGAATTTGAATTGACAATGTTCATGTACATGTAACTACGGTATTATTTCATGTGTTATTACATGCACATGATCATGTACTTGTTTAGAAATAGAGTCCAGTATTGAAATCCTAGGTAACCTCAACTTTCTGAATTATTAACTAAAAATAACCTAAAAAGGGTTAGAAAAAAAATATTGTTTCTCGTTACATTGGAATATCGAGTCTCTGGGTGTTATCAGTGCTATTTTCTTTTCATTTGAATTAATGCGCCTATCAATTGCATATTTGACATTTATGAGTTTAGAGCCGATTTCGAGGGTTCCCCTTCTGTAAAGAAAATAAACTCGTTAAAACGAACTGAACTTTTCGATGTTGCTAAAAGCTACAAGGTTTCGGTACTTCCTAGTATGAAAAAGGCTGACCTTCGGAATGTATTAGTAGAATTCTTTGTAGACGAAGGTATACTTGAGCCAGTTTCAGAGCCTAGTCCTATGTACACTGAGGATACGGCAATTATATTAGAGGAACTTGAGCTACAGATTCAGGCTGAACAAAGAAAGAAAATAGAAGCTGAACTAGACTTAGCTAAGTTAAAGCATATATCGTCTCAAACTAAGACTAGTGCGTTTGACCCTAGTAAGCATATTCGTCCTGTTCCACCGTTCCAAGACAAAGAAATTGATAAATACTTTCAGCACTTTGAAAAGGTGGCCGATAGGCTTCAATGGCCTTCAGACATGCGAACCCTATTGTTGCAAAGCGTTTTAACAGGTAAGGCACAGGAAGTATATTCATTACTTCCTGTTGAAGAAAGTGCAAATTGCATGGCAGTAAAATCGGCCATACTTAAAGCGTACGAACAGGTACCTGAAGCATACAGGCAAAAATTCAGAAACGCTAAAAAACAAGACAGGCAAAGTTATATAGAGTTTTCACGAGAAAAGGAAACTATTCGACCGATGGTGTAACTCCAGTGGTGTAGAGAATGACTTTGCCAAGTTACGGCAAGTCATGCTTTTGGAGGAATTTAAAGCTTGTGTCCCTGATAATGTGAAAGCACATTTAGAGGAACAACAAGTGAAGGAGTTACACCAGGCTGCTGTGTTAGCCGAGGATTACGTGCTGACACACAATACCTATTTCAAAGGGTGTGCAGGGCTGCCATTACAAAAACTGCAAATTTGCCCACACTTGCAGCAAGTGTTCACGCACTGGTCACGGGGCCCCTTGGTGTAGGGTTGGGAGGCTGACCCGGTGGGTTCAACCCACTACCCCTCGAAACCTCACGCAGCAGCAAACCCATAGGCAACATGATCAAATGCAAGCCAGGTCCCGTTTTGGGAAACAGACTATGCAAGTTGTGACACCGCCAGCTAGCTCCGCAAAATTCCCCAATGCAAATGGAAAGTTGCCTGCTTCTTTTCGTGCTTCCATCTCCAATTAGATTGAAGGTTTTGGATGTTTGGTTAGATAAGTACCCAGTAGCAACCGATGTTCAAATTTTGCGCGATGGTTTTCATCAAGGGTTTAAGCTGCACTATAATGGTCCCAGGATGCACCGGGATTCCCATTGTTTAGTTTCTGCGAAAGAGCGCCCTCTTGTGGTGCATGAGAAGTTAGCGCAAGAAATTTCTTTAGGCAGGATAGCAGGCCCCTTTTCCAGTCGCCCCTTTCCAAACTTGCAAAGTCCCCCCATTGGTTTAGTTCCAAAGAATCAGCCTGGTGCCTTTCGGCTTAACCATCATCTTTCTTTTCCTGCGGGGCGATCTATTAACGACTTCATTGATAGTGACCTTTGTACGGTACATTATGCTTCGTTTGACAGTGCAGTAGATCTTGTGCAACAGGCTGGGTGTAATGCGTGGTTAGCCAAATCAGATATCAAGTCCGCCTTTCGTCTGCTTCCAGTTTCCCCCGATGATTATGAATTGTTAGGTTTTTCTTTTGAGGGTATATTTCATTACGACAAGTGCATGCCCATGGGGTGTTCAAAAGTTTAGTACTTTTTTAGAGTTCCAAGTTAAACAAATGTCTTCAACTTCATCCCCCCTTGTTACTCATTACCTCGATGACTTTCTATTTGTGGCACCATCGGCTTTGTTATGCTCAAATTTGTTATCTACCTTTGCTTCTGTGTGGGAGGAAATTGGGGTCCCAATAGCGAAAGAAAAAACCGAAGGCCCTGTTCAAGTCATCACGTATTTAGGGTTAGAGATTGATGCGGTGCACGCACAGGTTAGGGTGCCAGCAAACAAAGTGCAAGCTATTACTGAGCAAATACATGCAGTGTTGAGTAAACCCAAGATCACTCTAGTTGCACTTCAGTCCCTCGTAGGTTCACTTAATTTTTTGTGCAAGGCAATTGCTTCCGGGAGAGCATTTTTGCGGCGTTTGATCAATCTTTCATGTGGATTGTCAAAACCTTATCATAGAGTTCGTTTATCGGTTGGGGCACGACTTGATTTGTTAACGTGGCTGGAATTGTTGGCTCATTTCAATGGAATTTCTGCCTTTGTGGCGCTAGGGTGGGAATCTAGTCCGGCCTTAGAGTTGTACACAGACGCAGCGGCGAGCATTGGTTTTGGTGCGTATTTTCATGGTAAATGGGTGCAAGGGCGCTGGTGCGATGAAATAATGAGGTACCCACCATCTATTGCGTTTTTGGAACTTTACCCCCTGGTTGTGGCCGTTAAGTGTTGGGCTCCAAGTCTTGCAAATCGTAAGGTTCAATTTCACACGGACAACACAGCTGTGGTAGATATAATTAATAAACAGACTTCCCCGTGTCAAAAGATGATGCATCTTGTGCGACTTTTCGTACTCGAGTGCCTTAGATTCATATAAACTTTAAGGCGGTTCACATTCCAGGGGCATTTAACATCATTGCCGATTCTTTGTCCCGTTTCCAGACACCTCGTTTCCGGGCAGCTGCTCCTCAGGCCGAGGCGGTCATGACACCGCTTCCGTCTTTACCACAAGTCTGGTAGACCAAGAAATGAGTCGGCTTCTATCTGCGGCACATGCTCCAAACACGCATAAAACATATGCGACTGGGTGGAATAAATTCTGTCGCTTTAGACAACAGTTCATGCACGTATCAATAGGCGGTCCAGCAACTTTTGCTGACATATACGGCAATTTATTGCTTGGTTATCATTGGACAATTTGGCACCTTCCACAATAAACACTTATGTTTCGGCGGTAGGGTATTACCATAAGATTAATGGGTGGCATGATCCGACCAATGATTTTTTGGTTTCACAGCTCCTTGAAGGCTGCAGACGGAGTAACACTTCCTTTGATACTCGTCGGCCAATATCGATTCAAATGCTAAGTCAAATCTGCAGGTCATTACCAGCAGTCTGTTCATCCGTTTTTGAGGTTAGCATGTTTAGGGCAGCATTTCTGTGTGCATTTGTTGGGTTTATGCGTGTTGGTGAGGTTGCAGCCGATTCCAGATATCGAATTCAAAGGTCCTTACTTTCAGATTCCGATGTGCAAATTTGCCTTAACGACGCACACGAATTAACGGTTATCATTTCATTCAAACACAGCAAGAATAACCAGCACGGTCCCCCTCAAATAATCCGTCTAGTACAGTCGAGCGATGTGTTAATTTGCCCTGTGGCTGCATTGCAGAAATTTATGCACATGCGCCCGGCCATTTCTGGCCCTTTATTCTGCCATTTTGATGGAAGCCCACTCACGAGATATCAGTTCAATTCGGTTTTACACAAGGTACTTACATTTGCGGACGTGCAGGCATCTGATATTCGTGGACATTCCTTCAGAATCGGGGCCGCATCATCAGCTGCTAGCTTGGGTGTGCCTACCAATGAGATCCGCGCCATGGGCCGTTGGCGCTCCAATGCTGTTTCATCGTATATCCGTCCGTGCCAATGTGTGCATTGGAGCATGCGTAATATTGTAGCAGGTCAAGCGCCTTTTTCTCCCAAACGCTCCACACATTTTTCTGTTATAATTGTTTCATAGGTCCAGTGTGGATTGTGGGTGACTCCATCGTCAGATGGGCGGCTTGCAATTGGGAGCTCCCACGGCAAGTTGTTTGGAAAGGTACAAGCGGTGCCCATTTGTGCGAGGTCCTCGCTATGCTTGCAGCAATCACAGGTCCACCCCCCGCAATTCTGTTGCTCCACATTGGCACCAATGATTTGGTTTCTGTTGACGAGTTTTCTTTGCGGCACAGAATTGTTGCTCTCTTGACCTCATGCGTTTCTCATTACCGTGATTCCATAGTGGTGTGGTCTGCCATATTACCGCGTATGTTTTATTATGGGCTGACTCTCAGGTGGCCCTCGATAAGAAGCGTAAGGCCGTAAATCGATGGGCCCGAAAACAGTGTGTGAAGTTGGGGGCTCACTTTCTGGCACATCCACAATTCTACTGGTCGGCAGCAGCCCTCTATAGATTTGATGGGGTTCACCTGTCACCGCAAGGCAACCAGATTTTCAAGGAGAATCTGCACGGCTGCATTTGTGCACTCTTGGAAATATCTAATTCTGTCTGTTAATCTGTTAATGTAGGTTTTGGGTGCGAAATATTTGGCCGTGTTTCCCTGTGGGACGCGCTGCACGCGTTTGGCTTTAATTGTCGGGATGGACACAGCCAAAAGATTTCGCAGGTACACGGCGACAATTTTAAAAGTTAGTTTTTTCTAATGTTGCGGACTACAAATGTTTAAAACGGGCTTTATCATTCACTTGTAACAAGCAGTTGTAATATCAGTTCCCTGATGTTCCACAGGGGCTATTTCCAGCCGTATGTGCCAACGACGGAACTTAAAATTGTCACATATTACAAAGTATAATTATTGTATATACTTTGATTATTGAGTTCATTGTATACAAGCAGTTGTAATAGTTCTCTGATATACCACAGGGGCTAATTACAACTGTATGTGCCATCGGATTGAACAAGTTACTCGTTGCATAAAATTCAATTAGCAATTGTTATAGTTGACAATGTCCCTGAGTTGATCAAAGGGCTTCAGTTTGGTTTACCCGTTTGTTTATTGGTAAACAGAAAATCATAATGTTAAATGTATTCAGGCAAGGGGGAATAACTTCTGAATTTTTCAAATGGTGGTTTGGGTCAAGGGACCCTCTTGGAAGGCATCGTGTGCCTATTGGTGGGGGTCTTGGTACCCCAGGTCATTGTTCAGCCTTTTGGTGGGGGGTCATTAGTACCCTAGGTGATATGACCGGTTTGCCCAAATTAATATCGGTATCTGGCATATTGAAGAAAAGAAAATCAACAATAGAACAACTGACAAAGGCTGTGGCGAATCGCAAACTTGTGTTCTCCAGTGTGATTTATTGGATTCTGAGTATAATTACCATTATGTGTTCTAGTACCAGATATGTCGAAGCGGTTCCGCTGCGTTCGATCAAGGCTAAACCAGTAGGCGAAGCTCTCATTCTATTCTTTACTCGTTTTGGTCTTCCTAAAGTTGTTCAGAGTGACCAGGGAACTAATTTTACATCCAAGTTGTTTCGAGAACAACTTAAAACACTAGGTATTGATGTGATCACTTCTAGTGCTTATCACCCTGAAAGTCAAGGGGCACTGGAACGATTCCATCCAAGATGAGAAATAATAATCAGAGGTTACTAAGATGGAGTCTCGCTCTTCAAGAGTTAGACATTGAAATTCGACATATAAAAGGGAAAGATAACATTGTTGCAGATACATTATCTAGATGTTATTAAGGAACATTATCGCTTGTGCCAAGTCCAACAGTTTTACTGTGTATGATGTACTTATTGAAAGGTTAATAACTATAATATATATAGTATGTCTATAATAATTGTTCTTTTCTTTTCTATTGGTCATATCCTAGCGTGTCAATTCAGTTTCCCTAGGAGGCAAACTCTTCTAGCGGGGAGGAGTGTTACGAATAGTAATACCACCTGTGGCACCTGTAGCCACCTGGCCGGCATGCCGCACATTCTTTGAAGGAATGTCGCGCCTCAATGGACACGCGTGGACTTAGTTTGGGGCTCGGTTAGTGTCTATACATGCCATGTGCGTGTTTCGTCTTATGAAAAGGGTGCAACTTCGGACCAACGTCTCCATGCTGTGAATGCTACCTGACGTTTTGGGAGTCGTGGCTGGACGGGTTTTGAGCTGACTCTGCTGGTGTGGTGGCTTTCTACCTGTTTGGCCGACCCTACCCCACACCGCAGACGGACGGACGCAGTGGATCTTCCATGGAGGCGTTGGCCCGTTGGCTGCACTACGGCTTCGTGGACACTGACCGAGCGGGCCTGTGTTCTTGTTTAATCATCATAAAGCAAGGTATTATCTATTCGGCCGAATGTGATTTTGCCAACATGCCTATTTGCTAATAGTTGCTTTTACGTTACGGTGGTGCTGCTTTATCATGATTTTGCGTAATGTATTGTCAATTTTACTACTGGCTTATAGCTGATTTAATTTGCCAATAATTACCTTATTTGCTTTGCTAATTTAGCCCGTTTTATTTTAATCATGCTTATTTAAACAGATTTACTTGTTCAACAAAGCTAGTTAACATGCTTGAGCACTGTGCCTAATTTGCGTGAGATTTTGGTTATTAATAAATTAATGTAAGATCATGTTTGCTTGCCATAATTTGTCCATTCGTTCAGTGGTGCAGTTTTCTAAATTCGTATCCTTTCTGTCGTGCGTCCGAGGTTGGGGACCTAGTCTAGTTGGCACGTAACACTGCGTTTACTGTGCAAGCATGTACATGTCCTGGGGCCAATTTCACGGAGCTGCTAAGCACAAAAATGTCTCGCTTGGTAAAAACAGGTCATCAGCCAAAACTCCATGTGATTTTCGTGCTAAGCAAATAACATCTGAATAGCATTCACATGCAATATACATGACATGCACATTTAACTGGTAATCCTGTTTTTATCAAGGTACATGTATGCATTTTCATTTTGAGCAAATTTGTGTGCTAAACAGCTCCGTGAAATTGGCCCTGGTACATACAGTACATGTGTACAGTACAGTGTTGTAGGCAAGACCAGCAGGCTTAAGCTATTCAAATGAACTGTAACAAAAGCATTCCTTTGTCATGGTTTATTCCTGTTACTTGTGCATGGTCTTGTGATGGTCTCGACTACATGGTATACAACACAACTGCCCATGAAAGGATCATCTTACTTTTTAATTTTCTTAGTGCACACATGTACATTATTTTGTACACGTGTACATGTTACAGTTGGGTGGTTGTACATATTATTATACAAGTACATTGTTTATAAACAAATAATTTAAGGGTTTGTGCTGTGAATATTTCGGTACATGTATATTTTCTGTTCATCTTCTAATCACTTTATAGTTACATGTAGATATCAATTTGACCTGGAAAATAGATCAATCAGGATTTGTACTGATACATTTGGCTTCCTCTTGACATTTCTTTTCATTGCGTGCATGTACATGTACCCCCCCCCCCCCCCACCACCACCACCAAATAAACAATTAACAGGGTTTTGTTATTGAAGTGATCTCTGTGTACTTACTGTAGTACATAACACTTCAATGACAAGAAAAGAAAAGAGGAATAATGTTACTTAACAAAAAGAAAAAAGGCATGCAATGTAAAAACACTGGATTATCAACTTCAAGTTAAGAAAAAGAAATGAATCCCTTTGCCTAAAGGGAGAAGTAAATAGAGTGGAACTACATGTACATGTACAGGGCAAGTTGGTTCTGGATTTTCATTTTTAACAGCCTGTACATACATGTACCCAACATTCATCTCCCCCCCCCCCCCAGTAAAGTATAAATGAATAATTTAAAAAGTGTGCTTTAATTAATGAAATGAGCCGTTTGATTTATATATCTCGATTAAACACCCTTCCCCCCCCCCCTCCCAAAAGACATTCGAACCTGCGACCTCCGGGTTACCGTACCGGCGCTCTACCAACTGAGCTATCTTGCCCCGTGTTGGCGGTCTCCCAAATTGTCAGTATCTTTGTTCGGGTGGGGCTAGTCAGAAGTCATAAACCCAGAAAGCTTACTTTTTGCCTCAACATATTACACATGTACAAAAATGTAGTATGTTTTCATGGATTTTAACAAAATAATGAAATAATCGACTGACCTTTCCAATTTTCCCTTTTTAAGGGCAACACAATTTTTAGGGGTCCTTATGAAAAAATAGCCCTGCTATTAACATACTGGTGTGGCAAGACTGCACTCTCAACCAACTCAAAAAATGAAAAACATGAACAAACCACATGTATGCTGGTTTTTTTCAATAATATTTAAATTGTGTATGATTTTCTGGGGTAAGACTCTTTTCTCAAGTAAAGACACATATTCAAATGAACTCTCACAAAAGCATTCCTACATGTATGCCATTGTTCATCATGTTACTTTGTAAATGGAATTCTACAAAGGACATTTGATGGACTTGACTAAAACATTTTAATATTTTTTCACCTGGCCCTATTGATTTGTGGGGGCCGTATCGTAAGTCCAACGCCTCAGAAGTCCGAAATTTCGGAAATATGAGGCATCATATTTATGAGGCATCGGACTTATGGATAATTTTAGTATTCGGCCTCTTAGCTCCGACGCCTCATAAGTCCGATGTCTCATAAGTCCGACGTCAGACAAACGAGGCGTCGGACCTATGAGGTGTCGGAACTAAGGACCGTTACAAAGAAAGGTTCATTTGTCTGACAAGGCAAGAATGAGTTTTACAAAAAGTTATACGACGATGTAAGCGAGGACGTTTCTCAAACACTGGCTTGGGCTTGGGCTTGGTCTCCAGCTATTCCTCAGCCACACTGCCAATCTGAAGCCTTGAATACATAAATAAATAAACAGGATCTGGCTCTAGATTAAAATATAAGATTTTGGTGTACATAAAACAGTCCAAGATCTTGCAAAATCTGGGGACAGAAAAGTACGCGAAGCCCAAGCCCAAGCCAGGTTTGAGAAATGCCCCAAGTAGTCCGGCAATGTGTATTTGGCGTCAGAGTCCACCGGCGTGTAGACTTGGCGCAAGGGTTGTATTCATTAATGGCTTGTTGAACAAACTTTGTGTCGGACTTACGAGGTGTCGGATTTATGAGTCGTTGGACTTATGGACCAAAATAGAAGTAAATGTAATTGTTGGACTTATGAGGCGTCGAACCTATGAGGCGTTGGACTTATGGGTCGTCGGACCTATGAGGCGTCGGACTTATGCGCGGACCCCGATTTGTGTTATGCAGGACTGAACTAACTTTGCAATGACATGTTTTTTAATAAAGACTTCACCCATTTCACAAGATCGGGAACATTCAAGTTAGACAGCACAGAGCAAGGAAAGTCAGGGAAATTGAAATGCCTTCTTCCGCCTGGACTTCAAAGACATTGTCACGATGCAATTCCATTGCCAGTTCAAGATGATCCTTTGTGGTTTTCTTGGTGTGTTTTCCCGAGGGCTTGTGAACATCTGGTTGGTTGTTTATAGTCATGAGAAGTTTGTCAATGACTTGTGCTGATCGACTTATTCTGTTGATACTTTGTTGTGTCACTTTCCCTCTCATACTGCCGCAGTTCTCTTTGAACACTCGAATCAATTTCTCTATCTACTTCTACGTTACCATTTATGGTCCCAGTCGTATTTGCAAATCTGTTCCATTTAAGTTCATGAGCCAGCCGTGGGCTCAGGAAGCAATTTATTTGTGCCAACAATCTTAGAACCTGGTAGCTGTATTTCGGTTTCCTTGCAGCCTTGAAGTGAAGCAGGAGAAATTTATAGAGCCGGATGATTCTCTCACCATCACCAAGTTGTCGTGCGTCATTAAAGTCGCAGGCAAGTATTCCCAAACTTAGGGCAGTTAGCGTGTAATTAAACATTGCATCCTTGTCAGGTGCCAGCTGAGCTCGTTCCTCGGGGGGTGGCTGTATTCCAGGGTGCTTGCTCTTCATATGTTTCTTGAGCCCTCTCTGTGTTACATATGTTTTGGGACAATGGGGGCATGACAGCATTGATGAATCTTGCTGCATTTCTGCTGTACTTGGAACTGCATACTGATCAACAATTTCTTCAAGAACTACATTTACATAGTGACTTTTCTGCTGATGAACAGCAAAATCAAAGTCATTCTTGGTAGGTTGATCAGAGATTTTGGACATACCAAAGTACTTCATTGCAGCTGCAATAACCAAGGCTGTGGTGTACTGGCTGATGAGGTCTACTGCTGCATTGATGTTTTTCATTGGGTCAGTAGTGACGCTTCGGGCTTCCAAGAAGTTCCTTGCTGCATACAGGGTACCCTTGTCCCCACTTGACGAAGTGTCATACAGGTGTAACCAAATAACCTGTTTGAACAAAGTTAACACACATTATGTAGATGTGTAGATGTGGCAGATGTTCAAGGATGTAGTTGGATTACTTGATTTAAAAAAGAAACACCAACAAATCCCAGTTGGAAGCTAAATAAGCACATTCAAATGAAATTGACTTGAGCAGGGTTTGATCCTCCAGATAGCTGTTCTGGTCATCTACCAACTAAGCTATCCCAGCCCCATTTTGTCAATGTATCTGTTGAAGAAGCATTGTGTTAAAATCCTTCTGATTTCAGCTTTTAATATATTTTTATTTACTCATTTATCCATGACTGTAGGGGTTAAATGTTTAAGTTCACTATTTTAATATGATCCATTTCTTTCTAAATATTTCTTTTTCCATTTATTATGGAAGAATATCAATTGAGGCAGAGTTAATGTCTGAATATTTATAATTGGTTTGCACACAATCTGTTTAGAGTGGCATACTTCAAGTGAGCAAATTTAAAGATGGTGTTGATTGCTGAGAGAAGTCTGCGTCATTCTTTTTCTTTCAAAGTAAGCAAAGAAACTGGCAGGAGCAGGATTTGCATCTGCGACCTCCGGATTACCGTACCGGCGCTCTACAAACTCAGCTATCTTGCCCTACATGTATGTTGGCGTTCTCCCAAATTGTCAGTATCTTTGTTCGGGTGTCAGAAGTCATAAACCCAGAATGCCGTATAGCCAGGGATCACACCCAACTTTACGATACAACCTGGGAAGCGACATTGTGGGGAACACTCAATGAGGATACGACTTTTTAATTCTGGTTTGTTTGACAATATTTTTATTTTTATGTAGATTTCATATTGTAAAATTAGTCTAAAAGTCATTGCTGTGGGCAGCTAACAATTTGACATCATAGGATGAATTCCCCTTTTGTGTCTCTAGCAAAAAGCCAAAAAGGGAGGGCTCGTCCAATTACGTTGATTTGTTTGCTGCCCGCATGCAGCGACTACTTTCAGACAAATGGCAACATAGGCCAGCGGGCTAGAGGGAACTTGAGAAAACTAGCTCTCAAAAGTCACTTTTTGGTATTTCATGGCAGAAATAATTTGATTTTACAATACGCAATCTACATAGAAATAAACAAAACTCACGCACACTTCTTTCAGAAATTGACATCGTCTTTAAATGTGCTGATAGCTAGTGTTTTACTTGAAAAACAATATGTACATGGTAAAAATTAGCCAGAGCATGGAAATCAGCAATCACAGGAACAAGGCCTTCTAAACGTTTACTCGGTGTTGCCGAGTTACGTTGCTCCATCTTGCAAGACATCTCACGTTCACAGGTCAACAGATCACCAGCACTGATGATTGTTACTGGTGTCTCACTGCCATGGCCAGGTACATATTTGTGCAGATGATGCATGATGCGATAGATGCCCTCTGCCGAGTTCTCGCTCTCCATCAGCACTCCTAGGTTAACCTCAATACAGGAAAGATGGGAAAAATGAAACAGATTTATTCTTACATTTTCAATATACAACTAGCGGAGGGAGAAATTTTATTCAAACTGAATAAAAGTTATCATATTTCACCTGAAGTTCCCATCTAGCTTATAGTCATGCAAATAGAAAGTGAGGAGTGAGGTCTTGCATGAAAAGCCCTACCAATGACTGAATATAGTTTGCATGGTTCAGTGACACTCTGAAAGAGTTGTAATGTTACAGAAAATGGATGGGAATGCTATTCATATACCAAGAAGATCCCTAGTAAGAAAATGCAGCAAAAATCAGACACCTTGGTGAATGTTTTCTTTTGCATGTGTCATAAAAAAAAATGAAAGGTTAACCTTTTTAAGGTTGCTTTCAAATATCTGTTTACCAAAATTGAAACCTAATAGTGGAATTCATACTAAATTATTAAAAAGTCCGGATTTATATCCCACCACAGAGCTTGCCAGCCTTTTCATTTCATTTAAGTCAAAATACATCATTAAGTTTGATCCTAGAATATCGCCCTGGAACAGTCACTGCCAAAACCTGAAACTTTCACAAAGAAGATGAACAGGGTGATTCACAAGAAAGGGACTTGGATTAATTTATACATGTATTAAATGAGCATGTTCTGAAACACATTTAAAAACGAAATTACTGAAATTTATCAATGCTATGAGTTTTACCCAAAACAAAAAAAGTCATTTTTACAGCTGTAAAAAAATGGAATGCCATTTGAAATCAAAGCTATTGAGCTCAGTAGGAACCATAAATTAAACACACATGAAATAAGCCTCACCAAAGCACTTTTTGGCAATATAATTATAGAAAATAGAATAGTTTCCTTAATTCTCTGCCGAACAGGACAAGATCATAAAAACTTACAATTTTAGATTTCTGCCGGAGTTCTACCATATGTGGATGAGGAATCTCCGCAGGAATATGAGCACTCATCCAACTCAAAGAAGGAAGATTCTTAGCAATGCTGTTTCCTGTAAGAGTCTTCCACTCTTGTTTGAGGAGCTTGTTGTCATCTATGGTCGGGAGGAACTCGGCAATATCTATCGATTGAGCTGAGGCAGTAGGTCTATCATCTGGCAGGTGTTTGGAATCCACCCTATTTTGAATGGCTATGATCTGCACCATGTGGAGGTCAGTTCCATGTTTTGCACGTGATGTGTGACGAGGATGCACCACAATGTCAACATTGTCCATAACCATCTGGAACCCTTTGACATCTGTGCTGTCGGGATGATGTTCATCATTTGCTTGACCAACAGTCTCATCCTGTCTCTCTGCTTGTCTCTGAGCCCAATTGGCCTTGGCCCACTCTATTACATCCTTGTCAAAATCAATCCCAAATGAGACTTGCTTTTGCATGACAGTTTTGTAGCTGGAACACATGCATCGTGAGTGCAGATGACTGAATGCCAGTGTTGTAGTCAAGGCCACAACCTCCGAGGCCGAGGCCAAGACCGAGGCCACAACCTCCGAGGCCGAGACCGAGGCCGAGGCCACAACCTCCGAGGCCAAGGCCGAGGCCGAGGCCACAACGTCCGAGGCCGAGGCCGAGGCCGAGGCCGGTTACTAAACACGTAATAAACTAATAATCCACTCAATCAAGGTTAAAGGCAGTGTGTATGATTGGTCGTTGTTACAATTTTCAGAAATGGGCGGATTTGGGGGTTAGTATTTTATAGGAAATATCGTTCCACTGACCTGTTCAAAGTTTTGCGTTGTTGGATGGCGAGAAAAACGAGAGAAAAACGGCGCTCGTTTTCAACCGTCGGGCGGATGATAGCCTTTAGCCAACAAGACGCGCGTGGCTACCTGGACACGTGACGCGCCCCGAATGCCAGCATGTCCGGGGCGCGCCACTCGTCCGGGTAGCCACGCGCGCCTTGACTAAAGCCTACAGGGCAGTTTTCCAACGATTGAAAACAATATAAATTTCCACTTTTCTTGACAACGACAGCACACCTGGTGCTATCATTTCACACGATGATTGAGACTACTATTAACTTACAGGCTAGTAAGGTATTTCGTAATAATTCAGTAAAAACAAATTAGAGGATTACCAATCGTGTACACTACCTTCATTGTTGGATTTTCTATTTTATTTTCAAGTCACGTCAATGGCAGGTTCCTTAAAGGATATGTTTATTGCATTTCAAGAACATAAGGGTCTCCAGCATCTATTGGGATAGCTTTGCACGGTGTGGCCTCATAATAATCCCTCCTCTGCTAAAAATGCGCTCCACTGGAGCACTGCTGGCTGGAACATAGTCTTGGGCCCAAGACCCTTGTGTTGTTATTTCAGAGCGCCCGCGCGCCAGATTCACTAACGTTGTGTCCTCGAAATCCCGGCTTCGTACGTGCGTTCTGGCCTCACGCATGCGTAGTTTACAAAATACAGCCGAATCCGCAGCCGGTGTTTGTCAAACGTGCACGATTTTGGATCGCCACAAGGGTCTTGGATAAGTTGGCAGGCAATTCTTAACTTTTTCTTTACTTTTCGATGAATCTCCCTCGCTTTTCCGAGGGATCCAATCAGTGACCGAGTTTGAGCCTTATCATAAATTATTCATTACATGCAAATACATAGGACATGACGAGGCATCATGACCATTGATCTGCAGCTGCGCGCGTCACATGCGCGTGCACGCATGTCGGACATAAACCACGAATGTGATTGGTCAGAACACCATCAGGCGACGCTCACTGGATCGGTCTATTGCATAACCGTCCATCATTATCACAGTCCACAGTCTGGTCGCGCCCTCGAAATGCCAACTTATCCAAGACTTTACTACAGATCCAAAATCTTATCGCGCTGTCGGCCTATTGCAACTACACTGTACCTAATCGCGCTGCCTGTGCATTGCAACTGCGAAAGTACAAAAGTACAATAGTAACGTCTTTGAACCAAGACTAGCTGGAACAGAGAGGACAGTCTTTGCAAGGGCATGTAGGTATGGGTACATAGACTAGTAGACATGTGACAGGCTTCGCGTTGCGCGAGCACGCGTGAATAACAGGTTGGTTCCCTCAACTTCACTGCCGGCCACCATTATGATTATCGCTTTAACGTTCACTCGTTCAGGGCCGAGTGGTGGACCAGGAACCAGTCTATAGCGGGAGTAGACAGATTATCTAACAAAAATATTAGATGCTACCTGAGTACGTGTAACACAATAGTGGCAGTTCATGGGGCGAGTGAAGTGCTGGACCAGGAACTACACGTAGTCTATAACCGGGAGTAGACTGGTTCTACAAGAAGATAATACATATCATGTACGTACGTAGTACGTGCAATCGGGGAGCTATCTATAGCTCCATGGTGCAATAATGCAAATACCAGTTCATTAATTCGTGCGTATCTGCTTGAAACTTTATTTCGTTTCACGGAACTCACTGTGGCAGTTTCTCGAAAGTTTCATGAGGTAAACAATTTAAATTAATTGAAACAGAAAACACATCTGAATTGGTGGGAAAATTGGTCAAAGTGGGCGGCCTCGAGCCGGCCTCGACCAGATCTTCGAGTCCGGAAGGCTCCGAGGCCGAGGCCGAGGCCGAGGCCTTGCACTCCGAGGCCAAGGCCGAGACCGAGGCCATAAAAATCGGCCTCGAGGCCGGCCTCGAGGCCGAGGCCGGTCTCGAGACCTCCAACACTGCTGAATGCTCCCTTCTTGGCACTGCTTTGCTTCAAAGCCAGTGAAGTCAGCACTTGGTGTGTGTTCATATTTTTGGATCGACAGTTTAGAAGAATTCCTGCTGCTGTGGTGATTCCTGGAATGAGTGTTTCCCGAGTCTTCATTCTGTTTCTTTTTAGTTCAGCAACATTTTCGGCAGCTGCATGAATGGTTGCAGCAAACAGTGGGGACTTCATTTCCAGCTCCTTGTCTTGTTCAATGTAGCTGAAGTTTTCCAAGTCTTGGAGGGTTGACCCACGAAATAGAATTTGAATTATGTAAATCGCACAAACCAGTCACTTCCGTTGATACAGATGTCATCAACTTTTCTTTAAATTCCTCTTCAGCATCTCTTGAATTTAGAACAAGGCGTATTGCACGTGTCTCGTCTCCCATGATACAAAGTGCTACAGCAACATCAAGCCAAAGTCCAGAGAGTTGGCTTGTGTGAACTCTGTTGACATAGTGCACTGAGACCTGCAGTGTAACATACAAATTTGGGTTACAAATAGTTTCTAAGCAATCAATTAATTATATTTTTACCTTTAAATTCCTTCAAAAAATCTGAGACATTTCAGCAGTGGACATGTGTACAAATCTCATGTGCAACAGTAATTTGATAAAAAAATTAAAGGCATCATACATATTGGCTTTTTTAGCTGTAATTTTCAAAAAGGGATGGATTTGGGAGATTGTTTTGGCATTTTATAAAACAAATATTGTCACACTCAGACCCCCTCATGGATGCTGGAAAAAGACAAAAATAGATTGTTGTTCTTGTTGCTCTTTTAGTCTGGTTCCCTACTTCAATGAAAACAGTGGCTCGAGGTTGTCATTTTTTTCTAGTCCTAGGAATTGACCGTGGTGATATGTAGGCCTATTTCCGAGTAGTGGGGTGTAAATGGCACCGCAATGTCAAGAGTCCATAGGTATCCCCCCCCCCTTTTCAAAATTATTTTCTGGGGCAAAAAAATCGGGGGCAACATTTTTTGAAAAATCGCAACATTCTTAAAAAACAAATTTGGTGCCCCCCCCCCCCCCCCCCCCGGGGTGCGCCACTGTCGCGGTGGGGAACATTCTTTTGATTTGGTGCCCAATTTCCGGACGTCAAATCATTGTGTTCAAAACACTTTTCTTGATGAAGGGGTTCCCGGTGATCCTACAGCTTTTCTCTTCTCCCGTTGCATTTTCTGTGTATGCTTGGGTGACGGAAATTCCGAGACGCCATGATGTTTATCTTTACTTGCCGTGAAAAGAGAACGCATCTCCGACGCGATATCTTTGTCTTTGACGAGTCTCGAAAATCGTCTTTCGCACTGTTCACAAATGTACTTGTCTGTAGTGCACGGGATGTCTTGCCCGAGAGTTTGGTTCAGTAATCTGTAAAATTCAGGATCTTTTTTGCATTTAGTACTCATCGATATGTACCTCCGGCAGGTTATAAGTTCTCGACCGCAAATTAGACACTCCCGACTTGCAATCTTGCGACCACCGGCCGCGCGAACATCGACCCGCTTCGCCGAAGCCATTGTGCCGTACTGCATAAACTTTCCACCTATCCCGGCCGCGCCGGCCGCCCTGCCTGGCCTGCCATGCCGGCCCTCTGGCCCGCATCCGGCCGTGCGCGCCATACCGCTGGAGGGTAGTAGTATAGGAGATGCCGATTCTGTCACAAATCTTTTATTTCAAAAATATCCCCAATTTTGCTGTATAGATATACAGCAAATTTTTAGAAATTTTGAAATTCCTAAATCGTCTAAAAATCGTCTAAAAATTTCTCTAAATTTTGCTGTATAGATATACACCAACATTTTGCAAAAAATCTACAAAATCAGAAAATAGAAAAGAGTTTTTTAGTTGTTTACACCCATACTATTTTAAAATTAATTTCATTTGTTATAAGCCAATTTAAAAAAAAAAAAAAAAAAAAAAAAAAAAAAATTATATTGCCATAATAGAAGATGGACATTCAACCTTTGATTCATGGATACAATAGATGGAACAAAATAACTTTAAAAAAATATATCGATAAGTATAACTTATCTTTAGGAACACCAACAGGACGCAACGGTGTATATATCAGGCGAGATTATATTTACGCTATAAAGAAAGAGGAAAACAAATATAAAAATTTGAGAGTTAAAACTCAAGAAAGTGTAGCGCAAATCATACGCGATAAAAATATTCAAGTCACTTCTACGGGTAGAAATGGTCAAGCGCTGAAAAAGGATTACATCGAAGCTATAAAAAGATTTAAATCTCCAAATATTTTTCGAGAATCAGACTTTCGAGAGACGAGAAGATTTGCGAACAGTTATAGAAATTGGGAAATTGTACCAAATCTGTTTATCGACGATCCAGAACAATTTTACAACACCCACGCGTCAATGATCAAAAGCAAAATTACTGCTGAATTATGAGAACTAAGAACGATGAAACTTCAGAGCGCTATGAAAGTGAAGTATAAAAAAATAACGCCAGATGGTAATACTATAACATCGATTGCAACTCATTTTAGTCATCAAAATCGCGTCTTAAACGAGAGTGATATACAAACAACTCTCAGACAACAATTTGAAACGATACTATTGCAGATAGATAAATATACGAATGAAGGAAGTGGTTGGGTCATAGATAAAGTACTAGCGTTTTACATCAACATAAACAGAGTTAACCCTATGGTAGGTGCTTCTTACGTAGCACTACCTAAATTTATCGATAGTAAACACGCAACCATCAACATCAAAAACGAAGATCAAGAGTGTATAAGAGTAGCTTTGGGAATATATACCGATAAGGTTAAAAACAACATAGAAACAAATCCAAATTACAAATTTAACGGAAATAGAACTGCTATTTATAAAACTGATGATGGATTAAATTTTAAAGATGTAGACTTCCCCACACCCATACATCAGGTACCTAGAATAGAAAGACAAAATAATCTAAGTATAAACGTGTTTGGTTACGAAAAACAAGAATCGATATATCCATTATATCTCTCTAAAAACCCAGACGCTACGTCCGTTAACCTGCTGTTGTTTGGAGGCCATTATTGCTGGATAAACAACTTGCCTAGATTATTATCTAGCGTTACGAACAGCCAACATCGTAAACATTTTTGCTTAAGATGTTTATCTCATTTTAATTCGCCGGAGAAGCTGGAAATACATGAGATAGATTGCAAAGGAATAGACGCAGCCCCGACCAGAGTCGTAATGCCAGACCAAAGCAAGACTATTCTTAAGTTCAATAACTTTAACAATTTACAAGACGCGCCTTTCGTCATATACGCGGATTTTGAATCTCTATTAGAAAAAACAACCGCCTCTGCTAGCGAAGAGAGCGCCACAATTAACACTCACATTCACAGAGCCTGCGGTTATTCGTACGTTGTCGTTAGATGCGATGGTCGTCAAATAAAGCAAAAGACATATAGAGGTAGAGACGCGGTAGATCATTCTATAACGTCGTTGAAAAGAATACAACCTCTATTAAGCGCGAGTCTAGCTGACGCTAAACCGATGAACTATACGTTACGAGACGAAAGGCGCCACCTAAACTCTAACGAGTGCTGGATTTGCGGCAGGCCGAAAGAACCAAACAAGAAAGAAGATATGGAAAAATACTCATACGAAAACAAAAAGGGATACGTCGAGAAAAAGTGTATGACCTGCGAGAAAAAGATTTAAAAATTTCGAAAAGTAAGAGATCACTGTCACATTACCGGTAAATATCGCGGCGCTGCGCACGCTTTCTGTAATCTTAAATTGAAAATACGACCCAACAAAACACCAATACCGGTTGTCTTTCACAATTTGGAGAATTACGACGCGCACTTGATAATGCAGGGTATTTCTAAGTATCAAGAAGATATCTGGTATATACCCAAAAATTCAGACAGATACATTTCATTTTCGATTGGTCAATATAGATTTATTGACTCGTTTCATTTTATGTCTTGCGCTCTTGACGATTTAGTTAAGTCTTGTCCGAGAGAATCTTTTAGTTTACTCTTGAAGCGTTTTGGCGAAGAGAACGTAGACTCGCTATTACAAAAGGGTGTTTATCCGTACGAGTATATGGACAGCGTTGAAAGATTTAACGAAACTACTTTACCGTCTAAAGAATGTTTTTACAGCGGTCTAAAGGGCAAACATATATCGAGCGAAGACTACGAAAGAGCGCAACGAGTGTGGGAAGCTTTTAACATTAAATATATGGGTGAATATCACGACCTGTACGTAACTACAGACGCTCTACTACTAGCCGGGGTATTTGAGAATTTTAGACAAAATGTGTAGAACAAACTACAAGTTGGACCCCGCCAACTACTTCACAGCACCCGGTCTAAGTTGGGACGCGTTGCTAAGACACACGAAAATTGAATTAGAACTTTTGACTGATATAGACCAGCACTTATTTTTTGAAAAGGCGAAAAGTGGAGGAATATCGAGCGTTGGAAGCGCTAGACACTTTAAGGTGAATAATAAGTACCTGAAAGACTACGACTCAGATAAGCCGGACTCTTATATTCTCTATCTCGACGCAAACAATTTATACGGATGGGCAATGAGTCGACCGCTACCATACGGAGGATATATTTGGGTCACCGCGAGTCAATTTACCCACGATCGAATCATGGCGCTAAAAGACGTTTCTAAAACCGGATATATGTTCGAGGTAACGCTTGAATACCCCGAGCAACTACACGATCTTCACAACGACTATCCGTTAGCGCCGGCAAACCAAGTCATACCGGAAGAATGGTTATCGAAGTATCAACTAAACTTGGTAGACGAGATAAGATCTAGCGCTAAAGTAAAGAAAAACAAAATAACGGGTACGCTATATCGCGAAGAAAAAGAATAAACGGCTACGCTATATCTCAAAGAAAAAAAATTAACGGGTACGCTATATCGCAAAGAAAAATATGTATTACAGTACGTCAATTTGAAACAGTATCTGAGATTGGGCCTAAAACTAACGAAAGTACATCGGGCGTTACAATTTGAGCAAAAACCTTGGATGAAATCGTATATCGATAAGAACACCCAACTAAGAAAAGAAGCGAAGTCAGTTTTTGAAACAAATTTCTTCAAGTTGATGAACAACTCGGTATTTGGTAAAACGATGGAAAATGTCAGAAATAGAATAAATGGAGCGCTACTGCGAGATGATCAAGTCAAAGAATACACAAAAATAATTTCTAAACCTAGCTACAAGTCTACTACCGCGTTTGAAGAATGCGACCTATCATTTGTAGAATCGTATCGAACTAAAGTCCGCCTAGACAAACCGATTTACTGCGGCGTTAGTATATTGGATTTATCAAAGACTCTAATGTATGACTTCTATTACAACAAATTAAAAAAGACGTATGGGGATGGAATAAGGTTGATGTATACAGACACAGACTCGCTGCTTTTGATTATCTATACGAAAGACGTTTATCTCGATATGGAAAAACAGTCCGACTTGTATGATTTTAGCAACTACGAGGAAAGCCACTTTTTATACGACGAGACTAACAAGAAAGTCATCGGTAAATTTAAAGACGAATGCGAAGGAAAAGTTATGAGCGAAGCTACATGCATCAGATCAAAGATGTACTCGATTTTATACGGGAAACGCGATACTATAAAGAAGGCCAAAGGTGTAAACCGAGTGGTTATAGACAACAATCTAACTTACGAAAATTATAAAAATTGTGTTTTAGCGAGGAAATGCTATTCAAACAATATGATAAAAATTGGGTCCGAACATCACATGATATACATGGAGGCTCAAGTTAAACAATCGTTAAATCCTTTAGATACGAAGAGATATATTTTACCAGATGGTGTTGATACTCTGGCTTATGGTCACCGTTCTATAGACGTTCTATACGCTAAAGATTAGAACAAGAATTTCTATAAATATCTACTCGAAAAATAAATCTCTTATGGTTATTATCTATTAACGCACCGTTGCAGTCTCTGAAAGAAAAACTCAGTTCAGGTATTTTACTCCTAATTAGCGGTATGACAGTTTTTCTTTGATTTTGGATAGTCGCGATTATATCCGAATCAGAGTTAATATAATAATCGGTATAACGTCTAACAAGTGCGTGCTCCTTCCATTATAGAAATTATTATACGTAGATAATTCGCCGCAATGTAAAACAATTGTATTCACATAATTAATATTATAATGTCCTACAAGTTCACCCTCAGTTATGGGTAACCTTAAAGCGGTTTGTAGACCCAACACTTTTTGAGTATGTTGATCGAAACTAATGACAACATCAATACAATCCAAATCAATACTACCGACATTAAAAACAATTTTTTTACTAAGCTTGTCCGCGGAAACTGTAATCAAAGTTAATTTATTAAGTTCAGCTATTAACCCATCAATATCATAATTTCCAGTTGGAATTACCATTTCACCGTTAGTTACACTACTGTCTTTATATAATGACCATCCTATAGTCATACGTTGAGATATATTATAAAAACCGATGGTAAATATCGCGTTGTTTAAACTCATACAGTAATCTCCCTTAGAGTTATCTATAGGTTTTGACAGTCTAAACGTTTGTTCGCTACCAACCATTTCAAAAATGTGCGATTCCATTTTAATAAACTAAAATATTTGGTTTAATAAAATAAAAACGTAAACATCTTTTTAGATTTTATTAAAACTTACCGATCGTCAAGTTAAAACTAATCTTTTTTCCTCGATTATCGATTAACTCGCCGTCGCGGTCTTTGATACTAAAGCTAAGTTGGTTTATCCTAGCGCCCGCGAGTCTATGAGCGGTTAATCTTATATTTTTGATAATCTTATTATCTCTTTTCGTTATTGGTATAACGTATAACAAGTACGTACCACTTCCGTTATAGAAATTATTAGACGTAGATAACTGATCGCAATGTAAAAAAGCTGTATCGATAGGTGTTGTATTAAAATACCCTACGTAATCTACACCAAAAACTTTTTTTTTTTCTGATATCCCCAACAATTGTTTAATGTTTTTATCAAAGCGTAGAACGTTATTTTCTTCCGTTATATTTAAAGATATCTTTTTATTAAGTTTATCTACAGAGACTTCTAACCAAACTAATTTACTAAGTCTATCTCCGATCCAATCTATATCGTAATATCCAGCCGGAATATCAATTTTACCATCCGTACTACCCGTTTTTTCCCCCGTGTTTGGATCGATTTGATTTATAAAATAGAGAATGTCGCTATTACTAGTTATATTATAAAACCCCGCGGTAAATATCACGCTGTTTAAACTCATACAGTAATCTCCCTTAGAGTTATCTATAGGTTTTGATAAATTTAAAGTTTGTTCGTTACCAACCATTTCAAAAATGTGCGATTCCATTTTAAACTTTACTTTATTTTTTAAACGATTTTAAATTAATTGTTTGTTTAATAAAAATGAACTTGAGTCAACTTAACATCATCGTAAACGCCAACAACAACGGGTTTTTTAACTCTAATTTAGTAGACCTATTTAGCGCTTATAAAATGTCCGGATTATACTTGATTCCATCAAATATGGAGCTTTTAGTCGGTATTCATCAAGGTTATACTAATAATATACAGATAGCTACGCCAGATTCATCGATAGGATTAAATATCAATTTGAACTCAGACGTACCCCCGCCACCAACCCCAATCTCAGACGTACCCCCGCCACCAACCCCAATCTCAGACGTACCACCGCCGCCAGACTCGCACGAACAAGAAAAAACTGCTTTAGTCGTTGGTTTAATGGCTGCTGCTGGGGTGGGGTATCTAGCTTACGATATTTTACGTAATTAATTTAGCCGGTGGTAACTCAGTATCTGATGGAACGACCATTAATTCTTTCGTAACGAACGATCTCTTGGGACCATCTTTTAGCCAGTACAATGCGGGCTGCCCAGGATTCATTGTTCTTTTTTGTATCGTATACATTTCTAAGCTCCAAATAGGATCGGTAGCTCTTCTTTTAACGTCTTTTTCGGGCTCTCCAGGAGCATAAAGATATCTAACGATATCATCATTTACGCTTAAAAGTTGTTCCGGTTTATCTGGACTCAAGAGCCCTGAAGAACTCAATTGTCTTATTTCTAACTGAGACATAGCCAATTTAGGAGTTAACGGTTTGCCTTTCATAATCGATATCGATCTAGTTTCTTCGTCGTTTAACGCATTTATAACATCGGGCAATCTTTTTACCCACGAGCGGCTACGCTCGGTAGGCTCTAACATTTCTTGAGCGTATTGATGACCGAATAATCTTTCGGCCAAAGTACGATTAAATCTTTCTACTATACCTTGAGCTCTATGATTACTAACCTCGCCTCTTTGTACTATTACATTTTTAGTCCGCAACAAAGTATTAAATTCAGCCATAAATTCTGTACCGGGATCTACTTTTATAGGTTTAGGCCAAGACAAGGCCGATCTTTTGTAAATCATTTTGATAGCCTCTACAACTTGAGTACTCGTTTTATTCGTCAAGGGTTCAGCTTCTTTATATCGAGTGGCCACATCAACAATCGTCAACGCGTATCTATAAGTTTTTCGTCTAACTACATCGTGAGGTAGATATAACAGATCCGCTTGATGCATTTCATTGGGTAATCATATAACCTTATTGAGGCTCGTAGGTCTCGGGATATTACTGGGGGCCGGCAAATAAATTTGCCACATGGCTTGTTTTCTTAACCAATTTCTAACGGCTGACTCGGGTACATTGGCTTTTAACGATAATATTTTTATGGCGCCTGCACCTTTCCAATATCCTCTAGGACTGTAAAATATTTTTTTTTCTTAATTTTGTTTCCATTTTATTTTATACTTCGTTAAAATTTTAACGACTTATTAAAAATGGTGAGTCTTTTAATTATGGGTGCTGGAGCTATAATAAGCGCTGTGGCATTTAGCGGAACGAGCTTCGCATTTTCTAAGATAGGGAAAGGCGGTGCGGACGAAGAACGTAAACGACATGATTTGGCTTTAGAAAGATTAACTGAAGCTAAACAAGAGTGGGTGGAACAAAGAACCAAGGTTCTAGATTATCTAAACGATCGACTACATAAAGGAGCCAGGGCTCAAAAACATTTAAAAATGTAGATGAGGCGTTGAGAGAATATAACGAAGTAACCAACGAAGAGTTGCGATTACCTCGCGAACCTGTATTGTCGGAATTTGTTATAATCCAAAGTTTGAAAAAGTAGACGTTACGATAGAGGGTAAGCCAAATCAATTGTATAGTCAGGGCATGAAGCGTTATCAACACTGGGATGAGATTACCAAGTTTTTCGGCGACTCTAATACAGAATTTGGTGCTGGTGCATGCAAAGACTTAGACTTACACGATATGACGCTAGGAGATAACTTAAACACTAGTTATGGTCTTTGGCTAGATACGAGGGTGACGGATGATAATAGAAGTCACGGTTCTGGTAGGAAAATAGGAGACGTAGGTGGCGGTATTTCTCTTCATTTAGAAAGAGAGGCTGAGACAGCTGGTGAACTAGCGTGTTACGTTTTCTTGGTGATGGATGGTCAGTTGGTTCTCGAAGATGGAAGATTTAGCGGTAGTTACTCTTAAAATACAAAGAGTAAAATATAGTCCTTACTATTAAATAAGCATGTTTCCAAAGACACCACACTGTGCCCTAATATGCGGTAGGACTAATTCGGGTAAAACTAAATATATTTTAGATCTATTAGAAACTACGTATAAAGATCACTTTGAAAATATTGTAGCTATTTGTCCTACGCTATCGAACAACAAGACTTATCACGAGAGACCTTGGTTGTGGTTAGATCCTGAGATATACCTATGCGATTTAGAGGTAGAAAATGTGTCTCTCAACGAAGCTTTAGAATTTTATAGAGCTCGATTTAAAGGATCGCACGTTCTATTTTTGATAGATGATTGTAGCTCGGAACAAGAAATAAAATACCGTAAGGCGGCGTATGGGAAAAATACTTGCATTTTAACAAAATTGGCGTTTAGCGGTAGGCACGACAATCACTACTGTTGGTTGATTACTCAAAAGTATAATTGCGTAATGACGGATTATCGAGCTCAAACTGCATTTGTCGTATTGTTTTATTGTAAAGATAAAAATAGTTTCGATCAATGTCTCGATGAAAATGATGCGGTGCCTTTAGAAGAAAGATCGAGAATTATACAGATTTTAAGAGATGTGCCTTTTAGTAAATTATTGGTAAAAACTGATCCTCCAGTCTGTTGGCAGTTAGTTGATAGTTGATCTATAGTTGATCTATAGTTGATCTATAGATGCATTGATAGTTGATCTATAGATGAACTATAGATGAACTGATAGATAACTGTTAGATGAACTATAGTTGAACTGATAGAGAACTGATAGATAACTGATAGATAACTGATAGATGAACTATAGATAACTGTTACATGATCTATAGATGAACTATAGATAACTGTTAGATGAACTATAGTTGAACTGTTAGATAACTGATAGATAACTGATAGATAACTGATAGATAACTGATAGATAACTGATAGATAACTGATAGATAACTGATAGATAACTGATAGATAACTGATAGATAACTGATAGATAACTGATAGATAACTGATAGATAACTGATAGATGATCTATAGATGAACTATAGACGAAAATTATCTAGTCATCTATAAATATGATAGAATATCTAGACCTATTATTAAAACTAGTAATAGCCATCAACTTATCATTAATTTCTTACGATTATATGTCCTGTAGAAATAATATTAAAAAATATAGTTCTATTTTAAATGAGCAAATCGATAGAATCTCTAAGCACGTTATCTCAAGAACCCAAGGGTCAAAGTGTAGCTGCTATTAGCGAGTCTCCAGATCATAAAAATAGACTTTTAGGTGTAGTTGCTTCCGGTGATTCTAAAAAATATTTCGGTAAAGAATACTCCGTTAATGAAATAGAACATTTAACTACGGAAAAACAAGAAAAGTTGTATAAAAATTACGAAGCTAAATTAGGTAAAGAAATGATAGTCAGTTTGGGGGGTTGCGTGTTGACTCTTTACGCAAAAGCTTTAGGCGTGACTTTGCCGCTGGCTTCGCCATTCGGTTATAAACTTTGTTTAGATTCTGAAGAAGCCCTCGTTAATGACTTAGAAAACGATCCTGTTATTTCTAGCAGTATGGCCAGTTTACTTTGCGAAGTGCCTTACAATTATGGGCTTTATTTATCTCCTTTGGTGGCTATGTTGATCACGACTAAACATTTACAAATAGATAGTAGTATTACAAATAATAGTAGTATTACAAATAATAGTAGTATTACTATAAAAGATGAATCCAGAAACGACAACGACGGATCAAGCACCTCCTCAAGAGACTCCTCAGCCTCCTCAGCCTCCTCAAGAGCCAATAGCTAGAGTAACTAAAAAAAGAGTAAAAGACCCTAAAAGAGTAGAATTAGGGAAAAAATTAGCCGAAAGAAGCAGAAAGATGAAAGAACAAATATAATAAATGCAAAGTGTAGAAGATGAAACTCCCCAATCAGTTACGATGTGGAGCATTCCGAGCTGGGGAGTTGCGATAGTAGGTTTGGCTATTTTAGGAATTGGATATTTCGCGCTTAAAAAGAATGCGGACGCTGTGGGTCCGCAAAAACAAGTACAGATTGTGAGTGTAACCCCTAAAGTTGAAGAACTATTAGAAATGGAATTTTTATAGAAAGAATGTTTGTATAAGTAAAATGGATACTAAGAACGTTGCAAATACTCTTTATCACGGCGCTGTGTTGAGTTTGTTGACCGTGGGTTATACTATGTTGAGTAAAAAACTTTTGAAAATTAAACCCGCCGATTTAGGAAAGTTAGATGTAGAAGATACGATTAAAATTAGCGCTACGGTAGGTGGTGCTTTAGCTACCCAGACTTGGTTAGTGAGTCAAGGAGTAATTCCGCAAAATGTAGTAAATACTACGTAAACGATAAAATGTTTTGTTTTATTAAAATGGCTGAAGGTGGAGAAGATTTCGAAATGGGCGACCAAGGTCGAGAAGACGAACAAAATGATGCCGATGATGTCGATGATGATTTTGAATGGGACAACTATGATGAAGAGACTAGTTTTTCGATTCCACCCCCACAAACGACGGATGAAGCGATTGATAGATTAGATCAAATTTCTGGTCGCATAAATACTGGTTACGCAGAATCGTTTTATGATTTTATGAAAAGCAAAGGTTATAGAAAACCAACGAATTATAAGTTATGAAAAATTTCATAAAGAAGAAGATGGTACTTACTACGACAATGTCTTGCTGACGGATAAACGCGACCCCAAAAAATGTGTAGGTATTAAAACGTTATTAAAAAGAATTGCCGTTGTTTCTGGAGTTAAACCCAGTTTATTTATACGAGAAGAGTTTGGTTTATTAACGAAAAATGAACGTGAAGTGCAAGACTTGGAACACTATATAGATAATGCTGTTTCTACACATGTCACTCCAAAACGACAAGTTGAGTTAGCTAACGATCTGCACGATCACATAGAAAGTATGGTGGGCCCCGAAATTGATCCTGATTATGATTTTGAAACCGGTAGATATACAATTCCCCCCCCCCCCTCAACCAAAAGGAGTAGATGCTCGAGCGCAAACTGTGGGGCTAAATTACAGAGAACTTGTAGCTTTAGACAAAAAACTACAAACTATCAGCGGTAATACCGAATTAAATTTAGCCGAACTGGGTAAACTATACGACAGACGCGCTGAAATAAAAAAAACCTTGAAGTAGCAGAAACCGATAATGAGATGCAAGACTTACTTAAAGAACAAGACGATATTGAAAATGAAATAGAGAGTAGATTAAGTCTTAAGCACGACCTTGAACTAAGCATGAATAATCAATTCGCTAGAATCAAAGAAACGATTAATAAAATATTAGAAAGAGATACCTCGCTCGCGGAAAAGATTAGAATTCTTTTTCGAGAACAAGGCGTGACGGTCGTTAGTGTACTGGCCGCGTTTGCTTTAGCTATAAGTACGATTGTTGCTTCTATAATAGCGGCTGTTGGTGGGGCTGGTGCGGCTACTATTCCTGCTCCGACCCCCGTTACTCCTACACCCAAACCCGGAGGTAACTTGAAAGATTGGGTAAGTAATCATTTTAAAAAACTTAGCCAATTTGCTAAAAAAGATCGGAGGTAAGTTATTAGCCGCTTTACCAGTTATTTTGGGTAGTATCGCGAGTTGGTTGTTTAAGCTATTAAATAAGTCGGTAGGTTGGTTGGCGGAACACGTGTGGGCGTTATTGATCGGCGTCTGTACTTTGATTCTAGTATACGCGCAAAAAAACTTAAAATAAAATGTTAATAGTTTAATATAAAATTACCGCAGAATCTATTTACCCTAAATTGCCCGATGTTCCGAGTGAAACGGACGAGTCTTCAGTCTTTAGGTTAAATAATATCGAACGAGTGCAAAAAGAGATAGCCGTCGAGAGAGATAAGAGAGAACGGTTGCACAAAAAGTATAATAAAAATATTGCTTGTTTATCTAACGCAGAGACCGTTATAGAATGTCTCGGAGCTTTATCCGGTACAGTAGGCATAGCCAGTGTTGTCGGTGTCATTAGTATACCTATAGGCGTGGTGTTAGAAGGCGTAGCTATAGGATGCGTAGGTGTAAGTTTAGTATTAAAACGATTTAGTAAAAAGTTTAGAGGTAAAGCCAAGAAACACGACGAAATTAGAGTAGTAGCCGAAACAAAATTAAATACGATAAATGAATTAGTGTCTCAGGCCGTAGACGATGGCGATGTAAGTCACGAAGAATTTGCTTTAATTAACGGCGAATTAAAACAGTTTTACGGAATGAAAGAAGCCATTAGAGCTCAAACGAAAGCTAGAGAAGAGTCTGATAGAAATCAAAAAGAAATAGACGATGAGGTCGAAAATAAAGTGGTCGAGAGAATGGAGAAAGAAAAAAAAGATCTTATCGCAAAACTTACGGCTTTAAATTAGAAATATGTAAAGAGTATAATGAAACTAATGAAACTAATGATACGAGTATTTTACCGCCTAATTATGAGAGTTTACAGCTTAGGCCTAGCGCTCCTTGCGAAGAATAGTGTAGTACTACGACAAAAAATAACCCCCATCTCTCTAGTAGCGATGGGGTTATTTTTGGTTTAAGAAATGAAAAAAATTGTATCGCTCCAAGTTCACTTTTACTTTAGTTTTCACTTTCGCTTTCACTTTCACTTTCACTTTCACTTTCACTTTCACTTACATCGCAATTTTTTAACCAATCGTTATATTTTTCTGAGACTAAATCTTTTAGATCGATTGTAAACGAATCGTAATCTTCCTCTCTGTAAAGGTAATTGTCCTCGACGAAATATTGGTTGCTATATTGTTTGCTATAACGAAGATAATCTTGTAGATCATTGTCATGTTCTCTAATGTCTATATTTGCATCTTTGCAATAAGAAACCAAAAATAATTCTTTTTTTCTTTATTTTTTATCTCTTTCTCTCTCTCCTTTCTCTCTAATTTTGCGCATTCTAAACTCTTTTCTATATTTCTTAACTCCTCTTTTTTAGTTTCGTTCTTAAAAGTTGTTTATATCCTAGTATCTCTTTTGTAATTTGTTCTAACTCTTTTTCTATCATATTTATAGATTCCCTCGTTGATCTAACCGCATCATCGTAACAAGCCAGTAGATTAGACAACATTCCTCTGTTAGCGCATAGGTATATTATTTTTAATAGCGATTTTGAATCTATTTTAATTTCATATACGCGATCTGTATCTTTTGTATAATAACGTCTATAAAGCATCGAGTAGTTTTAAATATTGGAATAATTTTCTCTAAAAGTGAAGGTGCTTTAACAGAAAGTTGCATTTCCATCTTTTATTATGGCAATATAATATTTTTAAAAAGAATTAAAAAAAATATAATTCTTTTTGGCTTATAACAAATGAAATTAATTTTAAAATAGTATGGGTGTAAACAACTAAAAAACTCTTTTTTATTTTCTGAGTTTGTAGATTTTTGGCAAAATTTTGGTGTATATCTATACAGCAAAATTTAGAGAAATTTTTAGACGATTTTTAGACGATTTTGGAATTTCAAAATTTCAAAAAATTTGCTGTATATCTATACAGCAAAATTGGGGAAATTTTTGAAATAAAAGATTTGTGACAGAATCGGCATCTCCTATACTACTAGGGTACGTACGTAAGTACCATGGTACACGTACGCGTGTGTGCACGTGTGTACGTACAAGTTACGTTAACTGACAAGTACGTTATTACTAAAACATGAGTTTCATCCAGTGCGCAAGCGCGATTATTCGTTTGACCCGCCTGTTAAATTATGCATGAGCAGGTCGCGCGCGCTCCCCTTGCGAAATGCCCAAGACGTTCTTAGCGATTTGGCCTTGGCGTGTGTTTGTGTGTAGCTAGAGGTCCGCCAGTTTGTATTTCGCGCGTACAAACTGAACTCGACTGTGCAAATCAACAGAGGGCGCCCTTTATTTGTTGTTTACATGTGCCGACTCGGATTTCCAAAAACACATAACAAAATTCATGAATGGATTTCTCCTCACGGGGAACACCCTACATCCGGGAAATTTATGTAATGAATATGCATAAGTTCCGAATCTACCTTTAAAAAATGGTGAAAATCGGCCTTCAGATAATCGAATTATAATTTAAGAAAATTACTTATTAAAAATAAATTATTGGGCCTACAAAAAATCCCCTTTTTTCACCAAAACTACCGAAATAGCTCAATACTCAGCTTTCCCTCTCTTGTACGTGACCTTTCAACCTTCGTCTATGGCACGATCATGACATAAACAGCTGGCGCTCCCGGCCACTAAAAGAGAAAAATCTGCACAAAAATTGCCTCTGCTGACTTTCTTTTTGCTAAGTGATGACGTCATCGATATTTATCCCTCCCCAAAATGTTTTAGATAGACCAGATCCAAGGATTTTTGGGGCCAAAATCTATTTTTTGTGTGTGGAGGAACTCTTTGGCAACAACCCCGAAGTGATTCGGCTAAAATACTCCGCGTCCCGTGATCACACGACTTCATTGTGTATGCCAAGGTCAAAATGCATGACTCATACCCCTGGAATTTCCCGAGATGAAGAACTTCAATACTCACTTCAATTATACCTGTAAGACATAGCTGAACATCTAAAATCTGCATAAAAACATTGGCTTAGTCCATTTGCCCCTGGCCAATATTTTTAAAAGGAGCATTTTTCCACTGAATCCTGGTGATTTTTGTGCGTCTTCGCACGTGCTGACGTTCAGTGGGTATTTAAAAATGGCTGACGTGGCAACATTGTGCGTGCGGGAAATGCAGCGTTGATTCTCTGTTGGTGTTTTGGACGTGGAAAATGAATGTATTCACAGATTGGTCGTATTTGTGGTTAAAAGGACAGGAAGTAGAATAGTTTCAGCGTACATCGACATGGTGATGGTGTTAAATCGGCATAATTTCGACATGTAAGTTGGCCTGGATGAGGCAAAAGCATGCACAACATAGGCCTATATAGGCTATATCATTCATATGCATAACCGTAGTGAGCATGCATAGCAAAAATGCACGATGAATTCTACAGGTATTTCTGTAAACACTAAACGGAAAGATTTTACTTTAATACATCCTACCAAAAATGGGGTTGAATTAAAATCTTTCCGTTTAAATATCACTGGGGCAGATCCAACATTAAGGGGGGGATACTTTCTGTGGTAATGGAAGAGGGCATGCAGGGGGCAGACATGCTACTTTTGTCTGCATAAATAACCCATTTGATGTAACTCAAGGAAGCAGGTTTTATATGCAGACAAAAGTGGTGCATACCTGTTATTGTTAACAGTCCCCACCCCCACGTTTTCTCCCCTTTTCAGCTAAAACTAGACCCACCCCTGGATTAATCCCTTCCACCCACCCAAAGATCCTGATTACCTGAGCTTCCACAATATATGCATAGTACCTGAAATCCAAGTATGAAGAAAACTGTTTGTTTATTTTTCAAATAATTAATAATTTTTTTACCATTCCTGTTTACTGATGAAAAAATAAAGCAGACTGCATCAAAGAGAAGTAGTACTCTTTCTCTGATGAAACAGCAGTGATCACCATCAAACAGTGCCGAAGAAAGGCATCCGATCCTCAGTCGTCTGGTTACCAGTAGCCAGGGCTCTCTTCATGAAGGGGGGGGGGGCTGCTCAGTTATTTTTCTTGATAATGCCATTATTTTATGCGTGTGTGGAATTTTCAGTGGGGGAGGGGGCCCGATGATTTTTATGGGGGGGGGGGGGGGGGGGAGTGCGCCCCCGAAGCCCCCCCCCCCCCCCGGAGCTACTTATTTGTTTTCAAAAGTACCACACTCATGGCCAACTAAGAAAGATGGGGATGCTTAAGAAAGACGCCAGTCATCATATGCCATCTGATTATTTGAAGAATTGGCACTCGACAAAAAAATTGCGGCAAATGTTAAAAGTACAAGCATGGGGCATACATGCCTCTTGCTCTCCCCATTTAAAATCTCGAGTAAAACAATTACATTGTTGGCTTCAGTCCCCCCTCCCTGAAATATTTGTTCACCCATTAATAGTAACCCCCCCTCCCCACCCGCCCGCCCAAGTTAAACCCGTTATGCCACTGTGTTCATGTTGCAGTGGTTTTGACGTGGACTCAGATACAATGTATTGATCTCTGGGTAGATGCTATCATGGATCCTCTTATCACAACCATGTCTTTAAACACAGCAAATGACTCGAAGATCTGACCCACCCATGAGAAGAGATCCTTGTAAATCATCATGTATCCACTTGACCAGACTGCAATACCATTGCCTTTCATAACTCGATTACCCAACAGGCGCGGATCCAGAGGGGTTTTGGGGGGTCGAAACACCCCCCCCCCTTGTTCGTTGCCATTTTTTTTTTCTGCTTGTAGGAACCTATGCCTTGCAAATACAGGTCTTATTTTGCCTATGGGTGTGAAGAAAATAAGGTTAAATGACACCAACGGTGAGAAAGTTTATCAGCCCCCCCCCCCCCTGTACATGTTTTCGCAGACAAAACCTTTTGGGAATCACTTTATTGGGCAAATTTCATAACCCCCCCTCCCCTTAGGTTGATGAACCTTTCATTTTTCAAGAAAGTACAATTTTCAATTTCAAGTTTGATGTGTGAAAAAATTTAACAAGTTCACCCACAATTTGTTTGGGTAAATGACAAATTATTAGAGAAACTAATTATTTCACCTGTTCAAAGCCCACACAAATAGTGATGATCTGATTTTGTAATGAACCTTGAATTAAACAAAAATAATGTCCATGCAACCTGTTAGTATTTACTTATTTTAAGTTTACAGTTTGCTGAAGAAAATGTTGGATTTGAACGGCCTACATGTTTGCAATTATGGCAGTGGCGGTCTTGTCCCACTCGCGACGTAGGCAGCTACCAATAACTGCAAACTAAAGTAATTCTACATGTAATCAAATAAATCAACAAACCCTATCCCTGCTAAATCCAACAAATTCAATGCTATACTACTCGAAATAATTAAAGGAACAGACTGATGTATTAGTATTTTTAACCCTGCAGTCAACTGAACTTTAAAATACATGACAAAGCAATTGCATCATCTCACATTTTATTTTACATAACTAAACAATTGCAGCAGTGTACAATAAGTAAAATCAATGAGGTACACATCTGGCTGAAAACTTTCAAATGCAAATGTCTGTTCCTTTAATTTATTTTAGTAGTATATTTTGCATGCACCCTAGAGGTTAGAGCTAAATCATCCTTGCAATAACATGTAGTTACAAAAAATACTAATTTGGATTACTTTATTGGGTGTTTAATGACAACTGGATACCGCAAGACTTGTCAGTGCTCTGGACCAATTGTCACTACAAACATTATTAATCTAAGCTAAATCACCCTTACCATTAGTTACAAAAAAACATTAATTTGGAAACAGTTGGTTTAGATTGCTTCATTTGGTGTTTAATGACAACTGGATACCCCAAGACTTGTCATTAACCCAATTCAGTGCTCTAGACCAACTGTCACCATAAACAATCCGGCTTATGCTTACATTGAATCCTGAAACTAAAAATCCTACCTGAGACTGAATGTTAAGATCCTGCTAATATTTATTTATAATTGAAATCTGGCCTGCACTGGAATTTTTAAGTAAAACCCTTCCTAAACTTATAAGTCAAGATCCTGTTCTTAGTTCTACATTTTGAGATGTCGCAACTGAGGGGAGATGTACATGGCATGTTGTCTGAGCACAAGTTTTTGTCGCTTAGCAGGCTCGCGCACACTGACGAACATACGCTCTAATTTATTCGCATATGCATGAATGCTCTCTGTGGCCTGTTCAGACATCATGCCAACAGTTCCTAATATCCTAGCCTGCCTTGGGACTTCAACTGTGAGAAGATGAAATTTTCGTTTAAGGTTTTCTGTTGGAAAGTTGATTGGGAACCAGCAACCAAACTCGGAACACCGCAAGGCTAGCAACTCGACTTCATGCTTACACAACAATCTATGTACAGTGTACAAGTCATAACAGGATTTAAATTTGTCAAACATTGCACTGATTTTCTCAGACAATTCTTTGGACCCAAATGTTTGGAGCCCAGTGGGTGTGTTGAGACTGAAAGGAAGAAAAATTTCAGAAAACTGGTTGTAGTTGGCATCTTTCAACATCTTGTGTACATCACCCCCAATTAATGATCCACCATGATATGACTGTCTCCTAATGCCTAATCCTTCTATGGCTGTGCTAAACCTACTCATAAATGGTCCTGGAACCCTCTGAATTTCATCTCTAACCTCAGCCTGTACCTTTTCATTGCTACCAATCTCTTTGTCAATGCCTCGATTTCTTTTTTCAAGTCCCTTGATTTGACTATTCAGCTGCTGAACCTGCTTCCTAGAATTCCTAGCTTGTAGACTGTTGTCATTTAATTTCTGATCCGTTTTGGAAAAATGATTAGGATTATCTGACTGTACCTGAGCAACCTGGTCATGCTTAGCGCCAAGGTCATCTTCAAGTTCTCTCTTGGAATCGCGCAACTCATTTTGTTCCTTAGCCAAATCTGCAACGCGCGCATACAAATCATCTACAGCATTATGCATCCCATTATTTATGAGGATTTGTTTGTCTAATTGTTGTGCATTTTTCTCGACAATCTCAAACATCTGTAACCCCAGCCCTAAACCTATATGCAAGGGACTGACTGACACATGCTCAATGACCCGATCCTTGGTGCCTATAAGTGGATGTTGAATGCAGTTGTCAAAATGCTTAGCCTGTTCCTTTTTTGCACTTCTTGCAATGAAATCTTGGGCCTTCGCATGACAGGTTGCCAGGTCTCTTTGCTGACTGTATGCAGGTACACCATCATCTTCATCCTCATTTTTGTATTCCTCCATGACATGTAAAGCATGAGGCTTACCGCGCTGAAGGTCATTTAGTGTGGCAAGACAGTGGGGGCAAAAATGAAAACCATTGGGACCTGTCAATCCAAGTACTTTTGCTATCCATTCCCAATCACCGCCCCATGTCAGTTTACACCTTGTGTAAATTTTAGGGTCTTCCATTTTTGAACTAGACTGATCTTGTTCTGCCCCGAATGAAGATGAAGCTTGCTGGCAGTACCTGCAATTGGGGCTGATGAACCTGTTACTGTGATCAATTTTTTCCAGAGGAGTGAAATCTAATTTCTCATCCACCCCTGCCTGAACCATTTCATCTGTGAACAGGTTGTCATGAATATCTGGTTTTGGGAGCTGCAGCTTTGAGATGTCCCCAGTAATCTCTAGAAGTTTCTCAAAAACAGGGTTGAATGCTGCTTCAATGTTGATCCTGTCATCTTTCCCACCTTCGAATATTCCCAACAAGTTGAGCGATTTGACAGAGTGACTGTCCTTGACATTCAGAATTTGGATGACAAATTTTGTACTTTTACCACCCTTATCCCCGGAAACATGGAACCATAATGTATCATCGAAGCTTTTCACCATCATATTTGTTTCAACAGATTCTGTGACAACGTGTTTTATCAGATTTCCAACATCCATAACTCGGCTGAAGTGAACAGTGCTCCCCCCACTTCCTTGGAAAGAACCAAACTCATACTTGTCAGGAACTTCTGTTGAAGATCTCATTGCTTGTCGCGTTCCTAACAACTTTTGCCCCGTTTCTTTTTCTAGGTTTTTTTAAAGAAAAACCCACATGGTCTCTGGCATGAGGCTACGCAACCCATTTATTGTTTCCCTTGAGAACTGAGTGCAAACGTTTAAGCCTGCTGCTTGGGATGCTGTTGCATACTCCTCTTTTTTTTGCTTTATATTCCAAGCGCGCTGAGCAGCAACATCATCCAAAGAAGCTAGCACTGGGGTTGAGGGACGTGTTCCTGCCGCTGAGGGAGTAGTCCTACCAGAGCTTGACTGTGAACCAGCACTGCAAGTTGAACTTGTAGGAAACATACCTCCAGATAGGATTTTTTCTACCTTTTCAATCAACTGGCTCCTTTTACGGAGACTCTCTTTCGTACAAGTAGAACTTCCCACCACAGCAACAGGAACCCTAACAAAAACCTTTGGACGCCCATGTTTGCTCTGAACTTTTAAGATATCTTTATCCCCCGTCCCTGAGGTATCTGAAATATGCCGTAGTGCAGAATTTTTCAGTTGATGTACCTCACATGTCCTATCAACTCCTAGATGGTGTTTTACATTTTCCTCGAATTCTCTGAGTTTCTTGTTTTCTGCTTCAAGAGTTTCAATTTTCCCTTTTAATTCTTCAACCTCGCTTGAGGGTGCTTCATCACGTTCTTTTTCTACGCTTTTTTCCACTTGCTCTATTAGTTTTCTTTCACGTTTGCCGCCGATTTTACGTTGAGGAAACGCACCAAACTGAAGCTTACTATCTACGCGATGCGCGAAATTTACTGATTTGTCTGCCCGAAAATTAACAATGGACGTTTTACACGAGGTGCACAAATCACCTTCACGATCATCTTGAAGCAAAAAACAAGGTTTGATATCGTCCTGATAAACACTAGATGAATAAAATCTACAACTTACTCCTGTTTTGCAAATACAACACTGTTTTCTAACCTCACGAGGCATTCTTAATCTAGCAATATACGTAACTTTTCACTAAAAACTGTGATATCCTTCGAGCACAATCGCTGGAAATCGCTAAGCTGGCACATGTGGCAGATATGACATGCAACAAGACGCGTCCCCGAATCACCAGCGTTGTATCTAACCCGTTTAATTGTACTAGCTCTGCCGTGCGCGCTGTACGTCGCACCGCGCTAAGGACGTCTTGGAACCAAGACTACCTAGTGATTTGAGTGGACAGGTTTAAACGATACCTTGATCCATTGTATTCTGTGGCAAGACTCCCTCCAACTTTGTGCGTCAGAATTTTAGAGACTCCCTCGATTGTAAATGGAAATTCCTTGGATTGTAGAAAATAATTTCCTGGCTTGTAAATACAGATTGTAATATAACTTTGCTTAATTTAATTTAATTCAAGTTTTGTTAGTACCTCAGCCATTGGCTGAAAGTTCAAAAAAATATTCTAGACGACTGAGACTTCTAAAAACTGATTTAATATATTATAAAGTTGTTATGGATAATTGTCTAGCTTCTTTAGATGTGAACTTGCTAACTTTGAAGAGACTTTGGAAGTTAGGAGAGTTTTTGTGACTTCTCTGTAAGCTTCCGTCTGCTAAGTCAGTGACTGGCTAATGAATATCCATATATGTGACATCACTGCATTTTCTTCAATGAACTTAGGGTTTGTTTAAGTTCATTTATAGTTTGTAAACACATCGAAAAGTGATCATTTTGAGGGATTCTTTATAATTTATTCACAGTTTTAGAGCAGTTTTATTATAGGGAATGTTTTGGAGATTGATTTAAGCCTTTTGGTGTGAAATTATTCTGTATAATTTTGGAGAATTTAAGAGAATATCATCGCTATGTGAATTAACTATACTGTGACTTTTACAAAAGTGGGCGTGGCCAAACTAGTTGCGCGTATTTTTTAGGCGCGCAGTTCAAAGTGTATAAATAGGGCAGATTTTGGTGATCGAGAGGCTTTTGGTTGATGTTGGTTCGAGACTTCACAATTGTATTGCTGATCGCTGATGCTTTTATAAAAACTTGGGGAGCAAAGGAGGAGTTTATTGATTTGAATTAGGATTGGGGAGCTGTAGTATAAGTCCAATTATTTGGAGCATATTTTGAGCTACTGGGGAGTTGAGTTTTGGAATTGGGGAGCACTTGAGAAGTTTGGGGAGCAGAGTTCTTGGAGTTGGGGAGCATTTGAACGCAGAGCTAGTTGGGGAGCATTTGAAGAGTTCGGGGAGCTTGCCATTCGAGGATACGGGGAGCTCGCATCTGAGGATACGGGGAGCACTCATCGAGTCGCTGTAAGTCACACCAGCTATCTATCGCTTTAGATCATATTATTTAAGGAGAGACTGACAGGAGGAATCAGGAATTGTAGGATTTAGTTCGGAGTCGGGCTGACAAATCTGATTTTCCTTTGATGATTTAGAATAGGCCTGGGTGCCTGAAGTTTTATAGAATAGGCCTGGGTGCCTGAAGTTTTATTGGATAGGCCTGGGTGCCTGAAGTTTTATTGGATAGGCCTGGGGCCTAAGTGTATTTTGTCGAGAGGACAAATTAAGTTAAACACGAGAAGTGTATTGTATCGAGAAGATACAAAGCTGATTTTTAAGTGTAAAGGCCTGGGGCCTTGGTGTATTTACTAAGGATTAGAGAGGCTTAAACGATGCCTGGTCCTTGCTTTGTTGGACGAGTTTAAACGACACTCGTTCCAACTTTGGACGGGTTTAAACGATACCCTGTTCAATTCTGATATTTTGTGTGTGACACCCCCCCTTTACATCTCCTCCCCATCTCCTCCCCCTTACTCACTCAGTGACAGTATATTAAGGATTGTACTTGTAGTATAGAGCGTACCTTTTACCCGAGTCAGTGGATATTAGCAACTGACAAGATTATTGGAATATACTGGATTGTAACTTTGAGGATATACAGAGTGTAATATAACTTTGCTTTATTTATTGTTCTGGAATTATTGGAGTTGCGGACATGGATTAAATAATCCTTACGAGTTTTGTTCTGAATTCCTGGTTTCCCGACATTATTTATTCAAGTCTCCTTTCCCTGTGAAGTGTTCTTCTCTTGGTTAACTTCGTCATATATTTTGACCCGGATCCACGTCGGCTATCGCGAATTGCTAAACCGGAGAGACGGAACTCCGGAGGTTTAGGCCTAAACTATTCCGCCTGGTGGCAGCGCTATTAAGGTTCCTCACGGGAGAATAACTTACTGAAGACTGAGACATATACCCGGTCACAATCTAATCCGATCCAGAATACAGACCAGAGATCAGATCAGATATCATAAAGTTTTCCCCGTAACTTTTTTTCGCCACAAAACCATTAATAATGGCATTGTTCATAATTAAGGAGGCCTATTGTCCTTTTTTGTCAATAGATTGAAGATTCCCTGGCTTATGGTCGCTACATTTGCAAGATCACAGACATAGGGGAGGATCCCTTCAAAGTACACAATGGAGAGATCTTCCTGAGGTATCATACAGATATATCATTTTTCTATCTTGTAGAAACTCATAGTTTTTATACCCACCAGCAAATGAGAGCGTACAAGGGAACAGATGCTTATCAGTCTGTATACAGTGGATGGGTAACCACAGTACAGTTAGAATAAAAGAAATGTGATGACAGTAAAATTGTTGTCACAGGTAATTAGTCCGCCATTCACAACAGCCCTCAAATTGACACCTTGTAACACTTGGGTTTGTACAACAGTTGATGGGATTGTGCTGTACGGACACTGCACATGCAAAGCCGGTCTAGGAGAAGTGTGCAGTCACATTGCCGCTCTTCTCTTTTACATTGATGAAACCGTACACAACAAGACTCCGAAAGATTTTACCTTTATACCCCCACCAAAATCAGTCAGGAACAGCACATGTTGGAAAATAACCATCCATCTGTGTTAAGAATTGTATAAACACTTGGCACCACCTTTAAATTTGAGAATATATTTTGGGAAATGTTCATGCAAAATTGGGGAAGAATGTATGTGATTTCTGTGTTAGATGTTCTTGGCACAGTGTATGGTCACTCAGAGTGTTCACATACAAATGTACATATTTATTTCTGCCTCATTTTTACGGATTTTGCTGACATAAACCTTGAAATGGAAAGAGTTCCATATCCGGCCATCAGTTATTTTCCCTTAATATGACTTAAAGACTACCAAAAAGTGTAAATCTGATGAAGAAACACGAATTTAGGAGGGAAACAATTTGAACCTATTCTTTGAAAATACTTTGACTTTTTCTGTCATGGCCCATAGACTTTGTGCACGAGGTCTAAGTGATGGCCGGATATAGAACTCTTTCCGTGCTGCACAGCAAGGCTGTGCCAGTGGGTTATTTGAAGATGGCTTGATAAACTTGATTTTAAAATTGTCGAGGGATACAGACTTCAGTAATCCAAAATCAAGGCATTCACAGCTGAGTGTAAAAGAGAGATGTGCAACAAACAGAAAAGAAGTGAAACAGCCCACAGAAGAACAGTCACAGTTCTTCAAAAGTATTGCTGCTTGCAATCAGACGACTTCAAAGACCAAATGTAAACCAGCTATCCTAAGCCTTAAGGATGAGTTTGCAGAATTACATCCCAAAGACTGATTCGTACCCTCAAAATCTGCTAGAACGCAGACAGACTAGCCTCGTAAGTCTCCAGGATGAGGCAGCTGAGATCATGACAACATTAAGGGTAACTAACGCATTATCAGGCTGCAAACCTTCAAAGTAGCACCCGTGAACAGCATAAATCTAAACTGTGGTACACACACCAAGCTGGAAGAGTCACTGCCAGCAACATGCATGCCGCAACACATATATCTGTGGACAAACCTAGTAAAGAGTATCATCAAGCGAATCTGTTATCAACACACTTTGCGATTTCCATCAGCTATCAAGTGGGGTTGTGAAATGTCTGGAACAGGCTGAATCTGATTCACATTGATAAACATCACCCATACTACTATCAAATCTAAAGTCAAATTTTCCTGACAGAGGCGAAGTACTGCGATTTCATTGTGTGGACTAACAAGGATGTTCATGTGAAGATGGAAAAAACAAATTGCGCCGGGGATGATGATGTAAATTAGAACAGAGATTTCTCTCATTTTTGCCCTATCCCGACGTAATGTATGAAAGCACTGTATATATACTCAGTGCTTTCCGAGAGCCTGTGTAAACAAAATCACAGGCTTAATCGGGCGGGATTCGAACCTACGACCTCCTGCTTACTAGTGCAGACGTCTTGTCCTAGTTACTGGTGCTGCCAAGTCACATATACAACCACCTTTCGAACACCAAAAACACCATTTTGTCATTCACACAATCTTCTTGTGTATTTTGCAGACTAACCTTTGACCTTTGGTCCGATCTTATCATCCGTTAACATCCCATTATTCCCCCTTGTACACCCAAACTCGGCTCCCTTTTACGCCCGACACGGTCACCTAGTAGCCTACATCCAAACCCGTCCCCAGCTACACCAAAACCAATTCGCAAAGGACACCCAATCACGTCTATTAAAGTACAACTGCTACGGTGTTTGGGGCCAATTCAGACCGAAGTCACTGCATCTATTGGTAACATTACAAGTCGTTACCGGACTATTTTTATAGTGTGTAATTTCCTAGCAATTTGTTATTTATACCAATATTTTATGACGCTCTTGCTGAGCACGCATTTTGTAGATTATCGGCTGTTAAGTCTTGTCCATTTACAAAGCACTAACATTCTAACACTAAAGCATCTAACATTCAAAAGAAGAAATAGAAAGATATAGTATAGGTTTTCCCGGCCAATTTGCGAATTTTTCCGATCATTTTCGTTATTGGTCATTCCAAATCGCGTGGTTTTTACACATCTGATCACATTAAGGTTTCTTTTTCACTTTTTGAGCATTCAATTTCACTTTTTAAGCACCTAAGATTTTGTTCCTAATGTTCGTTTTCGTTTAAAGGCATTCTATTTCGTTTTGGTGCGTTCAAGACTTCATTTGTTGCATTCTTACATTGAGTTTTGTGACATCCGTTGACGGTTGAAGCATTCAAATTAGCAAACGTCGGTGTGCATATATATGACGTATGACCATGCTTTTCTTTTCTTTTTCGTTTATAGGCAATCATTTTCGAATCCCGCTCCTGCTAGTATTCTTTGTTCACTTTGAAAAAGATTTTTAATGGATAAATATTGCTATTGTCTTATGAGGTTTTTGTAAAATTAGGTGTCAGCCCTGGCTATACGGCATTCTGGGTTTATGACTTCTGACTAGCGCCCACCCGAACAAAGATACTGACAATTTGGGAAACCGCCAATATAGGGCAAGATAGCTCAGTTGGTAGAGCGCAGGTACGGTATCCCCTAGGTCGCAGGTTCGAATCCCGCTCCTGCTAGTATTCTTTGTTCACTTTGAAAAAGAGTTTTAATTGATCAATATTGCTATTGTCTTATAAGGTTTTTGTAAAAAAAAATTAAACATTTTCTAAGATTCATAATGCAACATGTTGTAACATTTAATTGTAACATCTGAACTGATATGAGGGATGAAATTGAAGGGGCTAAGGAATGTTCTTTTTCTAATGTTGATCTTTGTTTGCTTTGAAGTTTGACCATTTACATGTTGACATGTTTTCAATCCTTTAAAGGGACACATTGCCTTCAAATGTCATGAAATGTTGCTGTTTGGAAATGTTCCTTGTCTTTTATAAGAGTTGTTCATGCAAAAAACACGTATAATGTGTTGTAATTAGTAAGTAGTGATTACAAAAAAAAAATTGGCCGCTTACCCCTGACATCTGACCCGCGAAACATAGACTTATTTCCAGTACTAAATACCACCGTCTAAATAATGCGCAAAATACGCTGTAAGAGTATTTAGGCTGGCGCCGCAGTCAGTGGCCTTGTAAACCTATCAGATGATCGCCAGGTACAATTCTCTACCTCGCGACACATATCGCCAGTGCTGCGCGCAGTGCCACAGTACATCAAAATGGATCAACAGAACGTACTTCAACCAGATGCGACTGGAAATACGACTGGTGAACACGGTCCGCCATTTTGTGGAGTCAAAAATTTGGTTCTACAAAATGGCGGACCGTTATTTGTCACGAAATTAAACAAAAACCACGCAATTTGAAGGGATAGTTATGTGAATCTTTATATTCTACTTTAAAAAAAGCTTCCAAACCATATCCATTTCAGTTTTATAGCTCAAATCGCAAAATCCAAAGCAATGTGTCCCTTTAACTTTACTGGGTTTTTTCGTTCTGATTCACCCATCGATCTCTTCATGTGCAAGACATCAGGGCATATATGTTTGGCATAAGTTGTACCATCGGAAGTCGGAACACTTCTCTTAGATAATATATTTTCTTGGGCCGATTCTATCAGACGATCACACCTCCCCTCCCATAGGATCTTATGTGTCTGAAGACTAAGTTAAGAATGAGGATTGTGCATCTACGAATTGAAGACGTCAGATATGATTTCCGCTGAGATAACTCAGACTTTTATTGGAATATGGACATGCAGGAATGTGGACATGCAGGAAAAAATGCTTGAAAAAGGTTAAATAAGTTTGGCCATTAATGAAAATGAATGCCCGATCAACCCCTTACCGGTGGTCCAGACGAAATTTAATTAACAGTTCGCTACTTTTAATTTGAATGCGTCTTTTACAGGGACGAGTAAGGCTAAACGACGATAGAATGCTCGGATACTGAAATTAAATGATTATTTTTGATATCGAATAACGATCTGCGTGATCATTCAATTTCATTCTAATTTGAATGAGCCAGGCGTTAAAGGGAAAGTCCACCCTGAGTTTATAATAACATAATGTTAAAGAACGTTAATTGCAATTGTGACTTACTTTCTATTTCATTTTGATTGGTTTCGGTAATCGTATAAACCGGAGGTTTTTTCATAACGCGCCTGCCGTCATGCGGGCCGCCCTTTTGCTCTAGAATATCGGTACATCCGGGATACTGTGACGTAGTGGCTGCACAACCAAGCCGGCCGGCCGGTACCCGGCCGGCCCCGCAGCCTGAGCTGTGCGAGTGCAGTGAACCATTGTCCATACATGCAACACACACGAGAACGCGGCAGTGTTGTTCCTTGACGCACGTCTGTTTTCCATATTCCTGGCGAATTTTTGCCTGACTGCTAAAGCAAAACTCGGTCGTGCTGTAGTACAGCAACATCATGACGATTTGGCAAGCTTTTGGCTGCTCAAATAAACCGAATTCTCTAAACGGTCTCAGCGCCTTCTTCCAAATTCCCAATCCCCCAAAGTCAAACGACCGGATATTTGTAAGAAATGGCTGAACAATATAAAAATGCGACGACTTCGAACCGGATTGCTTTGAGGAAAATCGGCAGGCAGTTCTCCTGGGGTAGGCTAAGAATCTTCGAGATGATGCAGTGCATATTTGCTTTCCGACCAGAACAGACTTTGTGCTCTTCTAAAAAACATCAGCCTTACGCATTCACGCAATAGTCGGGCGCCTTATAAAACATATGTATTCATATGCACTAAGCTGCGTCTAGGTGTGATACCAGTGCATACCGCACGTAGCCAACCATGGATTTCCATTGAGGTGCGGACACTACGTCATAATCTCCCGGATGTCGCGGGAACTTCGAACAGTATGGACGCGCCCTTTGTACTGCTGAATGGCAAGAAATCGTAAATATAAAGGGCGCGTGTGTCATTCTCCATAACAAAGAAAATCCAACTCTTGGTGCAGTATGTATGTTAGTGTATGTTCTTTTAGACTAGATAAAATATTATAGAGCCTGGAATTCTCCTTTAAAATGAACGAAAACATGGTGAAATTGGCCGGGAAAACCTATACCAGGCCTACTGACAGTTCTTTACGCACTGGTGAAGCACGCATTAATTTTGTACATCGTAGGTCGATGAAACACAAAGGGTCATTCAATTGGAGCTGACTTCAGATCATGCGCACTGCATGCACGCCACCGTGCTTATAGGTTACCGTCTGCGTCGTCGATACAAAAATCTCATCTGTGATTGGTTGACTCACTATGAGAAGCTCGTGCGTGATTCACAACAGTATAGAACGGGCAACGTAATGATCTGCCCTTGTTGCATATATATGCCTACATTTTATCTGAACATGCTATAATATTCCTTGGCTTTGAGTTACACAGTGAGAAACAGAGTTTAAGTCTTGAAAGTGTTTGTCTAGTTCTCGTCGCGTTGTTTAGTTTCTTCTCCAAATAAAACTGTAAGTCAACATTACTGATCAACGTCGGTAACAGACTGTACTCCCAAGATGTCATATTTGACTGTGGTACCGCTTATCCTAACTGCGTTTGGTAAGTCGTTGGTTTTTAAACTGTTGTTTACATTGCTAATGAAACCGTCCCTTCTGGGTGTACTAGCCGTTTCTAATCTCTGTATAATGATGTACTGGGTCCTGTCAATTGTATATTAATTGTGTTTGATATTTGAGAAATTAAATTACATTGTATGTCCTCGTCGAACACAGTGGAGATAAAGGACATGATCGAATGATTATTGATATTCAATGATAATATAGGTTCTCCCGGTCAATTTAGCAGATTTAGCGGCCAAATTGGTTATCAATCACACACATTTTCGCACGAATATGAATGCTCGTTGAGATCAACTTTGATTTACCTAAAAACATCATTTAATTTAAAGTAAAAGCACGTAATTGCAAATTCGAATCATGCAATTTTACCAATTGTGCATTCAAATGAAAACTGCACACTGGAACGTTAAAATTCACCGAAGCCTCGGCCAGCTGCGTATGTTTGGTCATTAGAATTCGCCATTAAGCAAGCATTTTTGAAAAGTAAGCAACATAATTCGAAATAGGTGCATGTTAATTATTTGTTTGTTAAAACTAAATCGAGTGTCTTTGTTCCAATTTGAAATTACATGGATATAAGAACTGTTTCCCCACATAATTCCGCCACTTTTCTGATGATCGTGCATATATAGATTGAAGCACTAGAAAGCAACTAAGTGAATCATGTGTATGAATAAAGAGTAAATTGGGAAAAATTCCACCGAATTGTAAGAAAATCCAGATCTCAATTTAAAACTGAAGATAAAAGAGACATGGGTAAATAATTAAGAATTACGGAACACAACAACAAGAGGGGAAATCATCACCTATATCAAAGTTTACTGTTGCTTGGTTATGTCGACATTCATGTTAAATTTTCTTACATCACTTGTTTACATTTGTATTTACCTGTATAAAAAATACCGTTTTTACGGGAATTTCCTGGCAGTTTGGATGCCAGTACTACCCCGTAAAAACGGCAGCCGTGAAAAAACGGTGCAAGCTGTTATCTAGCGACTTACGAACACTGTCATTTTACGTTACTGTCCCTTTAAAATAACATTGCCTTTCTCGTAAAAGGACGAGGTATAAGAAAATCCAGTGAACGAGGTGATTCTACTTAGAGTAAGTCAGATGCTATTTTACAAAAATGATAAACAAAATCATAATGGCAGAGATAATCATCAGCTAAGAAATGACCAGCAGAGATCTATACAACCTAGTCCAAAACAGAGAAAGGATGACCAAAGGCAAAAGCGAGGTCGCCCCAAATCAGAGTATGCCAAACAGAGTGTTAGAAAAGAAGAAAGCTGTAGTGCCAGCTGGTTACTGGAAGTTACTGGAAGCTAGGTTACCAGTAAGTAACTGCAAATTAACTGAAATAAATGAAGGGAGAACCAGACTACATGGAAGTAACTTATTTGACATCAGTACGGCTAGAGTGTACAAATAGAGCTACGTACGATACTAAACACTACACACTGAATAATGTCGTGCTTTAACTTTTATCCCGCCATGATGAAGTCATGGTTTCTCATGAATAAGTTCAATATTTGAATACGAAAGGAGACGTAATACGATTCTTCACCCATGCTTGCAACAAAATGTAAATTTTATTCTGGAATTGTTGAAATAATAAAAATTACATATTAGGGCATCCCTGTTTATTTCTATGGTTTTCGCCTTGAAAAAAAAAAGAACCTTGGGTAAAAAGAAAAAACGTATTGGACGCACATCAGGTTAAATGAAGTGATGCAAAGTGTTTAGTGTATTGTCTGTCTTGTTCTGAATTAACTTTTCTTTCCATGATTTTTAAATAAATGGAAAAAAAACATCTTTAGCAACTTCTGGCATAATTGAAATGAACAAAATATAGATCTTCTTTGGCCATCGAAAACATTATTTAAATACTCCAGTTGTGATATAAATACCTGTTTCCCGTACTGGGGCACACTTTCTGTACACGATTTTTAAATAAATTAAAAAACAAACCATATAACCCAATTTTGACAACAAAGTTAAAGTAAATGAAAAAAAGAACCATCATAGGCAAACTGAGAATTGGGATTAATATAATTCCTTTTTCATTTTTGAAATAAATAGTTAATAATTACGTTACTTGTAATTTCAGTTGTGTGTGAAGAAAAATAAATTACTTTAAGGACTTGAACAAATCGAATACACGTTGGCCCGATACAGTGGCATTAGCGGCGATGCCGGGGCAAGGGGGGGGGGGGGGGGTGTGACATGGGGCAGGAGATGGCTATGGAAGTGTCCCCTCCCCAATTATTTCCCCATGATCATATACATTTTATGGGACGTTGGCTTTTATATGCACCTGAATGCACCTGAATACACAAAGATCAGCACACATCTTTTTAAACTTTCCAGGATACACAAGAGACACCGTACATGTACGTAATATTGCACATTATTTTCAGCATTTTTCTCCACAAAATTGGAAAGATTATTCTTGTTTCTTTATATTTTGGTAAGAAATTCCAGACGGGGACGGCGGCGGCGGCATTATATATTTTGTTTCGGTCGGGAGCCAAAAATAGGGTCTGTCGGAAATGTGACGCCCTTATGGTCAAAAAAGTTTGTTTTGGACTAAACACTTCAATTTAACATGCCTTTTGTGAACACAAATTTTCTCAGTTCTGATTGGTCAGTTGCTGCGTAATGAGATTCATGTAGGAGAACAGTAGAATCTAAATAAACAACACTTCGTTGGTGTTGCTGTATATTTACAGCATGTATGTTGTATTTTGACAAAGTGGTCTTGTAATTTTACATCTTCTTTGTATAAATTAACGTTAAACCACAAAAAACTATTGCCGCGTATTATTTTCTAGGACACATTACCGTAATTTTGAGTCCAAAATCCGTTAACAAACAAACAAAAACCCGGTGATTGTTTGTTTTTTTTGCAGTGAGACAACCCCGTTTTTATGTGTTTTTTACTGTGTTCTTTAGATTTAAAAGACAGATAGCAGAAACTTTGAAAAATTAGCAAACAATAAATTTATAGAAGGTGAAACAAATCAAAAGATTCGCAACGTAATTTTGTTTTCCTGTATTTTGAATGCAAAAAAGTGCTAACTAGAATACGCGGAAATGAAAACAAAATAAGAATCTCATGCAAATAACCCTTAACCAAACCGACTACTAAATTGAATTAACACTTAAACCGAATGAAATAACTTCAACCTATTAACTTAGTGTGATCAGACCGTATGGTCTGTCACTTTCCCATTCCATTTTATGTACATATGACAATAGGCCACATACAATGTAGCTCATACTGATGCCTTCTGGTTGATTGTTCCCTGGGGATTGTTCTTTGGTATGGTATTCCATTATTCCTGGGAACAATTACCTGGGCAGTAGTTGGACTGTGTGGCATGTCTTGCATAATCTAGGCTATCTTTTGTATCAATTGTATTTTGTGTAACCAACCATGGATGTGTACCACATATACGGGAGTAGTTTTGGTTGGTGGCCAGTTTTCTGTTCTGGCTGCCATCGAGTGTACTGATTCTCATAAACTGCATCTCATGTGCATGAGCCGTAATGCTGCAGGAAACTGCGCTTGGATAATTTCAGTAAGTGCCTGACTTTATCATTTAATGTTTATATATTTATTTAATTGAACATTGGATATTTATCCGAGTATATACATGTTTAGTATATTAGTGTTATATATTTTTTTCATTAGTCATTACTGCGTCATTATTGTCAGTTGACTGCCGTTTGCTTTTTGTGTGTACATGTATATTTGTGTCCATATGGGTGCCGTTCTATACATGTACGGTTCACTTATATGTGACGCCCATTTAATTCATAATATTTAAATATAATTGTTATATGGATATCACTTTTTGTTGTGATGTTCAAACTGAGTTTTCTGTAAACTTGGTAAATGAATAGCTCCATTTAAAAGACAAATTGACAAAAGAATATGTCTCCATATTGTCAATTTATAGTGTAAAATTATTAATCGACCCACAAAAATAATAGAAATAATAATTTAATTGTGTGTTTTCTAAAGTATTGATTAGTTGTGAATGTGTACAGAATAAAATACCAATCTATTTTTCTAAAAGGAGCTGTGCTTGTGCATTTTCTCGGTAAACGCCCTCTGTTTCTCATGATTTGATTTTGTTTATATCCCTCATCACCGCGTGGTTACATAAGTATGTGGTAAGCATGGAAATGTCGGGTATGGAATCAAATTTCAACGCCTGAAATCTGATACGAACCATGTGAACGACTGCAGGGAGCTAATTCGCTTTAAATGTGCCACTTTCAATATGCATGTTAATCACGTGAACGACTGCAGGGAACTAATTCGCTGCAAATTGGCCACTTTCAAGATGCATTTTAATTTTACTTTAAAAATTGAGAAAATAAGCGGAGAAATCCATCAAAATAATGAAACATTTGAAGAAAAATTGGACTAAAAGAAGTTCTGTTTTGGACATCGGCTATTTTTCCTTATATAAATTTGGTCCCTGATTAGTTTTCCTTCGTCGGGAGGAAAATTGCTGCCCGGGTCTTTTTTTGCCCAGGATCCAATGAGTGCATTTCCCCCTTCTTTCTTCCACAGTGGCTCTGCACTGTGTGGACGGCCAGGCGAGGACATGCTACTTCGGTCCTCCGCCGCAACCTGATCCTAACAATCCTGACTGGATGAAGCAAGCCATGAAGGAGATATGGAAAAACTGTCCCGGACGACGTAGAAATCCTTACACCGGTAAGTTACTAGATATTCTCATGATAATGCAAACACGATATCTTGCATTTGGTCCTGTGGTGTAGTTTCCGTACTTGGTACTCGTTCTCCAAAATTGTACATGTGCGATTGAGCAACACATGCACTAATTCCGAGTACATGTGTATTTTATTCCAAAGTGACCATGAATCGCGACATTTTTTAACTCCAAAAAACGTAACGCAACTTTTTACATCTATTTGAAAACGGCCCTGTAAATTACAGTTACATTGGATGAGATCATGTGAGGACTTTTAATGGCGTGTGTGCCCTCCCCTTGCTGCAATACAGGCTTGGATTCGTCGGCGCATGGACTGAACCAGCCTTCTGAAACGATGCTGCGGCAGTGCCCGCCACTGCGCTTGCAGAGCTTCAGCTAGCTGCTGAGCATTGACGGGCGGAACATGCATGGAATGGATTCGGCGCTAAAGTTCGTTCCAAACATGCTCAATTGGATTAAGATCTGGGCTATAGGCAGGCCATGGGAGGGTGATGACATGTTGTTGCCGAAGGTACTCGGTCACAATTCTAGCGACATGAGGGTGGGCATTGTCTTGTTGCAGGAGGCGGATGTTAGGGTGCTGGTTAAGAAAGGGCACTGCGACTGTTGCGAGAATTTCATCGCGGTACCTCTGCCCATTGAGGTTGCCATCAAGGACGACCAGATCTGTGCGACTGTTGGCATTGATACCCGCCCATACTATAACACTTGGACCACCCCATCTGTCAAGCTCTACCACATTAGTCAGCCCAACGTTCAGCACGTCGTCTATACACACGTGTGCGACCATCATTGTGCGAGAGGCGGAATCGTGATTCGTCGGTGAATAGCACTTGACTCCACATTAACTGTGTCCATCGGCGGTGGTCATTGCACCACTGGTAGCGACGCTGCCTTCGCTCTTGGGTCAGCTGTGGTCCCCTATAGGGACGCCGACTACGAAGACCCACTGCGCGGAGTCTGTTGCGGACTGTTTGGTCACTTATTCTGCTGTTGTTTCTGCCTGGTGTCTCCCGAGCAGTCTGTACGGCATCACGGCGGCCTTCCCGAAGGTGGAGGAGCACCACCCCCCATATGGTGATCCTGGTGAGGCGTTGTCACCCTAGGTCGGCCACTCCTTCTGCGGTCCGATACATTCCCAGTAGTCTGGAGTCTGTCCCTGAGACGACCAATAGTGGATCGGTGCACATTTATTGAACGGGCAACATCACTGGGTCGCATGACAGGATCCAGCATGCCAATAGCACGGCCCCGCTCCAGAAGTGAGAGTCGTGGCATGACTGCTTGAACTCTGCTCACGGAATAAACTGGCTTTTCTGTAAGTCATGAACTCAGACAAAAGGGTGGAAATGAAACTGGGAAAATTTCATGTTACGTAACTCTGTTTAGCTTGGTCCGTGGAAACTGAGTTTTAAGCCTTTGATGATATTCAGTCAACCGGAACAATTCCCATTCTTGCTGGAAATCCTGTAGGTCACTTAGTGTAACAATTGCGCAATGAAAAAGAACCCAATGATTTTGTCATCTTACTGAAATTATTGTTTTAAAAAAGTTGCGTTTCTCTTTTTGACTAGTACTTCTCGAGTACTGATTTGATGGTACGGGTACTCGGAAAGAAAAGCACCCCCAGTCGATTTACAGTACTTGTACTCGAATTCAAATGTTTTCGGACTAAAACTGCTTGAAATAGTACTCGACCATACAATGTCAAGTACTCGTATACTCGGTTTTCAGGACTCAGTTCTTTGATGCTCATGAACAACATAACAATTACCTCATGCCCAATGCGTAAATATGATATTTGGTTTAATTCCAATAATGATGCTTTTAAATTTTGGTAGATTTCGTATGCACGATTCAAGTAGCCTATATTTACAGTACTCGTTCTTGTACTCGGCTTTCCAAGTAGCCGCACCTTAAAATGCCATCGTGCGATTTTTCGCTCATTTCATAGTTCCAGAGGTCACAGCTGCTAAATAATAAGCTATTTTTCACATGGCATTATTATGCAATCAAGATACCGCCCATAGTCATGTACAGCAGGCTTAACCTCAGTACTTGTACTAAACATTTAAAATAACGAAACGATACGAAACGAAACGGGACCAGAAAATGTATCACTAACCGCTCTCATTTCTCTCAGGTGAACTGTTATGGGACATAATTTTAAGAAGCAAAAATTAAACCTGAAAAAATCCTACAAGCCATGAAACAACTGATTTTGAAACCCAAAACCCACTTCCTCAAATACTGCTTTGGGAATTTGTCCATTCGGCGAAATTCTGGTGGCGTTAAGATTTAGATACGTTTATTTAGATGACATTGTATTCATTTTCGTATCATTCGATTTGATATTTAAAATGGAAATTGCCGGCTAGAGGTAAAAGAGGGCGTGGCTATTGATTACCCAGAACATTGTAGTTTGGCGCCGAGCCATTTTCTGCGTCTCTCGGACAAAACTTCACACTGATATGCATCTCCTCGTCAATAATTTCACGAACGGGTCTGTAGGCAATAACGGACCTCGTGAACAGACATCAGTAACTGTTCATATTAAATATATGCAGTTTGTCAATTGGGAGTCACAGGTCTGTTAATTCACGACGGCATTGTCAAGAATGACAAAAAGAACGTTTCAGCCCACTAAAGGGCGAAGTCAGTATGCTATAGGATCATATTGCGAAAGCAACTGTCACGTGATAAATCGTATGGTTGCTGTGGCTTCAGTTGGTTGTTAAAGGGTGGCTGCAATGCAATTTATATTGTGTATATCGATGAAATATAGTTTTTGAAACACAACTGTGTGTTGTTTGTATTTTTTAATTTCGCGTAAGCATTTGAATTTTTTTTTTAATGCGGGAGGGGGTCAGCCCCGCCCATCAAGTGGTAACGCCGATGTGACGTCATCCCGGGAACCCGGCTGGCTGTGGTATGGTCGGCCATAGTACACCGAGCGTGCGTTGCATTGACATGCACGTGTGTTTTCGCTGTGTCGCGGAAAGCTTTCAGTGTTTTGCGAATGTTTTTCGTCGATAATACCGTGTCGTTGTGTTGCTGCTGGATTCAGCAACACCACTAAGGATGGTGTCAGTCTTCACCTCTTTCCAGTAGAACTGAAATACCGTCGTATTTCGACTCGGAGAGTGTTATTTAGCCTAGCAATCGTTGTTTTCAAGCCTTTCACGCGTTCCGCATCGGGAGTCCGATTCGGAGTCTTCAGTAGTTTCGCTGTTACTCTCACCTTCTGGCTCATACATGTACGGAAGAGCTCCAAGATCCTCCTCTTCCTCGCCCCAATAATGTTCCGAAGAAGTGTCTGAATCAACAAGTCTAAAATCGACACTTGATTGTCAGATTCAGATCAAAAAGATTCTGTTTGAAGATTTTAACGCGACGAGAAATGTTTCCCTGGTCCCTGAGGTGATTGGCCTACACACCCCAGCGTGCCGAATTTTCGACACCCGACACTGGTTATTTTTTTTAAATTTTCTCAGCCCAAGGGGGGGGGGTTAAACCCCCCAAACCCCCCCCCCCCCCCCCCCGTAGATCCGCCACTGTACCCTCAGGAAATCTGCACTCAGTTCAGCTGCAGTTGTCGGCCTTGGGCGCACTTCATTAAGTCGTCTTTGGATCTCGTCCCACAAGTGTTCTATGGGGTTCAAATCAGGACTGAGGGCAGGCCAAGGCACGTTACTGATGTTGAACTGCTGGAGAAAGTCCCCTGGTTGCTCTTGCAGCGTGGGCACGGGCGTTGTCATGCTGGAAGACATGATTCTGGTGGCGTGCGAAATACGGCACAACGTGAGGTCTCACAACTTGATCGATGTACCGGACATTCGTGACCCCATGACCTCTACCTGGACCGATGTTCTGAAAGACCACAGGTCCAACTTTCTGATGAAAGCCAATACCTCCCCAAACCATGTTTGCACCTACCCACCATTTCCGTTTTATACATACCGGATGCTTTGAAAACCATTCAAGTCGCATTCCATCCCCCTATAGGATTTTCAGGCACAGTCATGATTCAGAATGATGTTAGACTGCATATTTCCCGGAAACTATAAATGTAAAACTCTTGTGGTTGAGTAATTATGTCAACAATTTAAAATCACGACGTTTCTTTTGCTGTAATAGTAGGATCTATATGGGCACATGTACACCTGAGGAATATTTAGTACTGTGTAGGATTGCACAGTAATTACGCTGTACAGAGTTTGTAAAATTAGAAACCGCACTCTGTAGATGCGCAGAAAAGTCTAGAAATAACCTGTGGTAGCACAACAATATTTTGTTAGCACACAAAATGCCTCTGTGAATGTACAATGTCATTGTAAAAATACGACTCGTTCTGTTAATACACAGAACAGTCTGCAGATCATCTCTGTACATACACACAGCCCTTGTAATGCCAATTGACATGAGATTTTTTGTGAAATAACAGATAAAGTTTTAACAGTGTAGGGTTGGGGCGTCACTCCCAGAAAATCAAATATCGTCAAAACAAAAGGAAAGCCCTTTTCCGTCTGTGACCAATTGTTGAAAGTCTCATTTTAATGAGTTTTATACAGTGCTTGGAAATCACGTGAATTCATTTGAAATCCTATATATTCCATTTTAAAATGTTATTGAAAATTACCCGTGAAGGAGTGTATTTGATTTATCTATTCATTGGTTGAGTTATTAATATTACGTTTTGGAGGACTGTTTTTCTTGTTGAAGTCTTTAGACCTGCAAAACCAACCCTAATTAAATGCGACGTAAATGCGAATCTAAAGAACAGTTGCAGCTAATCGCAGGTGGTGAATGATGACATTTAAGTTGGCAGGCCTTTTTGTGCAGCACGGCTTATGATTGGACAGAATAGTGTTTCATCGCCTGGCAAGTGTAGCGACCATCTAGCATATCGTCGCAGAGCTGCCATACCGTCAAATAAGTCAATACCCATAGGCGGATCCATGATTTTTCAAAAAAGGGGGGGGGGGTGTCCAACCATAACATATAATTTAGATGTACCTAAAAGTTAAAACGTCACGATGATGTCACCAGGTGTCAAATTGCACCAAGTCAAATTTTAATATTACAAACAAAAAATCCTATTTCAAGAACCACAAGTGGTATATAAAAGGCTGTTTTTAAACTTACATGTATGCCTGTGTGGTTGCAACGAATTAAGCGATAGCTACCGGAGGGAGGAAAATGGTAACAGAAAGTTCCTACGTGTTTAGGAAGGGGGCGTAAGCATACATGCAGCCTTTATGTTACGTGTTCGAGTCAATGGGATGGGGTTTACGTTCAGGGCCTTGACCAACTCTTTTTTAATTTTGGTTAAACTTTGTGGTTTTTTTTTTAAGAAAAGGATGAAGTGCTTTTAAGAGAGAAAATAGCAAGGAAGAGCTGGTATGTGCCGGCAAAGTTCAGGGAATAATCAGTTGATTATATATTAGTTTGATCAGAACAAGAAATAGCCCCAGCTAGTCAGAACTCATTTGAGGGGAAGGGGAAAGTGGGAGTTGTTCACGGCATCAACGGTCATTCCTTTTTCTTATGATTATTTTTCGAGATGCGGGAAAAGTTGGAGGACGAATGACTCCGAGTTCTTTGACTTGGCTTTCTAAATAGCCGTACCTTAAATTGCCATCGTGCGACTTTTCGCTCATTTCATAGTTCTAGAGGTCACAGTTGCTAAATAATAAGCTCTTTTCACATGGCATTATTATGCAATCAAGATACCTCCCATAGTCATGTACAGCAGGCTTAACTTCAGTACTTGTACTAAACATTTAAAATAACGAAACAATACGAAACGGAACCAGAAAATGTATCGCTAACCGCTCTAATTTCTCTCAGGTTAACCGTTATGGGACATAATTTTAAGAAGCAAAAAATAAAACCTTAAAATATCATACAAGCCATGAAACAACTGATTTTGAAACCCAAAACCCACTTCCTCAAATACTGCTTTGGGAATTTGTCCATTCGGCGAAATTCTGGCGGCGTTAAGATTTAGATACGTTTATTTAGATGACATTGTATTCATTTTCGTATCATTCGATTTGATATTTAACATGGAAATTGCTGGCTAGAGGTAAAAGAGGGCGTGGCTATTGATTACCCAGAAAATTGTAGTTTGGCGCCGAGCCATTTTCTGCGTCTCTCGGACAAAACATCACAATGATACGCCTCTAGCTCTCCCCGTCAATAGTTCCACGAACGGGTCTGTAAGCAATAACGGACCTCGTGTATAGACATCAGTACAGCACGCAGTTTGTCAATTGGGAGTCACAGGTCTGTTAATAACGACGGAATTGTCAAGAATTGCCGCAATATCGAATACATTGTCGAGCTGCCACGTGATAAATGGTATGTTGCTGTGGCTTCAATTGGTAGTTCAGCATCCCATTCGACTACTTAGCTTAAAGGAAACATGATTTAGGATTTATATTGCATTATTCCTGCTTAAAACAATAATGTATTATCTTGACAATGATATTTTGTGTCCAGAGACAATTATTTCCCAGATTAAATATGAGAAAACAATTTTTGAATATGTTTGTCCAAGCTACTCCGCCCCCTGAGTGGGACCCTCATTAACATAAGTGTGTGACGTAGATCGAGGCACATTACCCATTCATAACAGGTATGCATTGTGTGTACATTGTACGGCGAAAATTCTTCGTCCAAAATCTAAGCAAAATAGTGTTTTTCGGCCATGCCGACAAGGTGTGTGGCTGCTGGGTGCAGCAAAACAACGACGGGTGGAGTAAGCCTTAATTTATTTCCAACTGAAGCGAAATATCGGAGAATTTGGACGGCGAAAGTGAAGGTGACAAGAGCAAAGAGGTCCGGCCCCAGCAGCTTTTCAGCGTTATGTAGCGACCACTTTGAGCCGTCGTGTTTCGATACTGGTATTTTCAAATCCTTTGGGATGACCATTAAAAATATGCTCATGTCCAATGCCATCCCAACAAAGTTCCCAGATGTGAGTAAGATAAAGGCGAAAGCAGTTAAACGGCCCATTCCCCGAGGAGCCTTCGCTAAAAGGGAGAAAATCAGGGTAAGTTCGATGTTAGTTGTTGTTGCAACTTACGAAATTGCACGTGTAGACCTAGTGTGTGTGTATACGGGCCGGGTCCAGACTGTCGAGTCGATCCATGAATTTCGGTGCCTCGGTCTACGTCACGAACAGCGCCCTCAATTTGAGTCTCAACAAATTTCAAAAAGGGGGGGTAAATTTTTGAGCGGCAAATAATCACACTAAAACTTCGCTTGAACCAGTTTGGCTTTTAATTCACATTTAATACATATAAATGAATTTATTTATGAAATAAAATGTGATCCGGTCAATTTAAGAAGCATGGTTCCTTTAAGCGTCAGTAAATATCGAGGACTGTGCCTGCGAAAGGCACGTTTGCGTGCCAGTATTAGATGAAGTTGTTTTTATTAATCAGAGACACAATTAATCATTATAGTTATATACCTAGATTCAGAGACACACTTAATTGGTCCTGCAAGGATTCTTTGTCGGGTCTACACCCACTTCCTTTAGAGCGACTTTGAAAATCTCTCTGCACCTGGAATACGAGAGCTGACCGTTTCTTAACTTGTAAGCTTAAATGGATTTATCATACACAACAGGTCTGAATAGGAATTTTTCTACCAAGTCTGTGATCTTGGCCAAATCAATGTATTTCGACAACATGTTCACCGGACAAGTGGTAGATCCTGTCTTGGCAATGTAAACCAAATAATCTTCTTTATATTGATCAGTCTTACTTTTAACAAGAAAGAACCTGATGAAGGACAAATGAATGTCCACGTCACATTCTCTAATGTTAACAAGTTCGTCATTACATAAAAAATACGGCAGAGGAAATTAAGCACATTGCACAAGTCGAATGTGCATTAAATTGTTTGTCGATCCAAATTCATCAATAATTTTACTTAGAAGTCCTGGAGTAACCGTGTCCTTCTTGCAACTAGGTTTTGCGACCAGACGCTTTAAACCTTTGTAGCGTTTTCCGTGGACTTATGAATACCAGCAAATAAACTATTTGCATTGACTTTCTAGTACAGCATATGCACTGATGAAAACACTTGGTTATTTTTCTTCCCAATCTTCAATAACAGTCCACAATCACAATTATAATTCCTGTGGAATTAGAATATTCGAACAATAACCGTTTATTCAGGTTAGGCAAATCTGATTTCTACAAAAAATATAACTTCAATCACTATACTATCGCTGTTCGGGGAAAATTCATTTCCATGCAAGTGCAAGTATCTGGACTTGGGCTATGTGCACTAGAACACATGAAGAGGATATTATGTTACCGGCAATGTAAGCTAGTTTTCTGGCAGTTACTTTTGGTATTACACCAATTAAACATATTTTGTGGATCATATCAGTACCAGCTTTCCGAATACAAACTGTTTAACTTAACTGTGTATAATATTTCAGCCTTCACATTTGATAATTACGTCTTTTTGTAATGATGTCCCGGGTGATCGACTTTCGCGACCGGTGATCGACTTTCGCGACCGGTGATCGACTTTCGCGACCGGTGATCGACTTTCGCGACCGGTGATCGACTTTCGCGACCGGTGATGCATACACACAATCAGTGATAGACTTTCGCAATTGGTGATGGACTACTTTCGCGATCGGCGATCAACTTTCGCGATCGGTGATGAACTTGTATGGCAATTGGTGATAGACTTTCGCGAGTGGTGATGGACTTTTGCACGTGATTTGTTGATGGGGCGTGCGTATTCACGATCGGTGATGGACTTTCACAATGGGTGATCGACTTTAACGAGTGTGATCAACTTCTGGCTATATCATTAATTTTCACTCATCATTCTGGTCATCGACTGACTTGTGGGACATCATACGCATAGCAGAATCCGCTTTTGAAATAATGTATTTTTCCTTTTCTTTTCGGTTACCGGTATGTTTTCTGAAAAGACATAGGTCTATTATAGACGGGGTGATATACAAGTAGTCTTTTCACATTTCCGTTGAGAAATTCCTGGTTATTTTCAAACTGTTCTGTTCAGTTTTGGTTCCTTCGCATAATACCAATTCCGTACTCATGATTCGTTTTCAGTAGGCCTACTGATGTTAAATTAGCCATCGATTTTCATGTATTGTTTTGTAACGACATGTGATATCAAAATAGAATGTGATGACTTTGTAGGCTATGCATATGAATGCTTGTTTTTCTTCCTTCCATTGTCAAAGAATATGCATAATTGTTAATTTGGGCTTGGGTAACCGAGGCCTAGTATAGACCTAAGTTCCATTTTATAGTGTTTTATATATTGCATTAAAGGTTTATAATGAATTTGTCATTCATTCCTTTCGAGAAAACAACGTGTTTGTACGTTAATCGTCGAAATGTTTATTGAACATGCTTTGTTAAAACAAACACCCGACAGGCAAAATTCTATAATCATGACATTGTTATTCAATTTAGTCCTTACAAACGGCCCCTATTCACGAACGTTCCAGCGGCACTTTCTATTGGGGTGTGCGACTGGGCATGTTTTACACCGATGATGCGACTCAAAAAGATAGCTTTTTTTTTTAATCGTTTATAATATCATACCACCTAATTTGGAAGCCGTTGTAATAGTATCACTATTGGTTCAATCACGGTATATTTATCGAAGACAATTTTCACAAATATATTTTTTCTGAGAACGTACAAACATTGATTTCATTAAACAGCTAAATGTCGTTTGTTTACATTTAGTACCATTTTGTTCTTGAAAAGAACACAATTTCAGAGGTTTCCCCGGCATTAACACTTGGATAACGATGGAGCCATCAAGTCACCAAATTTGTGAACACATTTTTGCAAAAATTTTGCTAGACCGCGTTTGAATATTGTTCCCAAAACGAACATATAGGGTCTATTTGTAGGCATTGATTAAAGGTAAATGCCAATATAAAACACTAAAAATAACGCAAAATGCATGAATATGTGATCTCCGATATTCAACAATTTGCTTCATTAAATTAAACTCACACCTTAGGTTTTTAGCCTCTTTTTGTTTGTCAGAAACTGCTCTCGGAATATATTGAGTACCGGTACGTAACTACGATTTCAGTCGACTAGAAATCCACTGTATGTACAAAATTGCCACACGAATTTTTATGATCAGTATTGCATATTTGCCTAGCTGTGAATCCTCGATTGTCCAGAAATCGTATACGAAAAAGTGACACATGAATTATCGAAACGTATTAATGTTTGATACCTTAGCAACCACTTTACATTGGAAAATAACCACATATAATTTTTTTCTCCGACACCAATTTCTGGCCATAGAATATTTAGGGCTTGCTTAATACAAAAAAATTGATTGAAATTATTTTAACTTAATATCAAACAAGATCGCGAAAGTCCGTCACTGGTCGTGAAAGTGCATCACCGATTCGATGATCACATTAAATGCCTCTTTGGCGTTCCATTACCAGATGGTCAGGACACATTTACCGTTGGGCAGGGGCATGGGCATCGATCCAGAGGGGGCCGGGGAACACTTCCCCACCAAATATTTTCGGGGAGGTGACAGCTATGGCAGTGTCCCCACACATGTACATTTTATGGGTCATTGGTTTTTACATGCACCACTATGCACCAGAGTACAAAAAGATCAGCACACATTTTTTATAATTTCCAAGGATACACGGAGTACAAAATGTTTAACAATTATTGTTGGTTGTGTGCTTAATTTTTCCTCCTCCGCCGCTGGACAGGGGGACAAAAAAACCTAGAGGGGAGACATTTTGTCTAGATAATTCTGTCTCCCCCGGACACATTTACCGGATCGGATGGCAAGGGGGAACTCCCCCCCCCCCCCCCCCCCCCCCCCCCCCCGGCGCCATTTGAGGCGTCATTAAAAAACAAAAAGAAATAGTATTGTTACGGTTTTAAGACGGTTCAGACGTTGTTTGGCTTGCCCTCCCTGGCACAAAAAGCTGGATACGCTACTGCCGAGGGACAGATTTATCAAGGGGGGGGGGGGGGGGGGGGGGGGGGCAGATTTATCAAGGGGAGGGGGGGGGACATATTTATCAAGGGGGGGACCAATATATTATCTTTTACACCCCCAACGCACACAGTCATGTAAACGGGTGCAATCGTGGACCTCCCATTGTTCCTCTTTTGTTTATACTCTAACTTTTTTGGAAGGCCTCCCATTGGTTTTGTACACGATTTTCAATCGTGGACGTTAGGTCAAACGTGGACCCCTTTGTCTACGCCCGAATTCTTTTGTCCTAGGTCCACGATTGCCGGCATATACAAACTCAACTGGGTAGGCCTACACCCGGGAGTGTACGGCGAGACTGCTCAACCTGCTACACGTAAACAGTCCACCCGCGCATAGCGTAGAACAGAACACGCTACACGAGCTATCCAAATAAAACGCGCATACAAAACTTACGTCTTCACAGCTCGCTGGCATGCGCGATCGCCCGGATAGCTATAGCTGCGCGCTGTCCACAAAGCATGCACTATAGCCGGCGTTGAGCGCTGCGCTGCGCTCTGCCCAGTCTGCACGTTTCCGCTGCTGAAGGCCCTACATGAGATATACACAAGTTTAAAAACATGGGGGGGACTTTTGATATTGTGTCCCCCACCCTTCAAAACGTGGGGGGACGTGTCCCCCTGTCCCCCCGTCCCCTCCCCCCACGCCCATGCTTGGATGGAGCCTTCTCCCGAATTCCATGTCCGTCCCAACCAATCCAATTGTTGTAGGTCTCCATGTATATTTTTCTTTGTTAGGAACCAAACCAGTTGCAAGTAAATCAGTCTTTACTAAGCTGTCAATTCACATTTATGTCTGGAATCTTCCCTTCCCCAACCATCGTCTAAATATACAACAATGTACATACATACCTCTACTTCTCGAGGAGGCTACCAGTAGTCTTAAAATCTTTGTAAATATATAAGGAGCTGTTGTCAAACCAAAAGGTAAAACATTGAACGTAAAGTATCTTGCTACCCCATCAATTTACCACGCAAAGCCTATATACTTAGTATGCTCGCAAAGTATGTCGACGTGATGGTAACCAGATTTAAGATCAAACGAAAATATGAAATCATATTTCCTGAAATATTTCTATGCTTCCAATCTTCTCTTTCCAAACAAACTGATTAACATATCTTAGATCAAGTATCAATCTTTTCTTGCCAGAACTTTGTATTTTACATTTACATTTACATTTGTAACATTTCGTTGTAAATCACAAAAGATATAAAAGAATACAGATAAGAAAATCAAGTCAAGAAGAGGAGGCAAAACCTAAAAAGCGAAAGCTTGTGTAAGGCATACCATACATAACAAAACACATAATAGAATACAAAAAACAAAAACAAGTAAACATTTAGAAACATAAGTTATACAGTGTATGTACAAGTTTAAATACAGAAATGGAATATGTAATTCAAAAATATGGCAATAAGGATGGAGAATCGACAAAAGATGGGTTAAACAGGATTATATAATATGTACAAATTGCAGAAGGTATAACTTTAGTTTACGTTTAAAAGTAGTGTAGGAACTTGATCCTTCGAGAGACAGCGGAAAAGTATTCAATATTTTAGGTCCAGAGAATTTAATACTATTTTGAAAGACAGATGTTCTAAGTTGGGGTATATGAAAATGTAAGTTAGATGATGTTCTAGTATTATAATTATGAGATTTAAAGGTTTGCACGAAGAAGGCAATAAGGTAACTGGTTTGCGGTAGCACCATGTGTTAAATCTCTTGTGTGAGTATGTGTGGTTTTCCGGTTCTTTTCAGAACCACACATACTCACAAAAGAGATTTAACACATGGTGCTACCGTAAACCAGTTACCTTATTATAATTATGTAAATTACGATTAAGTATAAACATTTGGCTATGGGAGTGTGGCAGTAAATTATTTAAATATTTATATATAAATAAAGCTTGTTGGTATCTGTTAAGGTCATTGTTGGAGGTCTCGAGACGGGCCTCGGCCTCGAGGCAAATTTTTATGGCCTCGGCCTCGGACTCGATGATCTGGTCGAGGCCGGCTCGAGGCCGCCCACTTTGACCAATTTTCCCACCAATTCACATATGTCTACTAGTCTAGTCCTGCGCTTTTGCTTTAATTCTTCAACTTTCCGCGCGCGTGCATGATCACTCAGACTTCATCCATGTCATCAAAATGTCCATGAATTCTCGGATCATCCGATTTGGGTACAATGGAAACGAATTAATAAGTAATTGTTAACTTATAGGCCTAATTCGTCAAATAATCCACAAGGGAAACTGACTAGGTAAATTTTGAATACATTTGGAGTTGCCCTTTAAAAAAATAAAAAATCCAACACAATCTTAACCTTGTTTGAGTGGATTATTACCGGTACGTGTTTAATAGCTGGCCTCGGCCTCGGCCTTGGCCTCGGAGGATTTGGCCGTGGCCTCGGCCTCGGAGGTTGTGGCCTTGACTACAACACTGGTTAAAGAGGAACTAAAACTCAATTTTTTGGGTTGACTTTTTGGAATTTTCCGACAGTTTAAATACTCTTTTAACTGATGGAGATTAGTTTGCAGACGAGAGGAATGTTTTTATTTTAAAAAAAAGGGGTTGTTATTCTGAACCATTTATCCTGTTTGGCGAAAGCTCATTATGTATGTTAAATGTATGTATGTGACCCCGTGACGTACACGTGTAGAGTCGGTTGATGCTACAGCCAAACAATATGCACGTACGTACGTGGAGTTGATGCTGCTGAAGAGTTTTTGTCGACCTAACTCCTCCGTTTTCCCGTCTATTTTGTCAAATTTTGATATTATTTCAGTATGAGCATGGTTCTGAGATAATCATTATGCCTCGATCGTGTGTAGTTGGGGGTTGCACGAGGAACAGCGACAAAAACCATGACCTAACCTTACTGCGATTCCCAGTGGTGAATGGAGCTCAAAGGCGACAGTGGGTCCGCTTTGTAGACAATACAATATCTGATTTTGGGCTGTCGAAATGGTCGAAAATATGTGCAGAACATTTCGCCAAAGACTGTATAGATGATAGTGCTGCATAAGCAAAGTCGCCAGAATAGAGTATAGCATCAGCTCACACACAACTCACCGCGCAGGTCCCAATAAAACCCGACTGCAAACAAAGGAAAGTATGACTTATAACTAGCTTTTCAGCAAGAACAAGCCTACAACCCCAATTCTAAATGTGTCTCACAAAGATGTCAACACTTTAAAATATGTTTATCGGAGTGTCACACCTGAATCATGAGCAAAAAGCACAGCAAGTAATACTAGCCTTAGACAAAAAAATACGTACAGACTCTACGTAAAACATTGTCGTATAATACAGTGACGTCATATGTTTCTACACGTGTACGTCAGAAAGAAAAGGCTCAAAAACATTTTTGTTTATTTTTCAGAATCATGAAACTTGTTACATTAGTTTTGGAAGGCATAAACTATCAGATAAGTCAAAAAAGTCAAAACAAAATTGGCGTTTTAGTTGGTCTTTAAGGTTAATAATACTGAAAGAAAGGGCAGGTCATCAGACTGGTGACAAGTCTATGGTTGATTAACACTCCTTTAATTGATGGTGATTGTCGCAAATTACAATGAAGATCAAGATTAAGTTTGTGTGCTGTAGAGCCGTGAAATGGAAGCTTGACTGTGGCTGAAGGGCCGTGGAAGGAAGGCCGTGTAATGGAGGCCGTGTAATGGAGGCCGTGGAGGGAAGGCCATGTAGTGAAAGCCGTGGTTCTACAAGAAAACCAAATGAATACAATAATAAATACCGGGACCTAAGGTGACATGAAAACATACAAGATTAACCTGAGAAATAAAGGAATTTTCCCTATTATCAACTAACTTATCTGACAAACTGAGAAGTTTGGCAAACTATTATAGGCCCTAAATTACACTAAATTAACCTGCAATGGTGATTGAATGCAAGAGAATAATCATATCGTCAAAGATCAATGAAATTGTACATGCATGTATGTGTACGTATAACACGATGGAAAACCTATGATATTTACCCGCTACAAAACCCACACAAAATATCCCTTAATATTATCTATATAAAATATGTAGGCCTACTCACTTTTATGATCTACGCACGGATATGTGGGACGTCGACGGTACACAGATGATTAGGAAATAATGTTTAACCTGGGATTTTCAGTTGGATTTGAGCAATAATTAAGAGGTTTGTCGGACTAATTCTAGGCATATGTAAACAATTTCAAAGTGAACAAAGAAAACTGGCAGGAGCGGGATTCGAACCTGCGACCTTCGGAATACCCTACCGGCGCTCTACCAACTGAGCCATCTTGCCCTATGTTGGCGGTCTCCCAAATTGTCAGTATCTTTGTTCGGGTGGGCGCTAGTCAGACGTCATAAACCCAGAATGCCGTATAGCCAGGGATCACACCCAATTTTACGATACAACCAGGGAAGCGACATTGTGGGGATCACTCAATGAGGATACGACTTCTTAATATAATTCGTCAAACAATCCACAAGGGAAACTGACTAGGTAAATATGTAAACAAAACGGCAATCACGTTGGAATTTTGGAATGTCACGAGAGGGCGCTATACAAGTTTCCAGCTCGGACACTTTCGTACAAATACTTAAGTACTTTAAGTTTTGTAAAATCGGTTGACTGTAAGCCCTAAATGATGAATTTTTTTTATAATTCGAACAATTTTTTTGCAGAACAATTAGTTTATCTAAGTTTGTACGAAAAGTATTTCCCTAGACAATGTTACAATAAGAATAAATAAGGAAGTACTAATGAAGTGTAAAGAGTTTTGAGAACTTCAAGAGGAACAATATGTTTAAGTCTACTGATCACTCCAATACTTCTGGAGACTTTACTCACAATTGTATCGATATGAAACTTCCAAGTCAATTTATCATCAATAAAAACACCCAAAAATTTAAACTTGTTAACTTTTTTGACAGATGTTTTATGTAATACAATATTAAGGTTTGATGAATTACTGTACTTTTTTCTATTACTAAAATCATATAATTGCATTTAGATAAATTGAGAGACAAACAGTATTGCAACAGTTAATGTATTTACAATATGAGGACGCCAATCTAACTCTGAAATAGGCTGCTTACTCTTGAGTTCCAATACGGCCTCCGTAACGAATTCAGAATGTAAGATCGCAGATGGATTGTTCTTGGTATATGACGATGGAGGCGTGTTAAAGGTAGTGTACACGATGGTAATCCTCAATTTTTTTTACTGAATTATTACGAAATACCTTACTAAATTTTAAGTTAATAGTAGTCTTAATCATCCTGTGAAGTGATGGCACCAGGTGTGCTGTCGTTGTCAAGAAAAGTGGAAATGTATATCGTTTTCCAACGATTTCCAGCTGGAAATCGTTGGAAAACTGCCCTGTAGCCGTTAGTCAAGGCGCGCGTGGCTATACCCAGACGAGTTGCGCGCCCCGGACATGATGGCGCCATGGCATATCCGGGGCGCGCCACGTGCCCATAGCCACGCGCGCCACGCGCCCATAGCCGAGCGCGCCTTGACTAAAGACTATCATCCGCCCGACGGTTGAAAACGAGCGCCGTTTTTCTCTCTTTTTGTTGCCATCCAACAACGCAAAACTTTGAACAGGTCAGTGGAACGATATTTCCTATAAAATACTAACCCCCAAATCCGCCCATTTCTGAAAATTGCAACAATGACCAATCATGTACACTGCCTTTGATCGTTGGAATTGTATAACCTGTTCGAATTATGTCCAATACTTTGGAATAAGCATTTATGCTCTCCCAAAACTTTATAGAAGCTTTATGGCGTCCCTTAACCCTTTCAGTACCAAGGCATATTTTGTCACTATGCTTTGGTTACCACAGTAATGTACATGACATGACCAGTTCTTGACCAAGCACTTTTTGCCAAGTTTAAGTGTATAGCGCCCTCGCAAGGCAATGTAATGAAATGCCACTCTCCTTTTGAAGTGGTGTTGAATCATATGGGATTGACAGTACCCCAAAAACAATGACTATTAGATTAATTAAAACGACAATATTGGCCTATGATAAGTTTTTTTTAAAGGGGTAGTTTAAAAACCATAACACCCTAGGTATGTGTGAACATTTTATTCAAAATGAAGGAAATCCGGACTGAGGGTAATTGCACCAACATAAAAAATGGGTACACTATGGATGCAGTTAAAAGTTCAAATAAAGGCCCCCCCCCCCCCACTCAATGTTGGGTGGCGGTGTGTGCACCATCACTCCAACATTGAAATGGGGGGGGGGGGGGGGGTGGGGGGACCGCAATAAAACCTACTCGGGCGAATGCTTATCACAGACTGTGAAACTTCTCAAAGCATCGTATTACACACATTGGTTTGTCACACTGTTTACAAATCATGCGAGTTTGTTTCCGCTTGGCTCTGGTACTGCAAACAACACAGTTGCGCTTTTTGCCAGCAACATTTCTCCCAGGATAGTGATGATTTGGAAAGCGGCTGGAACCACAGGACACTTGACTGGCATGCTGAGCTGGGTTGTGCTTCCAGGTGGAAAGAAGTTCTTCTATCACCTTGACCCTGAAAGTGGTAAAGTGCTGGTTTGTAGGGATGCTGTTGTATACAATGGTAGCATTCAACAAACAGATGTCAAGAATGGTCACGAAAACTCTTTTCCACCATTTCATCGATTTGTGAGGGTGCGAGTAGTACTGACACATTTGTGCTGCGAGATCACTTCCTGCCATGTATTTATTATAATCATTGACGACAGAAGGTTTTTTGATCGTACGAAGTCCACTCAAACTGTTTTTGCTCCGAATGTCTTTCGTGTCGATATCGCAGTTTCCAAAATTGGTGAGAAGAGTTACACGTTTGGCATCCTGCCAAACGACGCACAGTTGTCCGGCTTTGGTGTAAAACGGGGTCAGCACCTCTTCTCATGGGGTACTTTTTTGGGTTTGCACAATCTGGAATCCCTTGTGAGGTGTAGCGTACAGTTCCACGAGCTCCGAACTTTAATTGTGACAACTTGCAGACGAGAGCCGGGCTCGTGTACCAATTGTCCATGAAAATGAAATGTCCTTTATGTTCGAGTCCTTTAATAAGGTCGAGGACTACATGCCCAGCAGATGGAAGATTAGGTGGGTGGTGTGTTGAAGCATAACCAACGGAGGAGGGTTGACTAGATTCTTTTGATGTGGGCTGAGAGCCCGTGAACACCTTTCAGGCACATGTATAACCGGTTTCTGACTCGTTCAATGAAAAACATTTCAATCCCCATTTGGCGGACTTTCGTGGCATGTACTGTTTGAAACCAAGTCGGCCTTTGAACTTTATCATTGTCTCATCCGGTGAGAGGTTTCGGCCTGGCTTGTAAATGCGAGGAAAGGATGGCAATACAATGTCGAGCAGCGGGCGAACCTTGGACAGTTTGTCAGGGGGAGCATCACCTGGTTGAGCTCTGTTGTTGGCAATGTGGACAAATCGAAGGATCGCAGTGAATCGATTGCGAGACATGGTCGCCGAATACAGGGGACTTCGCAGAACTTCGGACCTGGACCAGTGCATGCTGTAGCGAGGCCTTTTGTTGATACCCATGCACAGAAGCAAGGCCATGAATGCCACCATTTCAGGAACAGTAGTTGGAGTCCAGGCAGGCTGATGATTGGCTGCATCTGCACACATTGTTTGGTCGGCATAGCGATTGGTCTCCTCCACCATCAACTCCCACAATGCTTGGCAGAAGAAGAGCTGAAAGATCTGCATGGGTGACAGGTGACTGAAATCTTCCGTACAGCCAGTCTCTTCACTGAAGTTCATCGGTGGGCGCTTGATGTAGGAGGTGCTTGCTTTACTCCATCCACACCTGAAATAGGAACATTCAGAAATGTAATGGGACGCTATTCATTTCAAGGCACATTTTCTTTAAGGTAGTATACAACATTAGCTTTTGTTTTTTGGGTCAAACGGATTGATCCGGGGTTTAGTATTTTTTTGGACGACGGTTGGCCGACCATCTTTGGAAATTGCTACAAAATGTCAGTTTGGTTAAACAGAACAGCACACCAGGTGCCCTGATTTCACAGGATGCTCGAGACTATTCTTGACTGTCAATAAGGTTTTTCATTATAACGAGGTATAGTTTTCTTCTTGTCTGTGTGGGGTGGGGGGGGGGGGGGGGGGGTTGGTGGGTGGTCGCAAATGTTGTATTACCTTTAATGACAAACTGTCCTTACAATGCTGTTTTTGGATGCTCATATCTAGTGTTCCCACTTAAATAAGTGCAGCCATGATTCAATTGCTGTAGGCCTTTTATCCGTAAATTCACATAAGACACAGATTGTAGTTAATATTTTGAGTATCTTACTTATCAATCTTAGCTAACAAGTAAAAAATACGGACATTCAGAAACATGTACGAGGCTGCTGTTCATTTGCAGACCAATGTTCTTATAGGAAATTGTGATTAATATTTTGATTTCGGGGGTTCATGTACATTAATTAATATAGTTTTTAATTACATTCAAATCTCCTCCTTTTTATAGATTATTATTGCCGCCAGTCTTTTTAGTAATTGAATAAGGCCCAATTCAGTGGAATTGAAATGTGCTTTTTCTTTTCAGCATTGCATTTGCTGTCCTATCTGAACTTTGATTTTGATGCAAAATCATCACACTTGACTCTGCATACTTCAGGTACAAATTCAATATTTTCATCAATTTCTAATTGGATTCCATCGGATTATGCAATGCAAACTTCAACGTTCAGTGCTTTTTATGATTTTCCCTGCGAAAGAACATCAAAAAGCAAAGGTTACATTACAGTCTTCCTCCATGGTAAATATAACGTTAGACATGAATGACGGATGCGAAACATTTCGAGACTAGCCAAGTTGAACCTAAAGTTTTAGGAACCTCCCTACCTGAAGTTTGGCTTTCCCGACAAAGTTGACAAGGTAGGGATTGCTTCTCCATCACTTTCGTCAGATGTTGCTAGAGAAGATTCATCATCGGACATATCTGAACCGCTATCTGCGAAGATTTCCTCCAAAATCTTGGAAGCGTTTTCGGCCATGATAGCGGCTAAGTGGCGTGGGGATGCAAAGAGCGTTTCGCGCGCTGCCCAAAGTGAGGGCGCTGTTCACATTTCAGTTGCAAACAACAGTAGCTCGTGCCAACAGAGAACGCTGGTCGTGTAAAGCTTATAAATTCCTGTGACAAACAAGCACGATGGTTGCGAACGTCCATGCAACATTGAGCCCAGGTGGCGCGCGCGGTATTGATATGGTTAACAATGGGTTCTGCAGATATTTGTTCATAATCAAAGTAGTAGTATAGAAATGACAATTCTGGACACACAGGAAAATCTGTCTCAAAGATTTGGGAAGACAGATCACCCTATACCCGCCCCCCCCCCCCACCCCCCTCCCCCCACCTAAAAATCTGCGAGACAGATCATCTGTCTCCCCAAATCTCCCCAAATCTCACTACTTCTCTGTCTGTCTCAAAATCTCTCCCAAAATCTTCGAGACAAATGAACATTCAACCAAAGATTGTTACCATCAAGAGTTGATTGAAACAGAAAATGCTGCATGCAAAGTTTGTCACATAAAAATAACTCTTTTATATGTTGTAAAAATGAAAGTTATAAGTTATGGCTGTTTTCCCTTCTGGCCCAACTTAAGGGCACTCCATACAAAGGACTGTGGAAGAACATTTTGATAGTTTTCCAAAAAAAATTGATAAAACCATTAGACTCACAAGCAGAAGAAACACACACGAAATACCATTTCTATATATTTCGCATGGAACCTCTACAGAAAACTCTACCTGCGTACCAGCTATCAAATCAGAAAGGCCCAACAAAAGAGCTTGAAGATCATCTTCCACACAGAATCAGTCTGCCCACAGCCGACAGGCCTGGGTTTACACATGGCTGCCCGTGTGTAAATACCGAGTGTAGTCGTCTCCATTGTTGATGATCAAGACCCTCGCTGTATTTAGTCAATAGAGTTTACCATTATTGCACACACACACACACACCCAGTCATGTAAACGGGTGCAATCGTGGACCTCCCATTGTTTTTCTTTTGTTTATACTCTTAACTTTTTCGGAAGGCCTCCCATTGGTTTTGTACACGATTTTCAATCGTGGACGTTAGGTCAAACGTGGACCCCTTTGTCTACGCTCGAATTCTTTTGTCCTAGGTCCACGATTGCCGGCATATACAAACTCACGACTAAAGGCTCTCTGTGTTTGGTCGTGATCAACATTGCCACCAATGGAGATAAATAGAGTCCGTATTTGTAGTACACTTCTGCTTTTTGCGCGTCTAAATTTTCAAATTCATCCGCAAAGTACTCTTTGCCGAAATATTTCTTTGAATCACCAGATACAACAACGCCTAAACGTCTATATTTGTGTTCGACAGGGCTTTCCATTTGTTTCGGCTGTTGCGCTAGCGTGTTTGGAGATTCTATCGAGCTGCTCATTTATAAAATTGTTTCTATAATATTTAACACAATTTCGTATCGTCATTTTCCAAGCAAGGTACTCGTAGGAAAAATATCACAAATTTACGGCTATATAACAAATTTGAGCAGTAAATCTATATATTCAATAATTTTAATATAAACTATCAACAATTTTTATAACAAATTACAGGTAGTTATGTAGCAAATTACAGCTAGTTAGGCCTATGCAACAAATTACAGCTAGCTATGTAGCAAATTATAGAAAAATTGCAGGTAGTTATTTAGCAAATTACAGCTAGTTATTCAACAAATTATAGCAAATTTACAGCTAGTTATTCAGCAAATTATAGAAATTTACAGCTAGTTATTCAGCAAATTATAGACATTTACAGCTAGTTATAGCAAACACCAACAAATTGGATGATCCGTTTTTATCAACAATTTACTAAAAGGAGTGTCTCTGAGAAACATTTTAATTGTTGGCCTTTCTTCCAAAGGTACTGCGTCGTTTTCATTGAGGCACTGGTCGAAACTGCTCTTGTACTTGCAATAAACAATACAACAAAACCAGTCTGAGCACGAAAATCTGTCGAAACAGAGTTGTACTTTTGCGTCAACAACCAACAATAGCGATTATCGTGTCTGCCACTAAATCATAGTAAATGCTAGCTTTGTTAATACGCAAGTGTTTTATCAGGCGCGGCTGTACGATATTCTATATTGTTTGGGACAGTATTTCTACAATATCGGTCAATGACTCTGTTGAGTTGTTTTCTCAGGAATTACGGGACTGTTATACAAAGAGTTTTCCACTTACTAAGTCTGTTAACTAGAACTGATAAACCTTGGATAACATATAAAATTAAAAAGTTGTTAACAAAAAGAGACAAGGCTTATAAACAGGATCATTTGAATCAATGGCGTATATTACGTAACCAAGTTCAAAGGGAAATTGGAGTTGCAAAGACTAATTATTACAATCAATCTGTACAAGATCTAAGAACCTGCCAATCAGGAAAATGGCATAAACGTATTCAAAGATTGTGTAATCTTAGATCTAAGCATGTTGACATTCCAGGTACTGTTGATAATCCTTTTGAAACTGCAATAGCAATCAATAGTCACTTTGCCTCGATTTGTAACCAGCTTCCTCCATTGGATCTGACATTATTGCCAGCTTACTTACCTGCGAGCTTGCCGCCGCCTGTAATATATTGTGGTCAGGTACTTAGGATTTTAAGGAATCTAAAAACTTCCAAAGCAGGTCACCCAAATGATTTGCCTGTAAAATTAATTAAGGAATTTTCTCCTGAATTGGCTGAACCACTTACCAACATATTTAATGCATGCTTACATGAAGGAGTATTCCCTACCAATTGGAAAACTGCAGCAATTACGCCTGTGCCTAAAGTAAACAATCTTACATCGTATGATCAGTTACGACCTATTTCATTGACGCCATTATTTGCCAGAGTTTTTGAATCATTTTCATCTGAATGGATTATTCGAGATATTTCCGATCATATTGACGTTAAACAGTTTGGTAATCTTAAGGGCCGTTCCACGGTACATTATCTTGTAGATATGTTAAAATTTGTACTGGAGGGACTTGATAAACCAGGTCACTATGCCTATCTTGCCACAATAGATTTTACCAAAGCTTTTGATAGGGTCAATCACTCTACTGTTGTTTCCAAACTAATTCAATTGGGGGTACGGAGATCGATTATTTCAGTCATTTGTAGCTTTCTCACTCAACGCACTCAACGCACTAAAGTGGGGGGTCAGATTTCACCACCACTTACTGTGTCATGTGGAGTGCCACAGGGTACTAAACTTGGACCAATTTTGTTTTTAATCCTAGTTAATGATGCGGCAATTGAATGTCCCTATAGATGGAAATACGTTGATGATTTAACTCTGGGTGAAGTCGTGATTAAAAATCAACAACCTAGTTTACAGAATTATTTTGATAATATTTCTGATTGGTGTATACGAAATGATGTTCTTCCCAAACCTGCCAAATGCAACATAATAACTATTTCCTTTTTAAGAGGGATAACACCTAAAACGGACTTTATCCTTAATGGTGTTCAGTTAAATATAGTGTCGCATTTTAAGCTCTTAGGCATTATTATTCAAAATGATCTTAAATGGAATTTGCATGTCTCTGAAATCGTCTCTAGAGCCTCTCGTCGTTTGTATACGTTATGCATTTTCAGAAAATCAGGTGTCCCTGTGCAGGATATGGTAATTGTTTATAAAACCTACATAAGGCCCATTTTGGAATATGCCTCGCCAGTCTGGCATACGGCCATTACTCAAACTCAGTCGAAGAAAATAGAATTTATTCAAAAAAGAGCTGTTAAAATTATACTTGGAAAGAAATACAGTTATAATGAGGCTCTTGAAATGACTAAATTATCATCCTTGGTTGAACGGAGAAATTATTTACTCTATAACTTTGGAACTAAACTTCTTAATTCAAACCAGTACAGACACTGGCTTCCACCATCTAAGTCTGATACAAATTGCAGAGCCTTACGTAACATGTCTGGTTTAAATATGATTAGATGCAATACAGAAAGGTACAACAAATCAACCATTCCACAACTTGCTAAGATTCTTAATTAATGGTCTGTCTTCCCAACTCTCTTTCCTTGTTGTCCTATTTTAATGTTTAAGTTTGAGTCATTATTTATTTAATTTAACTTGTTTTTTCTCCTTTTTTATTACTGAATGAACAAGGGTTAATTATGTAGGTTTTTTATTATACTGTCGTTTTATAATATTTATTGTATTCGTATCAAGTTTTATTAATTCCTGTAATTGAATTTTTTATGTGTAATATATTGTGTATAATGACCCTTTCAGCTTTTGCTGCTGGTCATTTTGTTTATGCCAATAAATAAAAAAAAATTAAAAAAATTATATTTCTTGTTCCGCGCTACAGTCGTCTATGAAAAATAGAACGCGTAATCATTTTAATTGGGTTCTATAAAATTCCAAAGCTTCGTTGAGAATTCTTTTTTCTACGTCCAAGTCGCAAAGATATACCTCTAGGTCTGACCAAAACCAAAGCCTCTCGTGATAAGACTTGTTGTTGGTCAACGTGGGACAAATGATGACAATCTTTTCAAGGTGGTTTTTGTATTCATTTTCTAAAAACAAATTTTCTTTTACCCGAGTTTCAACCGCATATCAAAGCGCAGTGAGGTGTCTTGGGTAACATGTTATATAGCCTGATTTTTTTAAAAAGTGAATGCTACTAAATCTTCCATCTTCGATAATCATTTGCGCGTCCATCACCAAGAAAACGTAGCATTTTAGAGGACCGGCAACCTCGGTTTCCTTTTTTAAATGAATAGAAATGCCACCACCCTGTTTTTCTGCCCGAACCGTGACTTTTATTGTCGTCCGTAATTGTTTTTCAAGTATTCACCTATCGTCAGGTTCCACAAACTCAAATCGTTGGTCACACCGGCACCAAATTCCATGTGAGAGTCTCCGAAAAAATATACAAATATATTCCCAGTGTTGATAACGTCTCATACCTTGAATGTACAATTGATTTGGTGACGATGGTGACGTCTATCTTGGGATTATAAAAATGTTCCGAATTTTTGTCACTGGGTTCCTTGAATAAAAGGAGTACGCCCTTGAGACTTTTAATCGATTGGTTAAGATTAATGTTCTAAGTAGTGTCAGATTTGTTCAAGTCGCTGACGAGATATCTTTGAATTTGATCATATAGAAAATTGGTCTTGCCTGGATATTTTGTCTGATAGCGAAAGCCAATTAACGTTTTATTGGTCACCACGTCAAATTCGACGAATTTGTGAAATGGCCGTGGCCTAGTGGTTTGGAGCATTGAATTCGTGGTCTGCGGGTAATTCTGCAAGTTGTGGGTTTGAGCCCAGTCCTGGAATATAGCATTAATTCTACGCCTAATATGGGTAGAGGCATTATTAATGCCTTGCAGTGGACTAGATACCCATCCCGACCCTATTCATACTGTGAAGAGATCAGATTATCTTGTCTTGTTTCAGTGGAAGACGCTGGTTCTTCCACACTTTCCTCTGTAGCCCATACCTCGAGTGGCCCTTGGCCTTGTGGTGGGCGACTTCCATAAAAACAAAACAAAAAAAACACCGAAATTTGGCGGCGGCGTCTGTAGACTTGACGACGCTTTTGTGTTCGTTGAACGTAATGTAACCAAGCGGACGCAAGATGGAATAGATACATGCGATGGTATTTTTTTCAAGTCTGACAACAAGATGGTTTAATCAATTGGGACAGTACAAAAAAAATATCATACATTTTAGGTAAAGCCAGAACCAGGTAAGTGTACAGTGGTTATCATTTTTAGGATCACAAAAAGGCTATGAAACCACGTGAATAAATGTGGGTGAAAAACAAGGCTAAGAACAAGGCTACCAGACTATAAGGGGAGTCTGTAGAAAATTGAGAAACAAAATATAGCCGAAAATACTAATTTTCGACATTCATGAAAAATTGTATTTCAAACATTGAAATTTACTTTCATTTGCAGATACCAAATTTATGCGCAAATAGTCAAAACAGCAGTTAGTGACTCAACACTGCATCATTTCAATACAATCATGAACGAATGTTCGACGAAAGCCTGCACATTTTTGAGTCACCTAAATTTGCGCAAAATGTACACATTTGACGAAAAAAATACATTAAATTATTCAATATGTTCACAGTTAACAGTTACAGAATATACAAGCTAAATCATCTCGTACCTGCCGGGGGGTTTAGTGGAAATGATAAACGGTCTATAACTAGAGCTATAGGACCACCGGTTACATACTGTAATAAAATCAGTTGGACTCATCAATAGAAGTAGGTTACCCCACCCCCCCCCCACCCCCCCCCCCCCCCAAAAAAAAGAAAAAAGAGCACCATAGCGACATTCGAGCAAAGCTTGCCACCAACACGTGACTAATAGAATGTATTATCAACTAATAAGTAAGACTTATTTCTCCCAAAAATGTAAACGTTCAAAAGACTTGAACGTTGTACTCTTCATAATTTTAGGAAAAATGCGAAATTTCATACCCAGAAATATTGTTCAACAAGATATTTCAACTCGCCGATAATAATACTCATGGAAATCTATCCAAAACCAAGCAAAATTTGGAACCGCATTACCCAACAAATTAAGCTACAATATAGCAGTACATTATGTCAACCCAACAGGCAATGTTGCATACGATCAAAAAGTTCCGAGACTGTTCATGTAGCGAACGAACGGAGAGCAGCACAGTAATGTGCATCTAGCAGGTGTAAGCAATAACTTTCGTAAGTATTCCAAGTTACATCGCTTGATCAACATCAGCACCTGTGTTACACGCATTTGTGTGACAACTGGTACGTGCGCATTTGCGATTTCACCATGACCTGAAACTTGAGCAGAAGCAGCACCGTGTCAAAATCTGCGAGGAGCTCCGTCAACAGGCCCGGGATGACCCAAACTTCATGTCGAGGATCATCAGCGGTGACGAGAGTTGGGTCTACGGCTACGACCCAGAGACTAAACAGCAGTCTTCGCAGTGGAAGAGCCCGCAGTCTTCAAGACCAAAGAAGGCGCGCCAGGTCAAGAGCATGTTCATTGTTTTCTTTGACATTCGCGGGGTTGTGCACCGTGAATTCCTCCCCGGGGTCAGACTGTCAACGCTGAGTTCTACTGCACCGTTCTGAGGCGTCTGAGGGAGAAAATTCGGCGCAAACGGCCTGAACTGTGGCGCGCTGGCAATTAGGTGTTCCAACATGACAACGCGCCCGCTCAAAGCGCGTTGAAAACGCGCGAGTTTCTCGCCCGCAACAACACAATCGTCGCTCCCCACCGACGACAATGGGAGGTCCGCGATTGCCGGTATTTACACACTTCAGGCCGTACAAAATGTATGGGTGTGTATGTGTGAGTATGTATATACCGGCAATCGTGGACCTAGGACAAAAAAATTCGGGCGCAGACAAAGGGTCCACGTTTGCCCGAACGTCCACGATTAAAAATCGTGTACAAAACATATGGGAGTATAAACAAAAAAGGAACAATGGGACGTCCACGATTGCAGGTATTTACACACTCGTGCGAGTGCGCCAAGTCCGAACTGGATTTGTTTACTATTCCTCAGACCCAGACCAGTATTGAACAGGGGCAGTGGGTGGAACACCACCCTATTTCTACCATTTCAGATGGGGTTCCCATTGAATTTTTCATCCCAGGATCGGGGGAAGTGTTAGGGGGGGGGGGGGGGGGGTTAAGTCGTTGTGGGCGGAGTTAGCCTTGTGAGCGGGGCCTACACAAGTCAATAAAACAGCCCTCAACACTTTGGGTTCGGTTGAGCTGCCCAATTTATTCTGTGGAGCGGTGGTCGAAAGGAACCGACCGGAGACGGAGGCGGGAGATTGGCATCAATAATCAAACAGCACATGAGGAGAGAAAATAGAAAGAAAAGCATCATAAGTACATGTACATTGTAAGGTGATCTAATCCTAGCGCATAAAATCATTAACCGGAGGAAGAAATTAACAGATTATGGTGCAAATATGCAATTGAATAATAGTTGGAGTAAAATAAAACAATTACTTATCCATGTCACATGTGTATGAGCACATAATTTCCCTAGGCCAAGTGTGTTCTGTTGTTAAGAGCAAATAGCAAGCAGGAAAGATATTACTGGTGCGATATTCTCAGCAGACCAGAATACAGATAAAACTGCATTATTAACATGACAAAATTCCAAATATATATATCATTGTAGGGCCTACTCCTAAATTAGCATAAAGGACAGTTTTTGTCTCAGACTGCAAATTCAGGTATATAATTCAATCAAGCAAAAATAAGGTAGACAAATATATACCTAAGTCCTATTTTCATCACGAATAAAGGCATCACAGGGGTACATTTCAACTCCTCATGCATAATTACATGCATAAAAGTTCATTCACTCATGGTTAGCGACTTTATCGAACAATGAGGGCGCTATTTACCGAGCACACAACCGAGCAATGAATTATCATAACATCTCGGAATTGGCTTTACAAAACTTCAATATTTCCGTCTGACATTTCACAATAACACAGGCTTACCTAAAGAATTAATGTTGAATTGTCATGTAAAATTTACATCACTGGCCAAAATAACAATTGGGAAGAATTACGACATTTTTCCAAGGCCATGAGGTCTCCATAACAACCTACAGGGTCGCCATCTTGACAAGAGTTCGTAAGATTAAAACTCCTAAAAACCAGTGAAAATTCAACAGTTTGCCTTATCTAAAATATTACAAATATTCCTTGGTCTTTCCGGTTTAAAATCATATGACATATTTATACTCGAAGAAAGGAAAAACTATGAAAAGTTTACCTGTGGAGCGGTGGTCGAAAGGAACCGACCGGAGACGGAGGCGGGAGATTGGCATAACCCGTCTCCGCCGCACGGTGGCGCCCTTCAGACTCACCGTTCGAAACTAAGGACCGTACCTCAGAAAATGCAGCTAATGGCGTTACAACAGTCTACACAGAGGTGATGCTTCTTTATACAAAGAAAAAGAGAAAACTAGCACAAAATGGTTAAGACGCAGTTCTACATGTATTAGCTTCAAATCTCAACTCCCTACAGAAGAATACATGGATCTGAATCAGACCCAACTTCACGTAAAAGCTAAAGTGACCAAACCCAACGACACCGACCTAACCGACAACGATCACGTGGGTCCTGTCAATCTATTTTTGCATTCCCAGTTCAGTCAGATTGATGTGAGCTTGAACGAGCGTTTAAAGGGACACATTGCCTTCAAATGTCATGAAATTTTGCTGTTTGGAAATGTTCCTTATTTTTTATAAGAGTTGATCATGCAAACAAACACGTATAATATGTTGTAATTAGTGTGTTGTGCTTACAAAAAAGGAATGGCCTCTGACCACTGACATCTGACCCGCGAAACATAGACTTATTTCCAGTAGTAAATACCACCGTCTAAATGTCACGAAATTATACAAAAACCACGCAATTTGAACGGATAGTTATGTGAATCTTTATATTCTACTTTAAAAAAGCTTCCCAACCATATCCATTTCAGTTTTATAGCCCAAATCGCAAAATCCAAAGCAATGTGTCCCTTCAATCTCGCCCTCTACGCCCATCTACCCATACATGGCCATGATTGAAACCCTACTGAACTATGGAATCGATGCTAAGAATACGAAACTTACATCAGCACTGTTTTACAAGGACACTCCCTTAAGATGGACACCTCTGACCCCGTGGCTGTTGCCTTAGAGTTAAACAGGGGTCTAAAAGAACGGCATGAATACACCAAACTCAGTCGCACGGTGGACACGATATGGCCCATACACAGTGATATTTTCTTTCAAGACAGACACATGCTGAATGGTGTGGACCTCAAATTGAAACTGATTCGGAGCAGCAATGAGTTTAGCCTTTAGTAAAGGCGCACGTGGCACCCCGGATGCTTACATTCAACACGAAAAAGGACCAGCGAGTGGCTAGAAGGCTTATGTTTTTCTGTACATTTCTCTACCGATTTGGTGGAGAAAATCTCATGCATAATGCATTAAATGTTGTGGCTATTGACCAATACAAATGTAGAATAACTCGCATCTGTGACGTCACACGCGCTCACGAAGAAAATGAGTTCGCTCGACCCGTGGGAACACCGCGCGCGCGCGCACGGAATAAGGATGGCGAATTATCATGTTGCAGTTGTGCGTGCGCGTGCTGGGCGCTGAAATGAAGCGCGCGACATTGACACGGCGGTATTTGAAGTATTTTAAAGGGACACATTGCTTTGGATTTTGCGATTTTGGCTATATAACGGAAATGGATATAGTTCGGAAGCTTTTTTAAAAGTAGAATATAATGATTCACATAACTATTCCCTCAAATTGCATGGTTTTTGTATAATTTCGTGACAAATAACGGTCCGCCATTTTGTAGGACCAAATTTTTGACTCCACAAAATGGCGGACCGTGTTCACAAGTCGTATTTCCAGTCGCATGGTTGAAGTACGTTCTGTTGATCCATTTTGATGTACTGTGGCACGGCGCGCAGCACTGGCGATATGTGTCGCGAGGTAGAGAATTGTACCTGGCGATCATCTGATAGGTTCACAAGGCAACTGGCTGCGGCGCCAGCCTAAAAACTCTTTTACAGCGTATTTTGCGCATTTAGACGGTGGTATTTAGTACTGGAAATAAGTCTATGTTTCGCTGGTCAGATGTCAGGGGTAAGCGGCCAATTTTTTATTTTGTAATCACTACTCACTAATTACAACACATTATACGTGGTTTTTTGCATGAACAACTAAGGAACATTTCCAAACAGCTAAATTTCATGACATTTGAAGGCAATGTGTCCCTTTAACAACTGTAGCATGAGCAAAACATCTAATGCATATAAGCCAGACAACTGGAATAAATTAAAGATACACCCCGGCCTCAACCGGCCTCAAATAAGCAATTCAGAATCATGGATTATACTATTTAAAAGGTTGTTGTGAACAAAAAAATTCCAAAATGTCTTTTCATTAAACAGAAATGGTAAAAAGACCGAAATAGGTCAAAGGTTAACGTATGCGCTTTTCCAGCCGCAACTCCATTCAATGTTTGCGCAAGATTGCCTGTAGACTGGTGCTTTGCTTATGGATCCCACAACTATTGCAAGTCAAATAGAGCACACGGTGATCCAGTCTGCACGGCTGGACGGCCAGAATTATACATAAACAGTCATCACCAGTATTCTGGTCTCCGGGAGTGTGGGGCGCCCCTATCCAGTTAGTTAACCAGCACAAGGACACCAATGTAGATTCAAAGATTTATTACTTGACTGTGCGTACGGTAAAATAGCTGTTGTGTCTCCAAACGTACAAAGGCCGCCAAACATTGAGAGCAACAAATCAGTGTATCCTAACTGGCAAATTATCAACAGTACGGTGAACGTATTCTTCAAATTGCAAAAGGTGCCAAAAAGACAGAAAAACACAGAAACGTTTGTACTAAAATACCAACGTGTTTGGTCGGCTGACGCCCAAAACCCTGCAAACTCAAGAGGGCGCTGTTGCTACTTAACAGTAGCACAGAAGGCATAGAGGGAACACTGATAACCGAAACTGCGATCAGCACAACCAGTGAGAGATCAATCAACAAGATCACGAGTCATAGAGAGCGTTGCATCGACTTCCAAAGATAGTGACACTATATGTCAATAACCACAGGAGAATGGAAAAGTCTTCTTTGGATAAATAACCATGTAAACTGTGACATACATGTACATGTACACAATTTCACACACACACAGCAACCCCTTCCATGTACTACTGTACAGACATGGTCAGGCCCAGCATCACTGTCAAACGTCATTTTTACATACCTGTCCAACAAAATTCTGGCAAATACTGCATCTTTCATGCTGTCTTCATAATCAGTCTCAAGTCCGAGGGCTTGGTCCCTCAGCGTTTTCCATCTGGCTAGGTTAGTTGGTCCAACCACTAGGCGGTCCTCACCAGCTCGACGATCAGAGTGCAGCGTTGATAGATTTATGCGGCAGCTATGCTGGGCCTTCTCCCCGCCAGCCGCGGGGGCTATGCCGCGCCGGGCCCCACGCCGTGTCTCGTGAAACATGGGTCCGTCGCCCGGTCTTTCGGAAAAGTGTTACGACTTTCGCCAAAATTTCGCCAAATTGAAGTATAATCAACAATTAAACAATAGGTACAGTTTGAAAAAATAGTCATAATTATGATGGTTGAATTAAACTTGAATTTGGTTAAGTTATTGAAAGGTTTTACGGCTGGAAGTAAAACTAGCCATAATGATCACGTGAGTTTCGTGAACCAAAATGTGGTGCAAGAAAGTCACGTGACTAACGTTTTTTATTAAATTACACGAAAACGGGAAAATTTCAAGTTGTCGCGCTTGGACCTTTATATTCTAATTAGGAAAACCCTTCCAGTCATGGTGAAATCTAATTTAGCGCCTAAAATCCCCCCAAAATCGCCCAAGAGGCCGGTGTGTACCATTAATATTGATTAGCTCCACGGGATAGTAAAGGCGCTCGTGGCTTCGCCACTCGCACTGGTCTTTTTTTCGTGTTACCAGCATCCGGGGTGCCACGCGCGCCTTGACTAAAGGCTACAATGAGTTCTGTCTCATGACGAATGCTGACGACGTTGCCTACAAGGTAACTATTCAGGATGCATCCGTGTTCGTCCGAAAGGTAAAAGTGAGTTCAACCGTCATGCTGGGACACATGAAGGCTTTGGAGAAAGGGACTGCAAAGTACCGTCTCAAGCGCAACCTATGCAAGATGGTGTCCGTGCCACGTGGAAACTTGTAACTCACTCAAGATCACGTGTTCCTCGGACAACTACCGACCCGCATCGTGGTGGGCTGCGTGACCAATGAAGCGTTCCATGGTCGATACAACAAGAACCCTTTCAACTTTCAACACATGAACGTCAACTTTTTGGACGGTAAGCAAATTCCTAACTCACCCCTGCAGCCCGTATACAACAACGTGACGGGAGGTAATTATATCAGAGCCTACCAAAACCTCTTCTCAGGCATAGATTAAATGTACCACGACGAGGGCAATGCCATCAGTCGTGATGACTACTTCGGTGGGTACGCACTGTACGCATTTGACCTGAATCCTGACCTGGCCACGGGAGGTCAGATAAACCTGGTCAAGCGTGGCAATCTCCGCCTTGAAATGTACCTTTCACAGCCGCTGGATGCAACGATCAACGTCATCATCTATGCAGAGTTCGACAACATTCTGGAGATTGACCAAGCTCGCAACGTCATCTTCGATTACGTCAGTTGAACGCAGACAACATGAACAGCTTGGAAATCGGTGACATTTTACAGAGTGACCGATTCTGCAAAGCATACTTTATCGGGGAGTATTTTGATTCCTACGGTCAACCGATTATACTAAAGGAGATTAAGATGTTTCTCAAGAGGAACGCCAGACGCCTTCACTACAACCGTCGCCGTCTACAGGGGCCTCTATCTACCTTGTGCGGGCAGTATTGCATCTTCTTTTTGTTACATCGCTTCCGAGGACTGAACATGCAAAGGATTATTCGATTGTTTTCATCAGATACGATGGACAATGGCGTCATCATCAATGACTTTATTAACAGACATTTCCCTGGTGTTAGGTCTCACGTGTATGACAAACAGTTATTATGCAACAGGTTTCTGGGGCCTTTTTGCAAGAGTCTTAATGCGTTAGATAATTATTACTTTTGTGTGGACCTAGATCTTCGATTCACCACTATTAACAAGTATTATTATAACTGTCAATGGTCCCTTAAGGAGACATTTTTAAGTTATTTGTTTGTACCTCAGGGAGACGTGAGACATTTCGATGTCTCCCTAATGTCACAACCCCCTTAAATATTGAGCATTTTACTGTCGGAACTGGGTTATATCGATATAGGATGGTCCAAAACATAAATATACCAAATTTCGTGGGGGTAGGATAGGGGATATTTGGGTTAGGTTACATTAAAGTTGAAAATAATTGTGTGCACAAGTCTATGGGAATGTCTCCCAAATGACCCATCGCCCGTATTACTTCCAAACAATCATTCAGGTGTATAATTTCATGATGTTTGAAACTTCTCTGAATTGAAGGAGAGTGTTCACCTTCTTGTGTATGCTAAATGTACAAGATAATATGGTTTGCTTAATGATTCCAGACCCGTGTTCCTCCAACCCGTGCCTGAATGGAGGTACCTACCGGCTTGATGGGAACTCATTGACCTGCGAGTGTCCAAAAGAGTTCAATGGAAGCCGTTGTGAAGGTAATGGTATGAAATTGTTAAATAATTTTAAGTTTTAACTCATAGTGGTGACGCACCAAGTTTTTCCAATGCTATTGAATGCAGCTAATTTTTTGATTTAAAACTATACCTATCAGATGACATTTTCAAATTTGCACACAAGATTTTGCCCTCCCGACAAGGTGTTAGGCCCTGTATGCTCAGTACTTTTTCGCATCTGAGCGTCAGTGGAAAAATATATTACAGGTTTACGCAGCTGAGACTCGAACCAACTATACCTCCTGCGTACTAGCACACACATCTTAATCCCTCGACAACTGACCGTGCTAAGTTCGAATCAAATTGAATGTAGCAGCTGGTTCAGCGCAAACAATCTAAAGGCGGAATTTGTTTAGAGGACTGGAATGTACGTCCGCACTAGTAAGCAGGAGGTCGTGGGTTCGAGTCCTGCCGTAGTAAACCTGTGATTTTTTCCCCAGGCTTTTTGATTGTACTGATGAGCATACAGTGCCTGACAATAACAACCTGTCGCGAAGGACAAATATTAACATCACCCTAGACTCAAATTCTACCACGAAATTGTTAGCAAATGCACACCGCCGCTTTTTCCCCAAAAGCCAAACATGATGAAAACACAAACAAAAAGTAACTACGAAAAGAGAGCATTGTTATATTTCTATTTCCAAAAATGGTCATAATATATAATCAATTTCTCTCCATTCTTGAACCAAGTTATCCTTGCCAAGGATTGTTCGGAGGTTTTGGCAAAGGGTGCGACTACCAGTGGCGTGTACACTGTCTACCCTCAAGACGATGGTGAACCGATCGCAGTGTACTGCGATATGAAGACAGACGGTGGTGGATGGACCGTAAATATATAGGATGCATGCTTCAATTACCATGAAATATTGTAACTTGCTATAACGTACTTGTAATTATAGGTCAAAGAGGATCCTAAATGTGGCTTATATCACCAGTCCAATCTTTGACACACTTATATCACACATAGCTAGAAGGGGCGCATGTGGTTGATGAGTATGACAAGAAAGAACATCAGGGACCTAAAATAAAACATCATTGTTTCCTTACGAGTTTGACAAACGCAGTATTTGTGCTTGTCGCAAAACCAGGCAGAAATTGACACGATCTGTTCTTTTATGTACTGAAATGCATGCCGTCACAGCGCACTGTTGCATTCCCACGTGACTTTACGAATGCAAACGAGGGAAAACAGAATGAAGTCATTAAGTCGTATAGGTGTATCAGCATCTTAATGTGAACTTGCGACTTTGGTATTATTGAGGTAAGTTTTAACAGAAATTATGGATGGAGCTTCGATATCAAGCAATACAAATATTAAAGGTTCAGAACGTAAAACAAAATGACTGCGACACTATCGCAAAACAATTGGTGGATTTCGCCCCCTCCTCTTTGAGTGTTAATCAATGACACTTCACCAGTTATTAAAGCTCTTTCAAACCATATCGACAAAATAATTTTCAGACCCATTTTAATCTTTGCTGTTATTTATGTCACAAATAATATTAACTCGCTACTGAAAGATTTGGCAGTTGACACGATTTTATTTTTAATTAACTCTTTCCTCAATTCTATTTAGGTGTTCCAGCGTCGCCAGGACGGCTCCGTTGACTTCTATCTTAACTGGGAAAGCTACCGTCAGGGGTTCGGTGATCTAGACGGTGAGTTCTGGCTCGGCAATGACAACCTGCACCGACTCACTGCTCAGGGCAACTACAAACTAAGGGTCGATCTCGCGGACTTCGATGGCAACTTTGCCTATGCCGTCTACGATAACTTCAGTGTCGCTGATGGTAGTGACAACTACACGCTGACGGTGGGAGGCTTTTCAGGAACGGCTGGTACGTAAGTCAGTATGGAGCATATTCAAGAACGAAGTCTTTTTGAATAGCAGGAACCTATTAATAAGGAAGTAGCTTTTGCTAGTACAATCTGGATGAAGTATATTTCTTTTTAAGAAAAAGTGCTTGCTTTGAAAAGAGCCGGTGGTGAGATTATTATCTCGACGTTTCGAACAGTATGCTCTGTTCGTCGTCATTTTCTCTAAAAAGAGATTTCTTTCCTCCATGGTGTACCCACAGGGGCGGATCCAGGATTTTTTACAGGGTTCTGAAATTTGCCCAGAAAGGCGACTCCCAACATGTTTCGTCTGCGAAAAAAAAATATAAGCGGGGAGGGGGGAGCGGGGGATCACACACTTTCTCACCGTTGGTGGCGCCATTTAACCTCTTTATTTTGTTCTTACACATAGGCAGAATAAGACTTGTAGGGTTTCTGCTTTTCTGGTTTGCAACTTTAGGCGTAGGCCCCTACAAGCAAAATTGGAAACGAGCAGGGGGGGGGGAGGATCCGCGCCTGACCCATGGTGTGATCTTGTAAAGGAAAAAGAGATATTTCAATTCAAAGCATGTTTAAATTGCTGGCCAAAATAATTATGAAATGTATGAGTTCAACCATAGACCAAGGAAAGAGTCCGTCACTAGACGGGGTTTGGTATGAAGATTTTTACATTAAAAACAATGAACAAATCATCGTGGAATCGCGAGACTTGTATGATCTATCTTTATTACATGCCCAACCGTTCCTCTGCTTCATGCAGATATTGTTAAATTCTATTTTTGACGATAGGTTTACTAGTTATACGGTCATTAAATATCTTTAAAAGTGAACTTTCAGGATGATGGAAACATGGTATTCCTTTTCATATTGCCCTTGACTCTTATTAGACTGTTAAGTTTCAAACTCGATCGGAATCTCGTGATTAGTTCAGAATTACGGCTTGTGACAACGTCAACTAACCACAAAGCGCGGACCGAGACTCGTGTGTATGTAATAGACTCCTGTTAACACAGCTGAACACACATATCCTTTCCCAATACGTGCGACGACAATGCTTTGTGTTTCCTATTGTTCCTTTAATTTAACCCAACCCCATAGACTAAGCACGTGTGAGGACCGATTTCAACAAAAGACTTGACGTGCGAGGACTGAAAGGTTTCTTTGTATTTCCTTTCTCCTCTTGTCCGCGGAGATATATACAGAACCTGTACACACATTGTATTATGTGTAACCTGTAACCACTCAGCTTAACTTCCAACGCAACAAACGTCCGCCCCAAGTGCGAGACCATTATCGTTTAGTGTGAGAAGAACAAAAGATCCTGTCACAAATAGTGGCCTGATTTAATACACGAGTGTACACACACTGAATGTAAGGTTTGGTGGAAAAACAACCGTGGTTACCAGAATTACAGTCTTGTGGCTGGGGAATAATATTAATCTAAAAGCTCAATATTGTTTTCTCAGGCGTTCGTTAATAATTTCTCTATTGACCTTTTTGTACCCAAGCAGCAAAATGCATTTCAATTGATCCAGATCAGCTGATGTGATATCATTTCAGGTGATTCAATGCGACACCAAAACAACCAGCCATTTTCGACTAAAGACCGCGACAACGACTACTATCCCTCAAACTGTGCCGAGAACGCCAACGGTGCCTGGTGGTACGGGGGCTGCTACGACTCCAATTTAAATGGAAACTACTTCGACGGTCCGTCAGTTATAAACGTTAAGGGTATAACCTGGGAGCACTGGAAGCAGACTTACACGCTTAAAAAATCTTCTATGGAAATCAAGATAACAAATTAAGGACGTCTTCAAAAAACGAGGAAGTTACTTCAGCGAATTCGCCACTGACTGTTAGAGCGAAGTATAAAATAAATGTTTGGATGTGATGAGGGTTAATTCCCTTGCCTATGTTTTATCTTCAATTGACTGCGATATTATTTTGTGCACCTGGTTAGGGTTTACTGTGCACTTTTATATGGCAGTTACAAAACAGGGTTTTAGACTTTCTCCAATTTGAAAAAATATCCTCCAGACCCCAAAAAGGAAAAGATAATTGTTTAATGCGGACCACTTTTTAATATTTTTGTGTCAACTTTTCTGCAAAAAGAATCAAACAGGAAAAGACCGATATAGAATATGAGCCGTTATACATGCTCCTGGCGTCATTTAAATTAATATGAAGTAACTATGAAGCCCCAACTCAGCGGTATGTTGGTGATCTGCAACCCCTGGCCCGAATTCCTCGCTGACCTCCCTTATTAGAAGTGAATAATAAAATCGCATACACGAAATTTCAACATTATTCTACCTATTTTGAACATGAATGTATTCCACTAATAATATGAATTCACACTGTAAAAACCACCACTTTTTTACGGGAATTTCCTGGCAGTTTGGACGCCAGCGCAATCCCGTAAAAAATCGGTGCAAGCTGCGACTCATGTACACTGTTATTTTACGTTGCTGCCATTAAAATAACCCAGCTATTCCTGTAAAACGTAACCTAAAGAAACCAAGTTTTGTAGAAGATTTAGGCATACAGAAAAGTGTTTCCAGAATCTGCTAATTTTATGCAGCTCTCTTGGCTGCATGGGTTCTAGTTTTTGTATTTCGCGTTTGAGTTCGCACGTGCACATTGACTAGATAACCAGCACCTATTTCTTGCTGAAACAAAATTCACGTGAATATTTGCGACCGGAGAGCGGGACGTGAAATTTTTGACGCGAATATTGACGTGAATATTTGCGACCGGAGAGAGGAACGTGAAATTTTTGACGTGAATATTGAAATGAATATTCACGATTTCCGAAGTTTTGTCGTGAATATTGACGTGATTTTTGATGTAGGTATTCACGATTTCCGATGTATTGACGTGAATATTGACGTGAATATTCACGATTTGGGGCGAGTCGTAAATTTTTGTCGTGAATATTGACGTGAATATTCATGATTTCGGATGTCCCTTCAGGGCCACCATAGTTGGCAGATGAGCGCAAATGGAATGGAGTACGCAATCCTGTCCATAGAGCTCTATGCATTTTACAACTCATTACTATCACTTCACCAGAAAGTGCAATGTAGTGATTTCACATGAAAAGGGTCTATAGTCTCAAAAAAGGTCGTCCCCCTGAGCCGCTCCCCATCAGTCTGCAATCCTATGAGTGTCCTTATATACACTTTAGCCCAGCACGTTTTACATTTTTAATCGCACCTTCCTTGTTTCCGTCATGCAAGATTGTATTACTGCTGTCATACATCTGATAGGAATCTTTAAATAATGAATTATCTTCATATTAAGTCTCGCTTCGTAGGTCAGACCACAATACTGTATGTTCCAAACTCATATTGGATTTAATGCGATTTTCCAAACATGAACTCTGTGAGCTACAGAGAGGATAGAATCCATTGGGACGTCTGTATTGAGCTTGAATCGCTATATTTTAGATTTTCATAGTAGAAAGGTCATATTATTGTTGAATTAATGGCATGTTCTGTGAAGCAAAGTTCTCTTAAAATCAATAAAAGGTCGTTAGAGAGAATGCAAAATTCATTTTCCATTTTGTGAAACTTACCTTCATGTCTAAATAAGCTATAAAGAGTACTTTCATCCATTTTTATTACTGTAAATTGCTTTATTTATCGCTGATATTTTACCAACGGCCACGATGTCCGCTGCTCATATGCATTCCACATGTGTTCGTGTGTGCTAAAAATAGAGTTCAAGGTGGCCGCCTTTTAAGTCTCTAAGAGCAGTCCGGATTGGTCTAAAGTTTTAGAAGATTAGTTCATATTTCTTGACTTTAAAACCGAGGATTATAAGAGTAGAAAGTTGCCTTGGATTAATACTTCTACCTATTTCAGTCTTTGAAATAAGTTTTCAGAAGAATACTTTGGAATAAGAAATTAGTTACCGATTTTTCCTATGATGTCGTCTGCTAAGGTCTGAAAGTCATCATGAATATTGATGAGGATGACATCGCTAAGTTTTAGTCAATGGAATTAGGGTGTATTTACATTCATTCACTAACTCTATTCTTGGTCTTTCTTATGAAATCTAGGGAATTTCACAGTTCGGGTTCATTTGGAATTGAAAGTGTATAGTTTAAGGATTATTTGAGTACTTTGATTGAAGAATATACTGTATAAATAGTTGACTTTCAGATGAATTAAATCTTTGTTGTGCATAGTAATTTTCGCCAGTTTTACAACCTGTGGGCGTGGCCTATTTACTCCGCTTATCGAAAGTCTGTGCGTAAGGCGCGCGATTCAAGACTATAAATAGGGCAGATTTGGGTAAATTCGGGGTTGTGTTGTTGCTGCTTGGTTGGTTTGGAGTTGTTTTGGGATTCATGTACTGCTGATCGCCGAGTCATTTGAGGAGCTTTCACTGATTGTATTTGAGGAGCACTGAGGAGACAATTAGTAATAGCATAGTAAGAAATCGTAATTTTGGAGGAGTTTTAGTTTAGCTGGGGACGAATTTTATTGAGAAGCTGAGGAGTGAGGAGCTTGAAGAGTAGCTTGAGTGAGGAGCTGAGGAGCATATTCGTAGCTTGGATTTGGAAGACACTGTAAGTCACTTATCATTTGGAATGGAGGAATAGAATAAAATAATGTCAGTCTTCTAAATTACTCCCAGTGATCAGAAATTCAAGAAACTACTGGCAGACCCGTCAGAGGCCTTGTGATAAGTCTGGAGTTACTGGAAGAGGCATAAGGATTGCCTGGTGTATTTATAGAGGCATAGGAATTGCCTGATGATATTTATTTATAAGAGGCATAGGAATTGCCTGGTGTATTTATAAGAGGCATAGGGATTGCCTGGTGATATTTATTTATTGATTTAATTATTTATTTATAAGAGGCATAGGAATTGCCTGGTGTAATTATAAGAGGCATAGGAATTGCCTGGTGATATTGAGAATAGGCACTGGAGTTGCCTAATGCTAAAAATCTTCGTCTCTGCTACCCGCCTAGAGACGTTGACACCATAAAACGTCTCCTTCGCGAGGGAGCGGAGGTCACGGAAAGACATTTTTCTGTGATCATCAATGGCCGGATGGAATGCCCCTCGCGGAAGTACGGAAAATACTCCAAATACTTACGATGTTCACGAACCTTACTGCAAAAGTAACCTACAGGAAAGATGACAGACATCTATTATATGCCTTGTGTGCGAACAAGGAATTATATCCCCCACTCCGTTGGCAGCTGTGCACAATTGTGGACAAAATACATCACCACAAACCACTCTTTTGAGAGAACTTTGCATTAAAAACGTTAGATCACGGATTCTCAACGTAAGTGATGAACTGCTGGCAAGAGGGGTATGGAGATTAAATCTCCCTGCCACATTGGAGGACTCAATTCTTCATGGCATATAGACCATGTCATTAATTTTGTACATAGAACTGCTTGGGTTATGAGGGAATCTTTTTTTCTTCTGAAGTGTGCTGTGAATGATAAACTGTAAATAATTAATTTCGGTGGATCGCTGTGGGTCACTGTGGACATCTTGTGACGTCTTGTGACGTTTTACATGCTGCAGACCATCGTCGTCGGCCGCTAGAGGGTGCTGTCGCCACTTCGTGGCTCCCTCGCCACTACGTATGACGTCATCTTCGATGACGTCACTGGGACGGGTCACGGGCCCAGGTCTTTCGTCACATACTACACTACTATAAAGTCCTTAGGTTGATAAATCCATTGAGTCTATAATTTGACCAAAACTTCAGAGGGGGCCGTATATATAACTACACAATCGCCGGCCCTCACCAGCCTGACGCAGGTGAGTGGTCGGATCGTAGGCTGTTAACGTTTATATTATACATGTACCAAAATAATTGCCAGACATTTAACCAATTAGTTTGCAGGAAAATGTCCTTACTGTTTTCAGAAATACACACTCTAAAAACTGCTGAGTCGGATTGACCCTGAATCTGAATCTATTATTTGCTCTACCTATTTCTGGGTCGAAATTACATATTTATTGATCAGTTTGACCCAGAAAGGTGTCGTTTATTTTACCCGGGAATGGGTAGAGCAAACAGATTCAGGGTCAATCTGACCCAGCAGTTTTTAAAGTGCATAACATCCAATATTCACGTTACCCATGCGAACCCTCGTGAAAAACTATAAAATAGTCTGGTAGTGATATAATTCTGGTGAGCTGAGTTGAATTTAGGACAATACTCTTTTGTTTCATTATGCATTTAGAGGCTATGCAAGATCGGGCAAAACAAAGATGCAGGCGAATATTGGGAAGTATTTTAGGAAACGGCCCTTGTTAGATGAGCAAGAAGCTAGTACATCCATTTGCACTAAGCAAGCGAGAGAACATGATTACCAAGCACAGGAAATAGATGAGTGGGTTGATGACCCCTCCAGTGATTCGTCTTCGGATGACAGCGAACCAGCAGCTGCTACTCTTTCAGCTTAGCCGACAGAGGCCCCGAAGGTCTCGATGAAACAGCAGAAACCCCGTCAAGCGCCCGGACCTCTTGACATAAGCGTTGGAAAAACAGAAATGCCCTCTCAACCTAATATATTGTTTCCATCTCGCGTGTTTGGGGCCAAACATCGTTCATTCAGGTCCACGTGGTACAGATTACACCCCTGGCATGAATACTCCGCGAGCAGACATTTCATGGCAACCAGCAAGGCCCCGTCGGATAAAACATTCACTGATGTAGGGTTTAGGCAGTGGAAAAAAAGCAACAGAGAAAGATGGAGGTTTTAAACAGCATGAAAAAGTTACTACCGCAATGGGGCACACTGTGCCTGGAAAGAGTTTTTAAAAAAATGAAAGCTGGTACAACCATTGATGCCGCCCTTGTGTCTGTCCATCAGAAGCAAATTTCAGAAAACAGACACTACATAAAAAAGCAGATTGCCAAGGTCCTCCGCCTAACTGCAACTCAAAAAGTTGGGCAACGTGGACACAGGGAACAGGTAGAAAGCTGCAACAGGGAACAGCTCTCAGTGGTGGTGAGATATGTGTATCAGAACTGCATACATGAAGAGTTCCTTGCCATTTCGAGACTGCACCAGCCACGCAAACTCAAAAAACTGAGTGACACCAGACGGTAATGTCAGTACACACCTTGCCAAGTCCTCTTGGATACTCTCCCAGCCGTTCTTTCATCCCTCAAGAAAATGGCAACGACACACACCGGGAAGAGATGCAGTGATGCACAGGGATTGCTAATGAAAATCAACTTTGGGTTTGTGGTGTGTCTTGTGATACCCATGTGCTCAAGAAGACAAAACTAGATATGCTGCAAATCAGATATGCTGCAGTCCCCAAAGCTGGATCTTTCTGCTGCTGCTGACATAGTCGACACAGTGAAAGAAGACCTCGCTGAAGAGAGGAATGACACCTCTTGGCTTAATATCTGGGAACAGGTAGAGCAGGTTGCTAATGATGTCGGGATAAAGGAAACAGCAGGGCGATCGCATAGCACAGCAACTGTATACAGCCATCCCGCCTAGCTGATACAATTGTTGAAGAGACAGTAGGTCAAAGGGAGAACATCTCAAGCGAGAAAGAGTACTGTACTAGGTTATACTATCCTGAGCTAGATCGCCTTCTAAATTAAATTAACTCAAGGTTCAGTAACACAAACAAACAGCTGATGAAATCGACAGCAGCACTGGATCCTTGTAACTCTAACTTCTTGGACTTTGGGCAACTGAAACCCATGGTCGAGAAATATTCAAGTGATCTCACATTCCTTGATATTGAACTGCGTCAAGCAAAGAGACTCATACAGTCTAAAACAGGAGAGGGGATCCCATCACTAATATGATTCAACTAGCAGAGTTCTTGATGAGCCCCTTCAAAGATTCCTTCCCAGACCTATGTAGGCTGATTAATAATGCGCTTGTTCTTCCACCAACCTCAGCCTCATGTGAACGGAGCTTCTTATCAATGCGTCAGCCTGAGATTAAGAGCTACCTCCGCAACAGTATGTCTGACACAAAGCTGTCCTCAGTAGCAGTTCTTGCCATCCATCCACAAAGAGCCAAGGCAATCGACCTGAATGAGTTTGTTTCTACCTTTTCCGGAAAGCACAACAACAGAAAAATCAAGTTGTTTTAATTTTTGTTTGTAACATTTGGTAACAATGGGAGCGTAACTCCCTGTGGTTTGTGTTTCAAAAAGTATAACGGCTAAAGCATTTTGTTTACGTCCATATACGCGGTAGGCTTGTATCAGTCCAAAAATGAAAAAGGCAAGCCGCAGTTCAATTACTTTCAGTGTCCCCTTGAAAAAATGTGTGCACCCCCAGGTGCCCCCCCCCCCCCCCCCCCCCGATGTTTCACCCTAGTTACGCCACTGTGTTTACCTGCTAGTGATGGCAGAGAAATCTTACATATGGCCGGCATTTCTTGTAATGATTGTTTTTCTTGGTTGGATTGTGGAGATGTTTTATTCCTAGACCGAACAGGTCATCTTTTATGTTTTATGCCGTTTGCATGCCAAGATAGGTTGGGTCTCGAAGAGCGCATTCAGATATAGCATATGCTATATTTGTGGGTATTGTTCGTAGTGTGAAAAGACCTCTAGGACGAATACAAGCGGGGTGTTTTGCAGTGTTGGAGGTCTCGAAGCCGGCCTTGGCCTCCAGGCCGTCTTCGGAGAGCAAGGCCTCGGCCTTGGCCTCGGAGCCTTCCGGACTCCATGAATCTGGTCGAGACCGCCCACTTTGACGAATTTTCCCACCAATTCACATGTGTTTTCTGTTTCAATTAATTTAATGTTCCGTGAAACATAATAACATTTTAAGCAGATAGGCACGAATGAATGAACATTGTACAATGGAGCTACAGCTCCACGATTGCACATACTCACGTACGTACATGTAGCATCTTCTTGTAGAACCAGCAGTCTACTAATGGACTGGTTCCTGGTCCACCACTTCACTCGACCCATGAACTGCCACTGTTGTGTTACTTCGGGCATTTTTCAAACCCTGGCTTCGGCTTGGGCTTCGGCTTCGTCTTCAGCTATTCCCTAGCCCCATTGCCGATCTGAGGTAATTATATATTGCACGTACTCTTGTAGTCTTGTTTCCAAGACATGTATAGCGGTGCGACGTATAGCGCGCACGGATCAGAGCCTTACATCGCCCTCTACACACGCACGCCAAGGCCAGATCGCCAAGGACGTCTTGGCCCTTCCCCTTTTGTATACGTAGGGAACTGCACGCGACCTGGGCCCAATTTCATGGCTCTGCTAACCACAGCATTCCGCGCTTACGATCACCATTTTGCGCTAACAGCGCTAGCGGAAAAATTCTGCGCTAACCCTGTAAGCACAGAATCCTTAGTTACGGGATGTACGCATGCTCAGGAGCCAAAATTCCCCGCTAACGCGTGAAATACGCTTGCGTAAGCACGGAATTTTCTGCTACAGTAAGCGGGGATTTTTCGCTAACGGTAAGCAGAGCCATGAAATTGGGCCCTGTATATGCATAATTTACATAGGTCAAAAGAATAATGGCGCTTGCGCACTGGAGGAAATCATGTTTTAGTAATTAGCTGGCTTGTCAGTCAGAAGATGGAATGTTTGCGTCGGGGATGATGTAAATTAGAACAGAGATGTTTTCTCTTTTGCCCTGTCCCGACGTAGCTAGTCAGATAACATACGTACGTACGTGCGTACCTCAAGTTGTATGGCGCAGATAAACTAGACCGATTATATGCACTCTGCGTCACACCCGCATGCAAATGCACACACAGTTCTGCTCGCGATTTCGCGAGCAGAACTACAAAAGGGCCAAGACGTCTTCAGCGATTTGGCCTTGGCGTGCGTGTGTAGAGGGCGCTGTACAGCTCTGATCCGTGCGCGCAAGACGTTGCACCGCTGAGGACGTCTTGGAACCAAGACTAGTACTCAGCTCAGGTAGAGAACCAGTCTACTCCCGCTATAGACTGGTTCCTGGTCCACCACTCGGTCCTGAACGAGTGGACGTTAAATGTAGTGTACACGATTGGTAATCCTCTAATTTCCTTTTTACTGAATTATTATTACGAAATACCTTACTAGACTGTAAGTTAATAGTAGTCTCAATCACCCTGTGAAATGATCTGGATAGTGCTGGCTGTTAATGATGTGTGCGCGCGCGCACAGCACCGTGCGTGTTCCATCTTTACTGCGCGTCAAGTTTGCTTGAAGATAAATTCGTTATCCCACTCGCGCTCGTGGAACACGGAATAATGTAGTGCGTCCGTGTCCCATATTCCACTCGGCCTTCGGCCTCGTGGAATATGGGACACGGACGCACTACATTATTCCGTGTTCCACTCGGCGCTCGTGGGATAACATGTGTGTAGCTAGCTAGCTTTTGACTACACTGAGTCATTTTAATAATGCAATCACCATTGAACTCAAGTCTGTTATAACTTAGACTTGTTTCAAGTCTGCAGGAATTTTCTTGTAAAGACTGAATTATTAATTTGCACTTGTATAATTGTTTTCAGTGTGTGCGGCCAATTTTATACTTATCTAACATTGACACGTACTGACGATTTATGTGAAATTAATTTGGAATTTTTTTTAATAAGACTTTTTAGCATTAATTACTTTTTAAATATTTGTTATGCAGCCAGCCAGCCAGCCAGCCAGCCAGCCAGCCAGCCAGCCAGCCAGCCAGCCAGCCAGCCAGCCAGCCAGCCAGCCAGCCAGCCAGCCAGCCAGCCAGCCAGCCAGCCAGCCAGCCAGCCAGCCAGCCAGCCAGCCAGCCAGCCAGCCAGCAGTAGACCACGGCGCGTTTCACGCCGCCGTGGCAAAAATACGAGAGCACAGTGTGGCTTCCAGTAGAAATAAAAAATCTTGACTGAAAATCAATTACCCAAAACAAAGCCCTCCATTTATCCCCGAATAAGGCGAACAGGCAAACTGTGAACAATTTCCACATTAGAAATATAATTATTAAAAAGACATTTAAAATGAACATGATACTGAGTTTTTCGCCTCACAAAACAAACGGGGAAGTTACAAAACAATATCAGTTTTCCCCCAAAGACATAATTTCCAGCAAAAACTCCACCGCCTACCTTACACCAGACAAATCTTGGACAGACAATACTATCTTTTTCGGTCAAGTGGAGATAATTAACAATCCTTGAGGGATGTGAGGTTGGGGGTGGGGGGGGGGGGGGGGGGGCGTCCGATCCCCTTTTAGAATTTGCCATAATATTTAAAAGAAACCGCTACATAATTGTCATGATCAAACTCTAAAATTAGCTTTATTGAGCGTGGGCGACAAAATAGGAGGGCGCTATAAGCTTGGGTGCACAAAAAAGGAGGGCTCTATTTAGGTTTGATAAGGGCGCACCATGTACCACACTAAATTGGCCAAAATTGCTGCACCAAACTGATTACCATCAATTGTAAACCCACAATTTTTTTGAAAAATACATTTGTTGAGGTCATGCAATTGATTGATTGTGTAATTATGAACAGCTATCATAACCTGGGGGTTCTGTGCTTCAACTTTTGTGAAGATTTGACAAATATTTGCTTTAAAATTTGTCGTACTTGGCTTGGCAAGTGGAGGGATGCTTTATGAAAAATGGCAGCTAGCCGGTTTTGGAAAAAACACATTTTCGGGGGTGGTACTTTCTGGGGGAAATTTGCAAAAATTATCAACGGCAGACCTGCCAAAAAAAGAAAAGAATTTGACAGATTAAGATTCAAACTATAATTTTCAGTAGTGTCACAACAACTGAGAGACTCCTGGATACGGATTCTTTTCACTGTAAAGTTCATGATTTTACACTAAGGTCAAAGGGAGTTTATTAAATAAACTCCCATTGACCTTAATGTAAGATTCATTAAGTTAACTTCACACTAAATGTTTGTGTGGTGCACCCGTAAACCCTTTTCGATTTACCCAGCTCAAATAGCGCCCTCCTGCTGTATCCATAGTATCCCAAGAAAACAATTTTTTGTGCAAACCTTGACATCAAGTGTTCATGTTGCATTTGTAAAATAGCGTACATTCTGAAAAGCGTCCAATGTTTATGAAAATCCTAGCGGTCCCCACAACAGAACATTTTCAGGGGTATACTTTTGGGGTTTAATTAATTTTTTTAAAATCGAGATCATCCTCTCCGCCATTTTAAGACACGGATTTACGCCACTGCGTTTAACCATCTGCGTTTAATCAATGACCTGTTGCATCTTTTAAATCGATTTGGGGACTGCAATGTCACCGAAAGCCATCTTGAAAAAAATTTGACAAAATCTCGAACACAAAATTAGGCGGTCACCTTGAAAAATATTGCCCAGGCATGATATAAAAATCGAAGTTAAAAAGGGGGCATCCTCCGTCCTTTTAAACGACACGATACTATATTTTTCCGCGCTACGCAGTTTGATTTTAATTTTAGATATATAGATTATGAACGCATGCTGGAAACTTAAAGTGACCACCCACGTTTCCGAGATACATTATCATGCGTGACAGACACTCAGATATTAAAGATGTTTTTCTTAGTTTCCATAGATAAAAAAGACGTCTTTCCGTTTTACAGGGGTCTTTCGGTATCACTGTAGCAGATGCTTAAAATGAAAAAATATCTCTGACCTATTTCCTGGTCCCTGGGAATTAATTATTTTTCCCCTCTTTCTTTCACCAAAAAAGAAATTGAAACAGACGCATCATTCTCGATTAAAGTCGATGAAAAAACGCAACATGGTTTAATATGGTTAATTATTACGGTCGGGTTCATGCCTGTAATACATTTTGGAACATCGCTTAATGTTCCCGATAATCCTAGCCGCCCAAATTCTATTTTCCTGCGTACATGCAAGAAAAAACGAAACTATTCTGATGGTTGCTTGATTAACATTCAAGATTGTAAAAACAAAACCATGTCACAGATTTCGGTTATATTTTGGTCGATCATAATACTTCTACAGTTCCCGGTGCAAGCCAGACGATACTGAAACCGAGTAGGCCTATTCTTTGACGCATTTCCCGTATTTCACAATTCACTTTCCCACTGCCCTTTCAGGGGCGGATCCGGGGGAGGGGTCTTAACTCCCTTGCTGTGTCATTTAAAAAAAGAATGTTTTTCTTTTTTTGGGGGGGGGGAGGTTTAGCTTATAGACTCAAATCAGCCACTGTTTTTGGTCTTTTATTTAGTGGGTAAAATTTACTTATAAGAAAATATTCCATCGGGTCCAGTAGCGCATTTACTGGAAGATTATGGGGTTACATGGCGCCACCAACGACAGGAAGAGCACCACCTAGCCCCCACCCCTCCCAACCACACCCTCGCCTGTCAAATTATTTTACCGACGGGAAATGTGTTGGGGGGTCAAGTTTATTTGGCAAATTTGTAGACTTTTTTTAACCTCCGAATCCCAGCAAAACTTCTCGGATTCACCCGCTTTGACAATAAAGTTGAAACAAATAAGCTGATAACAATGTCACACATGTTTTTTTAATGCAAATCGCCCATCACAAGCCCAACTCGAGGTGTGGGGCTACAGAGGAATATGTGGAAGAACCCCGGCCCCGTACCTCACACTGAAACAAGACAAGATAATCTAATCTCTTCACAGCATGAATAGGGTCGGGATGGGTAACTAGTCCACATTTAATTAATGCCTCTACCCAGTGCTATAACCCAGGACTGGGCTCGAACCCACAACCTGCAGAATTACCCACAGACCTTGAATTCAATGTGCCAAACCACGAGGCCACGCCACTTCCACAAAGGTTTGCATAGGTGTAGATCTGGGAGGGGTGGGGTGGGGTGAGGGAAATACCCCCCCCCCCCCCCACTTTGTGGCTGGGAGAGGGTAGGGCCCATACGAGGCCCCAATTTCCACTACCGTAAAATAAGATTACAGTTGCTATATATATGTCCTTACATTTTGCTCATGGCACCCCAACAATTTTAAAATTAAATAGCTGATCAATTTTTCTAGCAGTATTAAAATTATTAGTTTTCCAATGAGATATTACATGAGCCCCCTAAACGGAAAACTCCGCTTACATTTATTTAAACGAAAAATTAATGTTGAATTATTGAGTTCCGCATGGCAGAACTTGTGAACTGAGTCGTAAAACTAGCGGAATTAAATGTAGAAAGCCATTAATGGTTTACACCATCGGGGCCTGTCAGTGCAAACAAGTTATCTTATCGTAACAAAACAAATACGAAGAAAAAATTGGGTTCAGCTTTTTTCTCTCACCCTTTATATGTACAGACATAATTTTAGTCAGAACACATTAAACCACAAATTTTGACAATTTTTTGTCAGGGAACAGCACGCTTTCCACGAGCGGCCACGTTTACCATCATTCCACGTCGTAAAAATCTTGTAGACTAATGATAGTGTTAATGGACAATTCAAGACGCAGTTCTTTTTTAAGTTGCAACAAAATGAAAGAAATTCGGAGAATACATTTTATTTTACACACACGTCACAATAACCATGGAAACAGCGCGACACAGATCAAGCGGCTATAATTCGAAACTGACTTGCCCAAATCTTCCGGTTTTGTGGACAATGTAAATTTTGATTTCGTGAAGAAAAAGAAAAACACAAATATTAAATCTAAGGTAAGATTTTATTCCTTTAATTCTGAACTGTTCAAAGTACGTTTTTCAGACGGCAGTTTTACTAAAACGTATGCAAAGGCTCAAGTGATGATTTTTCTGAATGCATCACTGAAGGAAACTATTGCGGGGCATCCCCACCCCGGGGGACATATTCCCTTTATATAATTCAAAGGCCTACTACTTCACAACTAGAACTACCCCCACCCATGCGCTAAACAAAAATGAAATTCTGCCCCACGGAACAAAGACAAGCCTTCCACTTTCAAAATGTTCCACGACTAAAAGGGTCCTTTTGTACATGAGTTTTGTACTCATGGTCCTGTCATTAATGCACACAATGTTTATGAAGTTCAGGATCAGCTCATCATTGGAAGTTGTTCTGTCGTATAATCCCTTGTAGAATTCCACTGAGTACCTGAAAATGAGTTTCATTTTCATTATTTCACCTTTTATTCAATATGTTAATGCTGCGGACGCAGGCGAGGACGACTTGTATGATGAACTTTGATGTAGGGGCCTACGGAAGAGCAACTCGATAGTAATTTAGCTTGTTTTTTGGTGTTTTGTTAATCCGGCAAGTATAGGCCTACTTACGTTTTTTGTGTAAAAGGCCTATTATGTAGTTCCAGGTTTGTGTATTTTATCTTAATATTGAAATTTATGTTTCTGCTTTATGTATAGTTTCAATGTTTAAAGACGCTTTGAAATAAATGTTTATAAATGTATATATGTCAATAGAGTAATACACAAACAAATGTTGTCCTGTTTTGTTATGCTATTTTTGGAACAAAAACCAAATTGGCTCACTTTTGAAAATCCTATTTTCCAAAAAAGCGTACGTGTTTTTCTGTTTTGTATTTACTTGCAAATTTAATAAATTAAATGAAATGAAATACTCAGCAGGTAATGATATTTTATTGTTTATATTGTCTATAAAGTCCTTCATTGTAATTTCACAAAGTCCAGTAAGAATTGACGAGGACCCTGACATTTCGGTTAATGGGCAAATTTTAGTGGCAATGTGTTTATAGGGACTCTGGCTACCTCCCATAACTATTCAAGCAAAAAGCTAATCAAATGCAACCATTCACGATTAGTAGATGGAAAGCGCTCCCCTGGGGTAACGGCATTTCACAAGAGGGGGGTGGGGGAGAGAGCTCCCTTCTCCCTTCTCCCAATACGGTCCCCGTCGATCCAGTTGTATAATCCCGGTGTAGGCCTACCTGTCTGAAGCGGGTATTGTTTTAATTTTGGACACTGATAATACATAGTAGAAAATTTCGGCTTTTATGCTTATCGTCTTATGATTTTCCTGACCGGATATTCAATTTATAAAGACGAGGCTATTAGGTTTTTCCACCCATAAAAATTAAAGATTATTGTCGAGGATTCCCACTACCCCCCCCCCCGCCAAAAACGAAAATATAATTTGAATTTGTTCCCGGGGGAGGCGCGCGGATAGTTGGGACGGTCTCGGGGGAGACTGACACAATTTAAGATTTATCAAAGATCCTAGAAGGGGAAGATCGGTTCCACTTGGACAATATTTTTACAGCTACCTAAAATTTTCCTGGCCAGATATTTGTTTTTAATAATAGAAAACCATCAGGTTTTTTCCCACCAGAACAAAAAAATGTTGAATATTATTGTCAAGGATTCTCGTCCCACCTCCACCCCACCCCCCACAAAAAAAGGCCCACATAAATGAGATTTTCCTTGCATATAATAGGAAAATAAATTAACATTTGTTCCTGGGGATGAGCGCAGATATGGGAGGCCGCGCCGAGTGCTAAGGGCGGACTCAAAGTACTCTTTATTTTGACAAAAAATAGTCTGCGAGGAGAAATAAATTTTGCCTGCTGTTTTTTCCCTTACTCTTTGATCTGCGAGTAGGCAGCGGGAAGGAAAATTTGAAATAACATAATTTCTGCCTTACTGTCGTCAGCGATTTTGAGGTCAGGGGGCGGTCGAGGTGGTTTGACCTAAAAGTGCTCATTGGCCGGGTTTTGTTTCATGCGATGTCGATGGCGGCCAATAAAGGCATGTGTATTTGAAAGTTCTAAGCAGCATCGCAAAGGGTTAAGTTTCCAGCTAAATTTGTGTTAGGTCAGGGGCCACTTTTTTACATGGCCTGATCAGCATGATCAAAGGATACAACAAGAATATTTTGCAGAATGGGAAACCTCCCCAAGGCAAAAGTTTTCTATTGTTTTTTTTAAACCATTACTGAAATATTCCCCCCCCCAAAAAAAAACCCGTTTTCTACTTGGGGGAAATGGGCGCTCCCCCCCCCCCCCCCGGCCCCCCACACACTTTTGGCTGTTCCGCATAAAGAAAAACAGAAAAGGGCAGCCGGCAGGCCGGCACCGGCGCTGCTCCCCCCCCCCCCCCCCCCTTTCAAAAGTGTTCCACCGCCCCTGCAGCCCCCCTTTCAAATCCCCCAATTAGGAAACCCCCTATACTATGTACAAAATGTAATTGTTTTTCAACAGTGACACAAGTAATACGTACACATAGATGCAGAGAAAATATTGTTTTTATATTTTAATATAACTTGAAACAAGGATTCAACATTGGCTTTTTTGCCCTTCACCTCCGTATTCTTTTAATAAAAAGGCAATTATTGAATTTGCATCATCCTGATGCAAGATTACATCTTTTGAAACAAAGAAATTCATAAAAGGCACTATCATAGCAAACTAGGGGTGTGCATTTACGGGTAATATGTGAATCTGATACCTGTTAAACAAAGCTAATCCTAAAAATTCAATCTCGTAAATTGCTGTTCATATTGTTCGAAAAGGTCTGCACATTAGTACTACAACATCGATGCATCAATAAAGTAAGATGCAAATGTGTACAGTGAGCTCTCTAGCTTCATGGTGTAAATTGCATTTTCGCAAGTCATGTTAATCTGTTGTTTTTCCCTGTACAGGGCCCTGGTTTCTATTTTGAAAATTTTCCACAAATAATTCAAAAACATCTTTCCATTGTCCGAGAAATTACATGTATGTTAGTTCGGTTCGGTACTCGATTCCATGATGACCAGTTCGTGACAGTGATCAGGTACTCTGGTATACCAGCTTTAGATGCACAGCCCTATAGCAAGCTCCCATATATTATTTCTCCATGATGTTCCTGAACCTGCCATTGTGAGATACCTCGTTTCGCACGTGACACAAGGTGATGAAATTGACATTACTCGACAGTAAATTAAAACTTGTGGTGGGATATAAATCGGGATTTTTCAACATTTGGTTTGAATACACAATTGGTTTCGATTTTGGAAACCGGATATTCGAAGGAAACCTTTAACAAAATTAAGCCTTCCATTTTTGTGACGTACTCAAAACAACTTGAACATATTTCAATTTGCTCCATGGTCTCTAATAATTGTAACTGCATTCACTCGCTAGTAGTCTTCTTGGAATATGAATAGCACACCCACCCATTTTTTCAACATTAAATCAGATAACCATTAATCAGGATAAGCGGATTTTTAAATCTGATTTCTCCCACCACTAACCAGTAGCGTATCCAGCTTTTTGTGCAAGGGAGGGAAAACAATTCCTGACCCGTCTTAAAACAGTTTCAAAAACATTATTTCTTTGTTTTTCATGAGGCCTCAAATTCCCCTTTCCCCGTGCGGGATATGCCACTGCTGCTAACTGACACTACATTAATTTGTCTAAAGCTTAGAATATGGGTCATTCTTTAAATTATGGGTCCAACTTTGGTGTCCCTGTTACATCTGACATGTATAGGATTTTACAATTCAGGACTCATTCTTTAATTAGTGCCTTCTATATTGAAGGGTGATCATGTAAAGCAGTTTACCTGCCAAACAAGTAATAAAAATAATGTCAAGTCAATGTTAGTGATACTTGATGGGAAATTACACGTCAGGTGTAAAGGGGACACCAAAAACATGTCACACTTTTGGATCCCTAATTTATAGAACGACCCATGTGCCTATCGATGAATCCCGAATTGATGAAAACAGCACCAATCTGCGCACTTCCATGTTGGAAAGCGAGGATCTCATGCAAATTAAGAACTTACTATGTTAAACCTGCACTGCAATTCATGGCGCGACTGAATTGGTTGAATAGCACTGTTTGTTTATCCTCAAGAGCCTCGCTTTCAACCTGAAGTGTGCATACAGGGCTAATGTGAAATTCCTCTATTCCTAAAGTTCTAACATAACTTTGGATCAAACGGAGAGCCCTTTATTAAATTAATGTAATTTTCACAATATTTTGGGCTTGTGTTTACACTCATTTTCACTACATCAGGATACTGTAGTTAAACAAATCAAGTGAAAGTTTAAAGGAAAATAAAATAGTAGTCAACCTTCTTCAGCAAGGTCGTTTGGAACAGCCAAATAAACCAAGTAACATTTCTCGCCCTTGCAAATGCATCAAAGCTACTTACATACTGATTCAAACATTGCACAATTATAACCCTGGTAACCGTGAACATGCTTTTGGCATTAGTGTTCAAGTATTTACATGTGTAGGTACATACCGGCTTATGAAAAAGTATCAATATAAGTTATCCCACGAGTGTTGTGGAATTTATCTTCAAGCAAACTTGATGCACAATCAGGCCTGTCGCTGAGGGGGGGGGGGGGGGGGGGGGACCAGCCCCACCATCCCACAACCAATTGCCACTTCACTGGAAAAAGCCAAAATCATCTTGTATTTTTCCCCTAGCTGGCACTGTGGCCTTCGACATGATTGCCTGATGTCCGGAGTTGGCGACAGGCCTTTGCACAATAAAGATGGAAAACGCACAAAACCAGGATTTGCCAAACGCACATGATCCACACTGGATGCAAACATGCGATTTGAATTTATATTGAATAATGTTTAACGAAATTGCGTTGCATCAATTTAGAATTGTGCAATACACATGGTGCCGTATTTGCCAAGGCACGCTAAATGGTATGGTATAATGTAGTACAGCTTGTTGCCATGGATAGACCAATCACCATCCAGGATTCAAATTAGCTTGAAGTAATGTTCGGCTACTTAAGTAAAAATAATAAACGGCAGGTTGTTGCAAATAATTTGTAACGTCCCCTTCTAATATTGCATGTTAACAAAAAATATAGCACAGCATCTTTCAAATTGTATGTCGGTGCTTACTGATAAATAGCCTTGATCAAGGCTGTCAAGCTTGTTCCCATGCACGTACGTCCATAAACAGTACGTAGATCAGTGTATAGTACATGACAGTGTATGTACGTACGTGCCCAGTCCCCACGTACACGCACAGTTGAGGCGAATGCATGACAGCCTTGGTACCCAACCGTGCCGAAATACTTTTCGGCCGAAATTGGCCGAGCCAATCAAACCCCGTAAACTGGCACGTATATGCATATTCATGTCAGCATTGCTGTATGCATGATACACGAACACAGTCCAAAGTAAACACGCGTTTCAAATGTAAACACGCATAATTAAGATGCGCGCGCGCGTCATCTCATTATCCAATGAGAGAAGACTGTTTACCATAGCGCGTACTCATTATCATAGTGAGCAAACACGGTTGGCTCAAGGCTGTCTTTCGCCTCGACTATGCGTGTACGTATGGTGGTGACTGGGCACCAGGACTGGGCACGTATACTGGGTTGTGTTGGCTCGGTCAGCGCTGGGCGCTCGCTCAGCTCGTATCGCGTATCGGGGAACACAGCTTGACAGCCTTGATCAAGGCTAACTGATAAATTGAATTTAACTGAAAAAGTATAAACTTGTGAACAAAGTAAATGACCAACCCAGCCAGTTTCATTGATATTGTACCCATCCACACTGCACATCTACAGCCAACTTGTTTCCAGTACAACTACAGCTGGGTGTAAGTGTACGGTCCATCCCGGTTGTTGCCACCCTCCTGCTGTGTGTAAGAGTTCCACTGAGGAGTCCGAGGTATTGTACGGTCCATCCTGGTTGTTGCCACCCTCCTGCTGTGTGTCTCAGTTCTTCCCGTCTTCTCTGATCCCTCTCATCAGCCCGTTGCTGATATTCAAGTAGACTCACTACTCGCCTCATCAATACCAGAGGTTTTGCTCGCCCGTGCCTTCTTCACAATGGCTATAACAAATGACAGTGAGTAAAAATCCTTTACTTTAAAAGGTAATTTAAACATTTGCAAACATCACAAACCAAAAATAATGAATTATTATAAAATACCTTACTTGACTAAGTAAATAATGATCTCAAGCAACCTGTGAAATCATGGCACCTGGTGAGCTGTAATTTCCAGTGATTGTCAGCCAGCCATCGCTGGAAATAGGCTAGTTCCCAGACTATATAATCCCCAACGTCTATCTATCTGAAAAAGGGGTCATGGACCAAACTACAAGAACATTTTTTCTTCTTTATTTTCCAAGCATCTACACACAGGAAACTTTAAATTGGTCAGTGTTACAGTATTTGCTATAAAATACTAACCCCTAATTCCATTTCTGAAAATTACAGCAAAAGCAAATGTTTTATACTACATTAAATAGTTCCCCCACTTGCATACATGTACAAGAATATCATTAACCCTAAAATTTCAAAATCCTCAAAATTTCCTTTTTGCTAAATGAATGACTTTGGAAGTTGAAGCATCGGAAGATTTTGTAGGATTGAGGTCATTTGCCTCTGGAGGAAAATGGAGGATCCAATTTGTTGCTGAATATTTCGAAGGATTGAGGTAGGAGCATCTATCCAAAACCCACTGGAGGATTTTGCAGGATTCAGGCAGTGGTCCCCAGTAACAAACATTGGAGCAGTTTGGAATCTGAGGATATTGGAGGATTTAGGTTACATGTAGGACAAATGATGTAGGGAGTTCGGGTTCAAGTGTACTATACGTAAATTATTTGGCAATGCGTGTGAACGTTACCTTGAAATTGGGTTCTTGATGAAGATGATGCTGCGTTGGTCATCGTCTTGTCTCCATGAGAATCAGTTTCAGGATCCATTGATGTCGTTTATCAGATGTATCAAAGTCTGAAAGGAAGATTACATTTGTTAACCAATCATGTCCTAATCATGTTTGGTTGGCAAAATATAATAGAAGCTTCAGTATTGTCTTCAAAAGGAAGGAGGTCCTTTACTCCCTAAGTTTGATATGTAGTCTCCATGATGTCATTGTCAAGATGGTAGCGAATGTCTATCATTCATGGGGCGTTGACCAAATACAAGATTTTAAAAAGGGCTACATATAAAAATACATAAATCGCACAATTGGTCAATTAAAAAAAATAACACCATTTGATCATCCCCACCCAGATCCTTTTTAAATATTGATTTTGCCCTCCAAAAAAGCTAGATTTTGTTATGCATTTTGCTTTATCTTTGCACCGATTTCATTTCCAAATATTTAAGACGTCTACAAAATGTCTTAATGGAATGCTAAATTCCTCGAAAATTAATAGTCCTACAATTAATGTCAATGTCAATTTTCAGCCCTTTATATTTAGACTACGTTCTATTTGTCTATTTCGCAGTCTTTTCATGCTATTGAGAGGTGTCCTTAAATACACTTTTACCCGAATATGCACCATGTAAAACCAGACAGGCAGAACAATATTCAGGGTAGCCACTGATTGTTTGGCCAATGAAACAAAATGAGGGAACAATTTGTAAAACCTTACCCAACACTTCCAAGTTCTTCAGGCTTTCCTGATATGTACCCTGCTATCAGCGATAACTTCTTCCTTAGCGGATGTAGTGTGTTGCTGAATTTGAGAGTTTTCCAATGTGAGGCAACGGTAGCGGTTGCTCGGTCAGGGGGTCTAGGAAGACTTAACCATGGTTGAGTTGGCCAACATGGTACAATCATCAGTGCCGTCCCTCTGTCGGATCTCAACTTCTGTAATACTCGACCAATTAAGCTGAAAGGGGGAAAACAAAGTTACCATAACTCCCTCTGCCAAACTACATACCAACTGCATTTTGCATTTAATCTGGAGGCAAAAGGTCAAGGTTCAGTAAATTTGTACCAGTCTATGGAAAACACCTTCGTCCAAGGACCACTCACATCTACAGGTATCATTGAAATGCTTGCTCTCCAAATCAGCCTCCACATTTCCAGTCCCTGTTACTGTAAATGTGAAGCAGAAATCCATACATTTCTTGACATGTTTGGCATACAGGTGAATTGGAACAAGGAATCTCTCCAAAAGAATTAAAGAAATTTCCTAAAATCTGGATGCATGGGGACACCATAGTATGCATCTTTCAAGTGATGCCATAAAGCACCCTTTAGAAATCAACTTTAATGCAAAATCAAATGTTTCTGTCTTAAAATGGTGGTATTCGACATTGTAGTTGAATTGCTTCAGATTCAAAATAAGTCTATGGGAGCCATTTTTCTTGGGCACTAACAAAATGCTTTATACAAATTCACCATCCTCTGTAACCGCATTTTCCAAAACCTGCTTTATAATTAAGTTTTGGATTTCCTGATAACTCTGTTTGCTGGTTAAATTTAAATATTGGCATAGTGTACTGAACAGGTGCAGCACCATCTGAATTCAATTGTGCAACCTGCTGCCATCTAATATTTCACTATCTGAAGTAATGCCTCTCCATTTTTATATATATATTATCTACCAGAATAAAACAGTGTGGATTTTTGCTCAGATTCATTGAATGCTACAATACCCGGCTTGGAAATAACTTTTGAGCCTACATGTACCTCTCATGTGTAGTGTGCAGTAGATGTGGTCGAGGTTTGTTGTGTAATTTAAGCTTTCCCCCTCCAGATCTCATACCGTAGGCATATGCACACCTTGGAGAGTACGGATAGGGAGCACCAGTCGGACGACTGCCTTTACCCCTACACGATCGAGGGCCAGGACACTGACGATGTCCACGTTGGAAATACCCTCCTCTGTAATGGAGGTATCGATGAGCTCCACTGGTGTAAAAGGCCGATTCAGCTGGGCACAGTTGGTTATTAAACCCTCTTGTGGGATCCTCATATGTCCTTTATCATTTGTTTCAACATTCTGGCTGCCACCATACATTGCAAGTCGGCATTGTGCTCGACATCCGATGAGAAAAGGTTCTCATTGCACTAATATATTCTGGCTTTTGTAGCTCTCGGCATCAGCAAATATTGGGAAAACTGACCCAACATTACAAGTCCTGTCATACTGACTGTCAATTCATTGGCAACACTAACTGTCGTTCTCCTTGTTCACATATGCTTCTGGATACCATCTACAATTTTCGTGGGGCAACAACCCACTTTGGACACCGCAGTTTAAGATTTCAATTCTCTCAAACTTGTTGGTCTGGTGTTTCAGTAACTTGAGCACGAGTTTGGTCTCAATTCGACTCCGAAGATCATCCATGCCATTCCCAGGGCACTTGTCAATTTGCATGATCTCTGATGACTTCTTTCAAAACACTTCGTCTCTTTTGGAGTCAAACTCCGCGAGATTCAAACTTAACAATTGGGTCCACATTCATTAGGCTTTCACTATTTTTGCACCATTTCATTCGGGGCGCTTTTCGGTTGCAGGTCAGGTGTTCTTTCAATTTCATTAATAGAAATTTAAATTTTTGGGCATCATAATGGAACAAAATTGTTGGGAAAAATGGCATTCTGCCTCTTCATGACTGATTTTCAGTTCTTGTTTACCCGGAAATGAGTCATTATTTTAAATTCAATAGGCTGTCACTATTTCTGTGACTATTTCATTTGGGGTGCTTTTCAGTTGCAGGTCAGTTTTTTTTTCAATTTCATTAATAAGAATTGGAATTTTCAGGCATTTAGAAAGAAAAACAATTAATACAAAACGGTATTCTGCCTCTTCATGACCAATTTTCAGCTCTTTTTAAAACTGAAAATGAGTCTATTTTGAATTCATTAGGCTGACTTTCTGCACCCTTTCATTTGGGGCACTTTTCAGTTGTAGGTTTAGGTGTTCATTCAATTTCATTAAAAAAGAATTCAGGCTTTAAAAAAAAAAAAAAAAGAAGTTTTGAAAAACAGCATTCTGCCTCTTTATGACCGATTTTAAGTTGTCTTTTTTAACTGAAAATGCATCTTTTATAGGCCGACACTATTTTTGCACCATTTCATTCGTGGCGCTTTTCAGTTGTAGGTCAGGTGTTTGTTCTTTCAATTTCATGAGTAAAAATTTGAATTTTCGGGCAATTAGAAATGGTTCAACATAATTTGTTGGTTGTCCATTTTTTCGTGTACGTGTGGGTTCTTTTGGCCACATTGCTCGTGTCGGGCCCGAGAATGACACGTACATGTATACTGTCTTTTCCCATTTTTGTTTCGTGCTTTTGTGAGCCATCTGCATCACTTTTGTCTATGTCACCATTGGATTTTGGATTCTCAATTTCCCAATGGAAAACAGCAATTTCTGGCACTGTTGTAGATGTCTGGTCTGCAAGCGTGCATTCATCACATCCCATGGAATTTCTTATCTGCCAGAGGGCATAGAACCGCGACCACGTCCCGAACTATTGTTCTTTTTCTTGGTTTCTCTGTATCAACTTTTGAGGTAGGTCCACCTGTCGTGGCACTGTTCCCTCTGGTGCGGCCAGGAACGACCACTGCCACTTCCTTTCAAATGGTGCTGTTGTGCACCATTCCCTTCATTTCTGATTTGACAGATTGTCTCTTCGTACTCCCAGGATTTCTTCATCTTTTTGGGGTGGCAGAGGAGTCCTTAGCCGGTCTCTTTTTTCCCGGATTTGTCCCCAACAATTTTGCTAAAGGTAATAGACATCAGCCATTTTGCAGGTTGATGTACGTGCAGGATTGGCGCGCTGCCTTGCATGCTGGGATTACGTCATTTTGCGCTAGGACTAGTTCCATTTCTTTTTTCTTTTCTTAATATGGAAGTTCGCCAGACACAAAGGGAAAAAAATTAAAATACAAAATTCCAGAGATACAGAGCGAGGGAAAAAGCTTTTAGCATAGATTTCTATTTTACATCTAGGGACAGTCGGAGTATATTGGTGGGAACAGAGAGTGAGTGAGTTTCATGCTCAAATACACTAATTGGAGGAACCACACCATACTGAAAACGGCCTATGGAGTGCGGTTAACTTGTAAACGACAATAAATCAATTGTGTTGTAAATTAAACAAATCAACTTATTTTTTATATGATTTGTGGACCATTTTTCTTCCATTAGATGAGATTATCAAGCAAAATGCGTGGTTAAGGTCTGAAAAGGATAGCTTCCTGAAGGAGATACAGAAACGGCAGGATGTACGAGCTTGTAGATAAATGTGACACGGTACATTTGTATGTCAAAACCAGGCACAATTCGGTCGATTCACAACTTTAAGGTTTGAGATTAAACAAAACAAGTGGGTCAATTAAACAATGTTACCTTAGCAACGGGCATACAGGAGCAAAGAAACTAGTCAATAGTTGATTTTCAAACTTATTTATCTATAAAATTGCATTATTTACCAAAGAAAGTAAGATTTTATTTCCTTATGGCCATGCAAAAAGTCTATTATGTGCTTCTCTAAAAGTGTTGAAAAAAATACTTTGTTGATAAAATTTCAGTCAGAAACTCTTGCAGAACATTTTAAACATTTGTAGCACCATAAATTTCTAAACATCTCAAAATTTCAACACTGGTCAAACTACACTATCCGTGAAAGATTAACTGCCAGTGTTAGAAATTGGTTCTAATGGGTCTACGCAGGTTATTTGTAGTTGTCCATATTAAATATTTCGATACTACCCCTTTTTGTCTCCATGTTATATTTTATTACAACAGGGTACAATAAATGGATGGCAGGAGATACATTTTTTGTACAACCATAATATAAACGTCCTTTAGGACTTGTACATGTATCAGTGACCGATCAAGACGAGGAGCCAAAGGACCCCTACCTGGTGAGAAATAGTACCATTGCAAATTGCTTCCAATATTCAGATTTTTACAATGCTGTATAGTGGTGTCAAGATTCAGTACATGTAATAAGGTGTTTTCACACTATGTACATGTACGTTCGACCCGTGTCAATCTACACGGGCCCAATCCATGTCGACTTATTAAAATTTCAACAGGTCAAATTACGCTACCTTTTCACACTACTCATAATGCAACACCAGCATTTTGCACTGTTGGCCTCAATCAAAGGAATAAATGTGTTGGGCCGGTTTTAAAAAGTACGTTCAAGGTATACAAGATGGAAGCAAAATGAGGCGAAACTTATTACAGCATTCCAAGCGTCAATCGCGGATCAGACACCAAAATGACCTCTACCTGGTGAGAAATGTTATATTTAGTATCAATGCATATTGTTTGCAATATTCAGATTTTTACAATGCTATATAGTGGTGTCAAGATTCATTATGTCATAAGGAGTTTTCACACTATGTACGTTTGACCCGTGTCAATCTACACGGGTTGGACCCGTGTGGACACGAACACAGGTCAAACTACAATGTACACTGAACTTGATTTAAGAAAATAGAGAACAACATTTATCATAGGTTTCTTGTACAAATTTGCTGAACAGCAATGACAAGTTCATCCCAAGTTGGTTGACTTCACTGCTTTGTTAACCCATTCTGTCCGGCTGTCATTAATGGGGTGCTGGAATGCCAAACAGGCTTTTTTTCCGCCAAGCGTAATGCTCACAAAAGCCTAGGCAAACAATGGATTGAGCATGTGCAGGAATGCGCATATAGACGAGGTGGTCTTTTTCAAACTGCGGCTATGGCCGTTGTCAGTATTCAAATTTCAATGGGTTAAAAAACTTAGAAAAGTTACTACAAATATCTCATGACATTTGCTAATACTGCATTTCACCTACATGTAGCTGTCAAGTCATGCCGGGACATGCATGGAGAGTTGTTATTGTTGCGTTACAACTTTTAGTAAATTCTGCTTCTGAAGTTGCCAAGTTTCAATTCTTAGCTTACATGTTTCATGTTTGTCATCGGATTCATCTTGGCTGATGGCAATACTATACAAATTAAATGCCTTTGAATATTTCTTAAATTTCTCATTTTCCTCAAATCTCACCCTGAACTAATTTGAATATTTTAGAACAATAAATTGTACCTGTAAATCTGTTTATGCAATTTTGTTTATTGTAAATTCTTAGTGTATCAATACAATTGTGTTTCAAATTTCTTCTTTGTGTGGGTCATTCCATGAAGTTGGGTACATAAAGTGTGACATTTTGCCAAAAAGGGCAATATTTAAACCCTAACAAATACATTTTCTACCTTTATCAGTTTTCCCTGATCTGGATACGTTATTCATGCACACTTGCAATTAGTAGTTGCACTTGTCCAATAAAGGATTCGCTGGATTGTTTTTTCACACTCGATGAAGATATACAATGTGTAGTCAAAATGTGTGTGTGACATTCCTCCAAATTTGGTGTCCTGTTACATGTGAAACCAGTACCTTAAAATGTCATTATATTCTCTCTGCTTTTAGTAATTTGTCTAATTGTTACTAATTTTATAAACTTATAAGTACATGTCTTATCTTCAAGCAAACTTGAATCCTCGATTCTGATTAGTCAATCCGTGGCAGCTGAGAGGGTGATAAAAACCCATATCACATGGCCCATATACACACTCCGAATTGCGCTGTTCTAATTGCGCGATACGCAAAACGCAGTGCTGCACAATCCATTGGCAATTCAAAAGCTGCGCGTTTGCGTCCCATGTGGATCGTCACGTCTGTTTCGGCGCACACTTGTTACGTTTTCCGGATAGCTCCTGTTTCCAGAATGGCGTACGTAAAGAGAAATATCAAAAAAGTTCCAGTTGTTTTGAAACGTTTTGCAAGTCACTCAGCCGCAGAAATTAACGCCAAAAAAAACAAAAACTACGCCTAAAAACACTCTGCAAGCAAACAACTCTGCAGCAAGAATCTTATAATCGTATCTTGTGGATGACACCGGTGTCCATGTTACATGTAAAACCCATAGCTTATTTGTACCATATCTCTGTGAATTTCAATTGCAAACGTCTGACTTCCATTTGTTCAATATTGCTGTCTGTAAGTACAGAGAATGTGGTTTAGTAAAGAAAGTGTTGAAGAAAGTGTTTAAGATATCGCAAAAATAGGCTACTCGTTTCAAATGTAACAGGGACACCAAAAGACTTGGTGTCCTGCTACGGTGTGATTATCCTTATTGTGTAAGAAGAAAATACATATGATTTTTAAAATTCATGTTGTGAATTGGGTATTAGTGCTGCTCGGACACACATAATCTGTTTTGGGTATATAAATAACTGTGAATGTGAAGAAATCCTCAAAATTTCACAACTTGTGTGAAAAAGTGTACCAACTTCATGGAATGACCAATATATGGAACAGACTGCCACACGACATTCAAATACATACATGTAGCTGTCATTGTCAATTTTTAAAGCTAAACCTAAAACGCATCTTTTTATGACTGCTTTAATGATTTGATACGTTCTGTTATTTTGTATTTTTACAATTTTGTGTTCATGTCGAGATTTGTGGCAGTATTCATAATTTTGATGGCTTTTTGTTTTGTTTTTATCTAAGCACAATAAACCAGACAGCGTAATGTACGATATCCGCTAGTTTCTATTAATTGACAATGTTTTAAGAAACATTGTGTGCAATAGATTACCCCAACCAGTCCTGCTGGTTGCTTGTACCAATTGCCAGTTACGACTAGATCTTCAAATACAAGTACAATGTACCTAGAAGTATATTTTTCACAAACCTTACATAGAGACAATATAAACCGGTTAAACTAATCACCCACTGTCAACACACTGTCAAAAATTCAAAGCATGGCAATGCGGTACAAAACCGTAAAAAAGAAGAAGTGTGGGTCAAAATGAGATTTGGGATCGAGAGGTTATCTGAAAATTAACGTATTATTGAAGAAAAGGGACGTCTCCATGCAGTTCCAAAAGCGGCAGCTATGTTGCCTTAGTGGGCAGCGTGTGCAAAGGCAAGACATGCAAGACGGCGGCCATAACTGCCGAGCTGCTAAGACAAAGGGAAAATTCCACATCACATGAAGAAAAAAAATCTATTTTCGTGATTTTCAGAAATGAAATGAGACTTCAAAACGAACCAAAATTCTATTTTAGCCTATGTATTGCATTTCTGTGCCTCTTGTCAATTTAGAATGCGTTTTGGAGGGATTGACGGGTGTAACATTGGGCGTGTTGGTTTCACGCAGATCCGGAGCGCGATCAGTGATCCGGAGCGTCGAAAGGTGCTCTGGATCACGTTTTTAGCGATCCTGCTCGCGAGGTGGGTTCGCAAGATCCAAGATGGCGACGTGCGAGACGGACAGAGAAAAGTGACGGTATATGTTTGTAGATTTGAAGCATTTAATGAGCTTGTAAATGTGTCCTGATGATCACATTTTATTGTATAGCGCCCTCTGTTGAAGTACAGTGGAGTACACTCCTTAGCAACAAACAAACGAATAACGCACATGTTCAATCTCATAGCAGTCAGCCTTTTGACACTGATTTTGGATCGTTTTCTCTGCTAATCAGCTAATAATTCCACCGATAAGAACAAAAGGATGCAAGGAGGTAAATTTGTTACACTTATTTGTCTTGGACAAGAAGTAATGTCCTTGTATTTGATGAGATGTTATGATATTTTCGTGACTTAATTCTCACCATGACCAGCAAGTGATTACTTCGTTTGTGCTCAAACTCAGTCCGATTTTCTGATGTTTATTACACTTATATACATGTAATCGATGTACACAACTGTCATATTACATTTTGTGGACTACATGTATTGTTTATTCACAGTTTTCACGGAGCCAATGCGACAATAAATCTTCTTGAACCCGAGGCTTCTGTCGAGACCCTTGTTAATCCTTGACCTGCGACCTCTGACCCATCCCATGTCAGAAACTCTTGCGAACCCCCCAGCAGTAGCACTACTGATGAATGCTAGACACGCACTCCCCCCTGAAGTGCTGCCGTTACAGTGAAAACTCCGAGCTGCGAACGTCATTGCTACCGAATTCAGTGCTGGTTTGGTATGTGATGCATCTTTGTCAAACCTGAAGTTCAACAGTTGTGACAGCTTTTACCTGCTGAAGGAGACATTATGTGCCCAGCATGCCCATATGACAGAACATTTTCTGCGACAGCGAGCCAGAGCATTTTGTTCCTGAACAAGAAATGGCAGTCTATCACCGCTCCTTGGATTCTGGCACTACTAAACTGAGGCTGCAGTATCAATATGACCACTTTGACAGATCAAGACTCCTGTGTAGGCATTGACAATTAAGCAACTCCCACTCACTTGTAAACTTCGGTGAGCTCACAACTTCTGCGGACTTGATACTTCTGTGAACCTGAAACTTTGTGAACTGCTGCAGGTGATACATACATGTACATGGACGTTTCCATTGCCCAATTTCACGTACATTGTATTACCTTGTAATAATTTACATGTACATTGATTGCTGCATTTAGTGTGTTTGCTTGCATTTGTATTGTTGAAATTCTTGATTATGTATGTGTATTGCGACAAATGTGATTATTATTTCACAGGTTGTAATAGATGAGTATGTATATGCGCACATGCAGATATTGACATGCTTATACAGGTTTAATCCATCGATTGCAAGTTTGAACTCTGGAAACTGGTTTAGGATTTTGTAACTGCATTGCCCTGAATGCTGACTGGTGTGCATTGATGTAAGGTGGCCCAGAGAGGACCTTGTATATTATTGCTTACTCCCTTGAGATTTTACATGCGCCAAGTCAGCCTGTGGTGTCATCATGTCGTCAAAGGACAAGTCAGAGAAGACAAAGCTAGATTCTGCATGCACACCGACACCCTTTGCAGTTTCAACACCGAACACTTCCAATGCTGATCAAGAAATTGGTTCTTCTTCAGCCACCATGGAGTCAATCCTTGGAGACCACCATCTGATGAAGAAGATCCAAAGGCACATTCATGAGGCTGATACCAGATCTGAACTGTCAGTTCGAACCAAATCGTCACGTCGAACATGTTCTTTACAATCGTCCATGGTCTCCACAAAGGCTGCCCTTGCAGCCGAAGCAGCTGCTTTAAAGACACAGCTTCAATTCGCTGATGCTGAGAACGCAAAAAAGGCAGGGCTGGAAATGAAGCAGGCTGAGCTTGAAAAGCTACGCACCATGCGAGACCTCCAGGCAACTGAAGCCAAACTGAATGCTATTTGCAGGGTACAGCAAGATGAAAATGTTTGTCCCAGCATCAGCGAGATGGTAGCACCAGAAGACAAAGATGTGATGATGGAGAATTATCTGGGATCATTTCAAACATCAAACCACAGCAATGATGACTGCATAGTCTCTGAAGGACTGACTACGGGCACCCAACTTGCCCCAACTGCGATTACAGGGACATATTTTGCCCCACCTGCGACCGCGGGCACAGAACTTGCCCAACCTGCGACTACAGGCACCCAACTTGCCCTACCTGCGACTACCGGGACATATTTTGCCCCAACTGCGACAACAGGGATACACTTTGCCCCACCTGCGTCTACGGGCACACGACTAGCCCAACCTGCGACTACAGGCACCCAACTTGCCCCACCTGCGATTACAGGGACATATTTTGCCCCACCTGCGTCTACGGGCACACAACTTGCCCCACCTGCGACTACCGGGACATATTTTGCCCCAACTGCGACAACAGGGATACACTTTGCCCCACCTGCGTCTACGGGCACACGACTAGCCCAACCTGCGACTACGGGCACACAACTTGCCCCAACTGCGACCACAGGGACACACTTTGCCCCACTTGCGACTACGGGCACCCAACTTGCCCCACCTGCGACAACCGGAACATATTTTGCCCCAACTGCGACTACGGGCATATATCTTGCTCCACCTGCATCTACGGGTACGCACTATGCCCCAGCTCCGCCTACAGAGACACACAGTGCTGAACAGACTTCAGCCACGGACATACTTGGCATCACAGAATGCCTGGTCGATCAGCTCAGCCTGAGCCGTCTGCCCCCTCCAGAGCCTGGACTTTTCTCTGGGGACCCACTTAAATATCCGAGTTGGAAGAGAAGTTTTGAAACACTGATAGAACGCCGAGGAATACCTCCATCAGAACGCCTTCACTACCTAAAGAAATATTTGGCAGGGTCTGCGAAGGACGTTGTGGAAGGCTTCTTCCTGTTGTCCGAGGATGATGCCTACCTCAAGGCAAAGAAGCTGCTCCAGCAGAGATACGGTGACCCCTTCATTGTGGCGAGTGCCTTTCGTGATAAGCTAGACTCCTGGGCCAAGATTTCTTCCAGAGATGGTACAGGCTTACGACGTTTTGCAGACTTCCTGCGACAGTGCGAAGCTGTGATGCAAACCGTCCAAAGCTTGAACATTCTCAACGATGAGAGGGAGAACAGGAAAATGCTCACCAAGTTACCCGAGTGGCTGGTTGCACGATGGGCCCGAAAGGCAGCAGAATCGAAGGAAACCAAGCAGATGTTTCCCCCGTTCACAGAATTCGTGAACTTCATAACAAGGGAGGCTAACATCGCATGTGCCCCCATCACATCTCTCCAGTCTGTGAGAGCAATGGACAAACCCCAGGAATCAAGAATTTCAAGGACTAGCCGAGGAAATGAAAAGGGTTTTGAAAAGAGAAGTTCATTCTCTACAGATGTGACCAAGACGACTCGGGAAAGAACATCCAAACCACAGTCATGTTTCCTGTGCCACAAGGACAATTATCACTTGAGCGAATGCAAAATATTTCTTTCCAAGCCATTGACAGAGAGGAAAGACTTTGTGATGAAAAGGGGATTGTGCTTTGGCTGCCTATTTCAAGGTCACAGATCTAAAGACTGCCGGAACAGAAAAACATGCAGTACCTGTGCTAAGAAGCATCCCACTGCACTCCATGGTGATGTTAAGAAGCCAGATCAACAGCATGCACTGACAAAATCAGAGCCCCCATCAGTGAAGTCAACTAGTTCACATACGAGAGTAAGCCATCTCAGTGAAACATCAGAAGGCAGCAAAGCATCCATGATCGTTCCAGTATGGATATCCCACCAAGACAGTCCTGAAAGGGAACGCTTAATCTACGCTCTGCTTGACACACAATCGGACACATCTTTCATTCTTGACAGCACGTGTAAAGCCATCGGAGCCGAAGGACCTAAGGTACAGCTCTTGTTATCCACCATGTACTCCAAAAACCAGCAAGTAGACTCCAAAAAGATTAAAGGCCTACAAGTTCGTGGTCACAACAGTGAAGTACGAATAACTCTCCCTGCGACATTCACAAGAGAAATCATGCCGGCGAATCGCTCCCATATCCCAACTACTGAAATGGCTCACAACTGGCCACATCTTCAGAGGATGGCGAACGAATTGATGCCTTTGTCAGATTGTGAAATCGGGCTACTGATTGGCTACAACTGCGCCCGGGCACTTGCCCCTCGGGAAGTGATACCCCCCACCGATGATGATCCCTATGCTCAGAGAACAGATCTTGGATGGGGTATTGTCGGTATCGTGAACCCTAATTTAGATGACAGTGACAACCGCGTGGACCCCATCGGCGTAAGGCACAGAGTCCTCTCGTGCGAAATGCCACCTGACGATTCTGACGAGTTAGCAGTACAAAGCCATTCTCTGATCTGCTTCAAGACTCGAGTCAAGGAAGTCATTAGCCCTCTCGACATAACAGAGATGATGAGCCTGGATTTTTCAGAGCGAACTACAGAGGACAAACCCTTTTTTTTCACAAGATGACAAGAAGTTCCTTGCCAAGAAAGGAAGGAATTCACCAGCGACCAGACAGCTACTACGAGATGCCTCTACCGTTTCGAGAGAGCAATCCAGACCTTCCAAACAACAAGTCTTTGGCCCTACATCGCTTGAACTATCTCAAGTGCCGATTCAGGAAGAATCCAAACTTCCATGATGATTACACCTCGTTTGTAGGCGACATCATACAGAAGGGCCATGCAGAACGAGTGCCTATGGGAGATTGCAGCAGTGAGAAGCCTAGTGGTGTGGTACATTCCCCACCACGGCATCTATCATCCCAAAAAGCCAGGAAAGATCCGCGTGGTCTTCGACTGCAGTGCGACATTCAAAGGGGTGTCTCTAAACGGTCATCTTCTCCAGGGCCCAGATCTGATCAACAACCTTGTTGGCATACTGTGCAGATTCCGGCAAAATCTCATTGCATTCATGTGTGATGTGGAGCAAATGTTCCACCAGTTCAAGGTCAACTGTGAACACCGCGACTACTTGAGGTTCCTTTGGTGGGAAGGTGGAGACTTCAATACTGATCCTTTAGAGTACAGAATGGGTGTACACTTGTTCGGCGCTGTATCATCCCCATGATGTGCCAACTTCGGCTTAAAGTCCATTGCAGAGGACTACAGGAGTGAGTGCGGATAACAGGCAGCCCAATTCGTCCAACGGGACTTTTATGTAGACGATGGGTTGAAGTCAGTCTCATCTTCTAGAGAAGCCATCAGTCTCATCAACCAAACCAAGGATCTGTGTTCACGAGGCGGGCTCCACCTTCACAAGTTTGTGTCCAATTCCAGAGATGTGATGGAGTGTATCGAGCCAAAGGAACGTGCAAAGGGCATACAGGACCTCGATCTCACTAATGATACTCTCCCTGTTGAAAGAGCTTTAGGTGTCCAGTGGTGCGTGGAATCCGACTGTTTCAATTTCCGCATCACTCTACAAGACAAGCCCTTGACGAGACGAGGCATCCTGTCAACCATAGGATCCATCTACGACCCACTAGGTTTTGTTGCACCTGTGCTACTGACGGGAAGAAGAATCTTACAAGATCTGTGCAGAAATCAAGTCGACTGGGATTCACCACTGGACGATGAGATTAGGTCGCGCTGGGAGAACTGGAGAAGAAGCCTTCCCTGCCTTGAAGGGCTGATGATACCCCGATGCTTTCAGCCAGACTCCTTTGTAAATGTGGTGTCAAGAGAACTCAATCACTTCTCGGATGCCAGCACTATTGGCTATGCACAGTGCACCTACCTCAGGCAGATTGACGATCGAAACCAAGTCCACTGTTCACTAGTGATGGGGAAAAGTCGAGTGACCCCGTTGAAACTGACTACTATACCAAGACTCGAGCTCACAGCAGCAGTAGTGTCCGTCAGAGTAGGTTCTCAACTCTAAAGGAAGCTGGATGTTGATGTGACACACTTCTACTAGACTGATAGCAACATTGTGCTGGGCTATGTCAGCAACGAGACCCGAAGATTCCATGTGTTCGTTGCGAACAGAGTTCAGCAAATAAGGAATCATTCCGACCCCAGCCAGTGGAGACATGTTGCTTCCAAAGACAATCCAGCCGATGAAGGTTCCAGAGGCATCACATCCTCGGAGCTTGCAACGTCCAAGTGGCTCAAGGGACCATCATTCCTGTGGGAAGAAAATCTCCCCGCGAAACAAAACCCAGGCTACCAACTCATGGAAGGCGATCTAGAAGTGAAGGCCGTGCAAGTCATGTCGACACAGTCAACACTACCGGCGATAGATCTAACACGCTTTTCAGACTGGCGTCAAGCTAAGCGAGTCATTGCCACTTGCATAGACTTCAAGAAAAGGCTTCAAAATCGAATTCAGAGGAAATCTCAAGAGGGGACCCAAAATGATGCCAAAAGGATGGCAACCCTCCCCGACCAGGAACGTCTCGCTGTCCAAGACCTTCACCATGCTGAGATCCAGATACTCAAACTCAGCCAGAAGGAAGCATTTCCTCAAGAATTGCAGGCACTTTCGAGCCTCAAAGTGGATAACAGTGACATTGATAGACAAACAGCGAGGAAACGGAATCGTACACTGAGGAAGACTAGTTCCATCGTCAAACTCGATCCCTTCATAGATGAAGATGGTGTCATGAGAGTTGGTGGGCGCATCCAGAAAGCAGAAACATCCTTCGGCTTCAAGCATCCAGCAATTCTTCCTCGGAAACACTACGTCACTGAGATGATAGTCCAGTACTTTCATCAGCAAGTCGCCCATCAAGGTCGAAGCATGACAACACAGGCCATAAGATCTAATGGCTTCTGGATAGTCGGTTGCAGTTCAGCTGTAGCCAGTCTCATCCATCGATGCGTCAAGTGTCGCAGATTGTACAGCAAACCTGGAGAACAGAAGATGGCAAATCTCCCCGAAGACAGACTCCAGCCTGCACCGCCTTTCACCTACTGTGGCGTCGATTACTTTGGCCCATGGACCATAAAGGAAGGTAGAAAGGAAGTGAAACGGTATGGGGTGTTATTCAACTGTATGGCATCAAGGGCAATCCATATCGAAGTGGCCAACTCTCTCACGACCGACTCCTTTATCAACGCTCTACGTCGCTTCACAGCAGTGCGTGGGTCAGTAAGACTACTGAGGTCGGACCGAGGCACCAACTTTGTCGGTACAGAGTTAGAATTGAAGAGAGCTGTAGAAGAGATTGACCAGACCAAGGTTCGACACTTCCTTGGAGGAAAAGGGTGTGACTACCCCTCAGCAAAGATGAATGCTCCCTCATCAAGTCACGCAGGAGGTGTTTGGGAGAGGCAAATAAGATCAGTGAGGAGAGTGCTCAACGCCCTTGTCGAACAACATGGGACGCAACTCAATGATGAATCACTCAGGACTCTTATGTGCGAGTCCGCAGCGATAGTCAACGGTCGACCACTGTCAGTGGACAACCTCAATGACCCTAAGTCACCAGAACCACTCACCCCCAACCATCTGCTTACCTTGAAGTCCAGCGTCATCCTTCCACCACCGGGTACATTTCAGCGTGTAGATGTGTACTCAAAGAAACGTTGGAGAAGGGTCCAACACCTGGTGAACGAGTTCTGGGCTCGATGGAAAAAGGAGTTTCTACATACTCTTCAAGTACGTCAGAAATGGACCAGGGAAAAACCGGAAGTGAAAGTGGGAGACATCGTCATAATAGTGGACGATAACCTAGCACGCAACCAATGGCAGCTCGGACGAGTGTCAGAAGTCTTTCCGAGCACTGACGGGCATGTTCGAAGAGTAAAGCTAGCCATAGCTGACTCTACATTGGATACCAAAGGCAAGACCCGTCCAACCAGATATCTTGAACGCCCGATTCAGAAGCTTGTTGTCCTCCTCGAGAGCCAGTAGCAGGAAACCGGGAATCCCCACCAAGGAGCCTTTAATCACCCCTAACTTGTGGTACACCTGATGTAACTGTAGATTAGGTTAAAGCTTTGAGACCTGGCCTTTAAAGGTGTTGGCACCTGTTTGTGCCTTATGTTAAGAGTTAAACCTGATTATGTATTACTAGCTTAAAGGGTTCATGTTCATTGTATTCTGATTGACAGTTTTTCTGTTTTTGAAATCAAAATTAGATTGCGAATTTTGGGGGAGCCATGTAAATGTGTCCTGATGATCACATTTTATTGTATAGCGCCCTCTGTTGAAGTACAGTGGAGTACACTCCTTAGCAACAAACAAACGAATAACGCACATGTTCAATCTCATAGCAGTCAGCCTTTTGACACTGATTTTGGATCGTTTTCTCTGCTAATCAGCTAATAATTCCACCGATAAGAACAAAAGGATGCAAGGAGGTAAATTTGTTACACTTATTTGTCTTGGACAAGAAGTAATGTCCTTGTATTTGATGAGATGTTATGATATTTTCGTGACTTAATTCTCACCATGACCAGCAAGTGATTACTTCGTTTGTGCTCAAACTCAGTCCGATTTTCTGATGTGTATTACACTTATATACATGTAATCGATGTACACAACTGTCATATTACATTTTGTGGACTACATGTATTGTTTATTCACAGTTTTCACGGAGCCAATGCGACAATATATCTTCTTGAACCAGAGACTTCTGTCGAGACCCTTGTTAATCCTTGACCTGCGACCTCTGACCCATCCCATGTCAGAAACTCTTGCGAACCCCCCAGCTAGCAGTAGCACTACTGATGAATGCTAGACACGCACTCCCCCCTGAAGTGCTGCCGTTACAGAGCTATTGTGACGGTATTTACTCATAATTCTTTTACAGTGTATTTTTGTTATTAAAGCTACATGTATGTACGATTTATTTACTTTTCTGGAAATACTAGATAGTTTATCATAAAAATAACCCTACAAAATCTGAAGCAGACGACATTGTCGTGCAGTACAAATTCTCCCAGCATGCAACATATAGCGAGAGGGCGCTGTAAAGGATTCGCGATCCTGTTTGTTTTTGTTCGGCTCTGGATCACCTCCCGATCTGTGTGAAACAAACAGGCCCATTGTTGACAGTACTGAGTGATAGGCCTACGCCTATGTGTGTTGCCATGTGTACATAACTAAAATCCTCCATAAACTGCCGACACTGACAGATAGGCCTAGGCCTAAAGCCCGGTTCATACTTCATGCGAAGGCGTATGCGAAGCGAATTCGTTAAGGTAACGGGGGACGTCACAATGAAACTTCAATTGTTGACGTCATGAAATTCGCTTCGCATTCGCATTCGCATGAAGTATGAACCGGGCTTTAGTCAAGTCAATTTTCAATAAACCTTTTCGACATTCTCAAAGCATCATGGGAACAGCATCAGCCCTAACTGGCATTAGAAGAGCAAGCACATTAGAACGGACGTGATTGGTCGCATTCGTTGTCATGCTTGCAAAAATCCTCTTCTGATTGGCTAATAATGTGACACTATTAGCTGTTCTAATTCCAGAAATTTGCATTCATCAGTAACTGGTACCCTGAGAGGGATTCCCCAATTATTTCCATTATTTATATTGCCATTTAAAATTGATTTTTCTGGTTATTATTTTCCTTATGTTCCATGCAAAGATATATGAAATAGTTATTTTCCAAGATTTACTATCCCCGACTGATTTTGTTAGGGGGAAAAGTATACCCCCCCCCCCCCCGATTTGTGTGATGAGAAACAAAAACGCTGATTTCGAGAAAATGGTAACTTTCCAACAGTCAAAATATATAAAAAGCGAAAAACAACGGTACAAAAACTTGTTGTACCGTTGTCATGGTTGTGTTGTCAGGCATAGGGACGTACGTAAGTGTATGAATAGGTTAACCATGCATGAACAGCACCCCTCTATTTTTTCTTTTTTGTATCTATTCCCGGTAGGGAAGTGAGCTTTTTCGTCGTTGCTATCATGTTTTTGAGAGGGCCAGTCTTAAACACTAAATTGTTAACACTAAATCTATGTAAAAGCCGTTATACAACAGGTCACTCTCGATAGCACCAACGCCTTCTGTTAGGAGTTACGGCCCAGCAGTTTGACCCGATTGGCAGTATAACAAAGTTTTTGGCTCAAAAGATTTTGTTTTAGAAGTTTAGGTTTGAAAACTATGAAGTATAACAGTTTTTCCGTTAAATACATAGTCCTATTGTTTATATTACCTAAGATTCAGAGTTACAGCAGTGAAAATTGTAATCTATAAGTAATAAAAAACACGTATATGGGAAATCGTATTGGTCTAATACAAGATTACTCTCAGCGGATGCTGAGACTCATCTAACAAATGTAGGCCTACTAATTAATATTAATAAGGTTTTATGTTTTCTCAAGAAACGCCAAGAAATATAATACTAGTAGCGTTTCTATCTTCGTTGCCAATGTGTTATTATACCAACCCTACACGTACCTGGGTGTATGGGTCGGTCAGGTAGGTACACATGGAATAATGCACACATCCACACAGATTGGATTCACACACATTGTCAAGACTGCCGTATCGAAGGCGGAAGACTGGGGTATACCCAGCACGATATGGGGCAGAGGGGTACCACTCTTTTGTCCCTATAACTTATACACTCTCCAGACTATTGTTACCTAACAACCCCCCCCCCCCCCCCAGAGATCTAAACAGAATTCCTGAGATTCTGGGAACACAATGACCAACACAAACGAGGGGGAGGTTCCCTCTGCCCCATCGTGCATCATATAGACTGGGGAGCTGCCCGCATGGCATGCTTGACTCGTTTTAATCTTCATTGGTATGCAACGTTTTCAGAATTACCAGCTGCACATGTCTAAAGAAAGTACTGGCCAGAACATTTGAAGCACATTATGTGGTAAAGGGAACCCCTCCCCCCTCTTTTGTGTTGGTCATTGTGTTTCCGGAATCTCAGGAATTCTTATTAAGAAATCTAAGGGGGATGTGTTAGGTAACAATAGTCTGGAGTGTGTGTTAAATGTATAGGGACAAGAGGGGCGCGGGTACCCCTTGTCACATGTCCTGCTGGCTATAATGTAACATGTGTCACGGAATGTTACGTGCACGTATTAAATGTTGTAAAAGGACTAATTGTAATGAATCGGCAATTTAAACAAAGACTGGGTTCATTTTAATTTTTAATAAATCGAAAGATGGATTAGGTAATTAGCTTATACACCAGCAAAGTTGATTATACTGCAAACAGATCATGGAATGATTAAAACAAATGTGAGTGTGCTGACTATATAACCTTATTATTGGTTGCGTTCGAGTTTGTTCTGCTTATATTTCTTAAGTTTTTCCGATTCTCGGATGGTGAAAATTATGTGAGTGTGGTCCGGGGAGCCTGCATTATTCAGATACGTGTTATAACGAGCGGCTGGAAATTGGGGAAAGCTATTTTTCCACTTGTTGCAATAAGTGGTCGCAAAATTCTGCATGCACAGAGAGAGGTCAGAGAGAGCGTGTATGCAATTCCCCGTAATACACTACTGCGCGTTTCGCGCATCGCATCCACGTGCTGCACGTGTGTAAAGTTGTCTAAGGGGCCGCGTGGCTAACTCACAAACGGCGATAGGTCAATAATGGAGATCAATGACCCCACCATTAATCTCCGTAACGGAGATCAATGGACCCCACCCATTGATCTGCATTCCCCCACCCCACACCATTGACGACAGGCGCGTCTGCATATTGACAACCACGCAGAGCGAGGACACGCGGAAAGAGCGGGAGAAACGTCTTATATTCCATCTTGTGGAACGATGTACCCACACGGTATCAACATCGAGTTCAACGCGTTTCCACAGCAACACACGCCCCGAAAAAGGGTCCGAAAATTTGGCACCCGTCACTAGGGGTATGGTTTCCAAGCTACACTTGAGGATCATCCTACCATAAGGATATGGAGAACATCCTCAATGGTACCCTGGATACCAAACCACTGGAAACCACACTACATGTAGATGTGCAGATTGTGGGCCAAGTCGGTATAGCCTCCATTGTAAATAACTTTGTAAAAATAAACCCAACAATCAAACTATAACTATAGACCTGCTCCATCCTATATTACAACATGAATGTCTGCAGCCAAGTGTATATTATTTTCCTGAGTGTGGCTATGGGATAACTCACCGTTATGGAGGATGAATTGTGCTGGATTTTGACACAATCTTTATCCCTCGTTTCTTCTCTGCCTCACTGAGTGGTCGGACCCAATAGAAATGAAAGAAAAACCAATATTGTATGATGCTTGAGCAAATGCGATTTACACCATAAAGCTATTAGCCTTTTAGAGGTATGGCGGACACAATAGGAGGGCGCTATTTGATTTGGGTAAACCTTTTTTATTATTATTATTATTATTATTATTATTATTATTTATTCATTTTGCCATTAAAACAAAAAGAATACAAACAAGAGCTGAAAAAATAGAAAAATACAGTCACAACACTACTGTGTATGTGCCATACAAAAGGTTTACCCAAATCAAATAGCGCCCTCCTATTGTGTCCGCCATACCTCTAAAAGGCTAACAGAGCCCACTGCACACACTTGCATCTTGCTGCAAGTTGATGCACCGATGTGGTAGTATTAAAACCCTCCTATGTACTTATAACTATCACAGCCTATCAAAAACTATAAACACCAACACTCACATTTTGTGTGTGTTTCAATCTATCACTTGATAGGTTTTGATATTATAGGGTAGCTGGCTCCATTTTGGCCTTGAGAACAGGAGGGTTAACATGTGGACCTTTATGAACAATATAAACAGCAGTTTTCCAAGATTTACTTTTTGGGATTGGCTTTCTTTAACGGGTACCCGGGTATCGTGTTGTTTTTTCAATCGGGTAGCCGATTCACATACTACCGGTAAATGCACATCCCTAAAACCAGCAATTAAAGGGAAGAAATACTCCACGTACCAACATATTTGTCATATTTTTAAACCCAAACAAATGTTCCTGACTTAAATATTTTCGTCAGTTGTCGAGAAAGTACAAATAGTCTTGCTCGACAAAGAGTGGCGTAGACTAGGGTCCAATTTATTAGGAACACTTGCGAGCACACATTTCCTAAATGAATTGTGTTTGGGAGGAAATTGAAAGTTTCACATAATGACGAAATAATTGTAAAACTGGAGACTCAAATTGGACTTTATTTTTGTCTCTCAAAATCTGAATGAGACACCACCCACCTCAGTTGAGTACACACCGTTACTTACGCCATTCTTGACAACCAAATCGGGGGGAAATTAAAATTACTTATCGGGCGTAAAAGGCGAGCGGGATTTTCATTGATGAAGAAAAGAACTTCACAAAGACGACGAAATGAAGAGACAAATAAAGGAATAAGGAAATGATTAATAATAATATCACGGAGGTACCGCCATTATAATACTTGTAGTTACGTGTTTTAGTGATGATATTTTCTATAAATCAGGGAATGCATTTGTACAATGTCATTTAGTTATTGAGACGATGAGACCACTATCAGATTATATTAATTCCTTATGGGTAAATATTTGTATGTATAAAAAGAAAATCTTTGTTCATTACGCGGGAAGTATCCATATTTGAGTTGTATTTTTAATTATAAAGTCATGTTGTACTTGAACGATTTAATGAAGCTAAATGAAGCATCCGAAAAATACATGAAATCAAACTTTGCTCCACTCGAGAAGTGTTAATTTCTGTCAGTGGTTCAGAAGTAATTCTCATAACTGCTACTTCAGACAGTCGGTAAACAAATACGACATCTAATAGTTTTTGTATATTATATCATTGAAGATGAATGAAATTACAATAAATAAATATTATAGTAAATAACAACATTTTTCTATTTTTATAAGTTTTGAGGCTTTCCATGGTGGAATATAGATATCGTGAGGTACGGGTTCTGAAAAGAACTTTGTTGCATTCCCTGATTTATAGAAATTATCATCACTAAAACACGTAACTTTGTTGTGCGATAAGGTTCTTTACAAAACCCGTACCTCACGTTAGTTGAGATAAACACATGGTGTTACCGCAAACCGAAACGATGTGTTATTTTTTCATTTGGAAATACTTTTTAAGGAACAATTTCTCTGAGAAATAACGCTTTTTGTCATAAGTACAGCTATATTTGTTTTTATATCGATATCGATATCCACTTGCCAAGCCAAATAGGACCAATTTTAAAGCCAAAATGTATCAAGTCTTCATTCACAAAAGTTGAAGCACAGAACCGCCAGGTTAAGATAGCTGATCATAATGACTCAATCTATCAATTGCATGACCCCCAAAAATGTATTATTAAAAAAAAAGTTTGGCGCAGCCATTTTGGCCTATATTTAGCATATGAAACACGATATGGGGCAAAGGGGACCCCCCCCCCCCCCCCCCCCCCTTGTGTTGGTCATTGTGTTCCCGGAATCTCAGGAATTATTTTCAGGAACAATAGTCTGGAGTGTGTAGGCCTATAGGGTATACAGGGGGGGGGGGGTTACCCCTGTGCCCCATATCGTGCTGGGTATCCTGTTTAATGTGGGCGAGCAGTAATTGTTGACATTTTGGACACTGAAAATAATAGAAGGCCGGACTTCCAAAAAACAACAACATTGCAATCAACAGCGATGACAATTTTCAATGACTTCCAATTACTCCCGAAAAAGTGGATTCAAGTTCCACTTGGACAATATTTTTACAGCTACCTAAAATTTTCCTGGCCAGATATTTTTTTTAATAAAAGAAAACCATCAGGTTTTTTCCCACCAGAACAAAACAAATGTTGAATATTATTGTCAAGGATTCCCGTCCCACCTCCACCCCACCTCCCACAAAAAAACCACATAAATGAGATTTTCCTTGCATATAATAGGAACATAAATTATAATTTGTTCCCGGGGAGGCGCGCAGATATGGGAGGTCGCGCCGAGGGCCAAGGGCGGACTCGGAGTACTCTATTTTGAAAAAAGAATAGTCTGCGAGGAGAAATTCATTTTGCCTGCTGTTTTTTCCCTTACTCTTTGATCTGCGAGTAGGCAGCGGGAAGGAAAATTTGAAATAACACAATTTCTGCCTTACTGTCGTCAGCGATTTTGAGGTCAGGGGCGGTCGAGGTGGTTTGACCTAAAAGTGCTCATTGGCCGGGTTTTGTTTCACGCGATATCGATGGCGGCCAATAATGGCATGTGTCTTTTAAAGTTCTAAGCAGCATCGCAAAGGATCAAGTTTCCAGCTAAATTTGTGTTAGGTCAAATTGAATATTTTGCAGAATGGCAAACCTCCCCAAGGCAAAAGTTTTCTATTGTTTTTTTTAACCATTACTGAAATATTCCCCCCCCCCCAAAAAATAAATTTAAAAAACCTGTTTTCTACTTGGGGGAAATGGGCGCTCCCCCCCCCCCCCACACTTTTGGCTGTTCCGCATAAAGAAAAACAGAAAAGGGCAGCCGGCCGGCCGGCACCGGCGCTGCTGCCCCCCCCCCCCCCCCCCCCCCCCCCCCCTTTCAAAAGTGTTCCACCGCCCCTGCAGCCCCCACTTCAAATCCCCCAATTAGGACACCCCCTATACTATGTATAGCTAATCCTAAAAAATAAATCTCGTAAATTGCTGTTCATATTGATTGTAAAGGTCTGCACGTTAATACTACAACATCGATGCATCAATAAAGTAAGATGCAAATGTGATCAAACAGTGAGCTCTATAGCTTCATAGTGTAAATTACAAGCGTCATGTTAATCTGTTGTTTTTCCATGTACAGGGCCCTGGTTTTTATTTTGAAAATTTTCCACAAATATTCAAAAACATCTTTCCATTGTCTGAGAAATTACATGTATGTTAGTTCGGTTCGGTACTCGATTCCATGATGACCAGTTCGTGACAGTGATCAGGTACTCTGGTATACCAGCTTTAGATGCACAGCCCTATAGCAAGCGCCCATATATTATTTCTCCATGATGTTCCTGAACCTGCCATTGTGAGATACCTCGTTTCGCACGTGACACAAGGTTGACATTACTCGACAGTAAATTGAAACTTGTGGTGGGATATTAATCGGGATTTTTCAACATTTGGTTTGAATTACACAGTTGGTTTCGATTTTGGAAACCGGATATTCGAAGGAAACCTTTAACAAAATTGAGCCTTCCATTTTTGTGACGTACTCAAAACAACTTGAACATATTTCAATTTGCTCCATGGTCTCTAATAATTGTAACTGCATTCACTCGCTAGTAGTCTTCTTGGAATATGAATAGCACACCCATCCATTTTTTTCAACATTAAATCAGATAACCGTTAATCAGGATAAGCGGATTTTGAAATCTGATTTCTCCCACCATCTGATTTCTCTGATGCCTCAAATTCCCCTTTCCCCGTGCGGGATATGCCACTGCTGCTAACTGATACTACATTAATTTGTCTAAAGCTTAGAATATGGGTCATTCTTTAAATTATGGGTCCGACTTTGGTGTCCCTGTTACATCTGACATGTATAGGATTTTACAATTCAGGACACATTCTTTAATTAGTGCCTTCTATCTTGAAGGGTGATCATGTAAAGCAGTTTACCTGCCAAACAAGTAAAACAAAGTGTCAAGTCAATTTTAGTGATACTTGATGGGAAATTACACGTCAGGTGTAAAGGGGACACCAAAACATGTCACACTTTTAGATCCCTAATTTATAGAACGAACCATGTGCCTATCGATGAATCCCGAATTGATGAAAACAGCACCAATCTGCGCACTTCCATGTTGGAAAGCGAGGATCTCATGCAAATTAAAAACTTACTATGTTAAACCTGCACTGCAATTTATGGCGCGATTGAATTTGTTGAATAGCACTGTTTGTTTATCCTCAAGAGCCTCGCTTTCAACCTGAAGTGTGCATACAGGGCTAATGTGAAATTCCTCTATTCCTAAAGTTCTAACATAACTTTGGATCAAACAGAGAGCCCATTATTTAATTAGTGTAATTTTCACAATGTGTTAATGGCAAAGTTTTTGGCTTGTGTTTACACTCATTTTCACTACATCAGGATACTGTAGTTAAACAAATCAAGTGAAAGTTTAAAGGAAAAAAAGTAGTAGTCAACCTTCTTCAGCAAGGTCGTTTGGACCAGCCAAATAAACCAAGTAACATTTCTCACCCTTGCAAATGCATCAAAGCTACTTACAGACTGATTCAAAAATTGCACAATTATAACCCTGGTAACCGTGAACATGCTTTTGGCATTAATGTTCAAGTATTTACATGTGTAGGTACATACCTGTTTATTAAAAAGTATCAATATAAGTTATCCCACGAGTGTTGTGGAATTTATCTTCAAGCAAACTTGATGCACAATCAGGCCTGTCGCTGGGGGGGGGGGGGGGGGGGGGGACAGCCCCACCATCCCACAACCAATTGGCACTTCACTAAAAAAAGCCAAAAGCATCTTGTATTTTTCCCCTAGCTGGCACTGTGGCCTCCGACATGATTGCCCGATGTCCGGAGTTGGCGACAGGCCTTTGCACAATACAGATGGAAAACGCACAAAACCAGGATTTGCCAAACGCACATGATCCACACTGGATGCAAACATGCGATATTGTGCACTACACATGGTGCCATATTTGCCAAGGCACGCTAAATGATATGGTATAATGCAGTACAGCTTGTTGCCATGGATAGACCAATCACCATCCAGGATTCAAATTAGCTTTAAGACATTATAATGTAATGTTCGGCTACTTAAGTAATATTTCTAAATAATAAACGGCAAGTTGTTGCAAATGTTTTGTAACGTCCCATTCTAATAATTATTGCATGTTAACAGAAAATATAGCACAGCGTCTTTCAAATTGTATATCGGTGCTTACTGATAAATGATCCATCAAAGAATCCACTGATTATTCTTCTAACGTAGCCAGCACATACCAGGACTGGCATCTTGCAGAAATAGTGGCTAAAACTGACTCCCTCGAAGCGTATTCCATTTTAAAAAATAGAAAGAAATTACGCTTTGGGTCAGTCACACACCCACACGGCTGGCATACCCACCAACCTATTCGTAAATATATACAAAAATATATATATACAAAAACAATTTCTGCAAGACCAGTCACTTACGTAAAAACCGATAATGAGACCTTGATCAACAGAATCTTTCTTCCTCCAACCTTTCCCACAAATAGGAAAAGAATGGAAAGAGAGATTCTGTTGATGCCTTTAACAACCCCCACCCTCCCTACCCCCTAAACGAACTTTGACTCACTGCGGCTATTTCCTGAGATGATCAAAAAAATTAGATAAACTGATCACTCTTTGAATTTTGCCTGCACACACCGGTTCTTTCTTTCTTGCTATTCTCAAAATTTAAAAAGCACTTCATCTTGTAAAGAGCAAAAAGTTAAACCAAAATGAACAATCGGTAACCAAAGCCCTGAAACAACAGTTCCATCATCTGTCATCAGAAGTTCAACCGTGGGATGTTTTCCGGGAACTGAATAAAATAAAGAGGACAAAGGCATGTGGCCCTGACAACATCTCTGCCCGATTTATTCGCAAGTATTCATACGAGTTGGCTAAACCCTTGACACACATCATCAATTCATCATTTATTGACCAGGTAGTCCCAACACAGTGGAAAAGGGCTATCGTTGTTCCACTTCCCAAATCATCACCAGCGACTATTGAGAACCTGAGGCCGATCGCACTTACTGACCACTTTGCAAAAGTAGCAGAACATTTCATTGCCAAGCAAACAATGGAAGCAATGAAATATAGGCTTGACGATGACCAGTTTGGTAACATTAAGGGGGTATCTACAACACATTGACTTGTAGACATTCTTCATACAGTTTATGCAAATGCAGATAAACCGAAGTCCGTATCATCTGTTCTTTTGACTGATTTTTCCAAAGCATTCGATCATATAGATCACACCATCGCCATCAATAAACTTTTGAGATTAGGAGTTGTCCCATCACTAGTTGCATGGATAGCCGACTTTTTGTCTGACAGACAACAATGCGTGAGGTATGGTAAATGCCTTTCGGATTGGAGCCCCACCAATGCAGGAGTTCCCCAGGGAACTAAGCTAGGACCAATTATTTTCCTAGCAGTCATCAATGATGCCAAGGTCAATGAGTCGAGCACCAACATCTGTCACTTCAAATATGTTGATGACATGACGATTATCGAAACACGGACTGTAGATGAACAATCTAACTTATCAGTTGCCCTGTCCGAGTTGCACACTTGGTCATTTAATAACAAAATGCGACTCAATCCAAAAAAGTGTGCCATTATGGACATATGTTTTTCGAGAAATAAACCTGCGCCCCTCTCATTGTCTCTTGCACATATTGCAATTCGACAGTCAGAAGTTGTGAAGTTATTAGGAGTGTTTATCCAAGCGGATTTAAAATGGGACGCTCATGTGAATTCAATGATTAAACGTGCCAACTCTCGCTTGTTTATGCTCCGAAAGTTAAAGTATCACAGTCTCACGACTTGTGACCTTGTCACCATTTATGTCTCATTTATTCGTCCTTTGTTGGAGTATGCTACACCTGTATGGGCAAGTAGTATAACAAAAAGACAGTGTGATAACCTGGAGAGAGTACAAAAGCGAGCCTGTAAAATAATACTTGCATCTAAGTACCAGCATTACCCTGAAGCATTGTGTGTGTGTAAATTGGACAACTTGCAATATCGGAGGGAGAGCCTTTGTCAGGTCTTTGCCAAATCTCTTCCTTCATCCATTTTGAAAGCCCGTCTACCTACTAAACCTAGGTGTGACTACAATCTTAGACATACTGGGAAAGTAGGTGAGATCAGGTGTAGAACTGAACGTTTTAGGAGGAGCCCTTTGCCCCACCTGATCCGTTTACTGAATGATTTTTAAGTTATTTAATTATTTAAACATTATTATACATAGTTCCCCAACAATATTATTATCCTGCATTGGCTGTGGTGTTGGTTTAGCATCCATTTGAGACATTATCAGTTAAATTTAACACTAAATGGTTCTTTATGATGGCAGTGGGGTGGATTTCTTTTTTCTTTTTTTTTAAATGTTAATGGTTTTAGGGTGGAACTTTTTATACATTTTCATAACAATATTGAATTTCGATTGTGTGTATAACTCCGCAATTCGGCTTGAGAGCCGCGATAGATGTTATTTATATTAGATTTTAAAGAATAAATAAACCAATTAATAAAAAATAAATAAACAAAATCACATTGACTCAAAATCGTAACACATAGTCTGCATGTATGATTACGCCCCCTCCCAATAAACACTATAAACAAAATACGTCATTGAGTAAATTAAAACAAGAAGCCACATGTTGTTACGCAGAGACGTGTCTGAAATCGCCTGCATACATGAAGAACACGTACAGTCGAGTCATGACATACAGTACATATCGACATATAGTGCAGTACAGTACAAATCGCAATGCACCATGGGCCCCATAATGCATTGGTTCGAATTACGCGCAACTTCCTTTTCTTGACTTATGATTGGTTATCTAGCAGGCGCAACCACTTCTCTTGACTAATAGGGAGGGCGCTTCAATGACATGAACGGCGCCTCATTGGCAACTACACGGACACCGCGCATTCGCGAATGCATGCAGCGCATTCGATCGCACACGCACGTACGTAGAGCGAGCAAACGGCGAATTCATGCCATGTTTAATCCGGTACAGTCTCAGCGCGTCGCTGTTGGACCGACGTCTCGTCAGGCAAACCGTCCATACCTCACGTACTGAGCTCGTATACGTGTACTCAACCTCGTCCCCAGTGTCTACTTTCATCCTCGTTCTGGAAGCGTATTGCTCGAACACTATGGGGACGAGGTTGACGCGTACTGTACTACCGAATTACGTACATGTGTGTGCAGGCTGCTGACGGGATTTGCGAACTAAATACTCCAACTTCGTTACAAAATTGCGGTAAAATTTATGGTAAAAATCGGCTTTTTTGTGCCGGACTCGGGCCGAGTCCTCGAGCTGGTCGAGTTCTTATTGTCCGAGTCCGAGTTCGAGTCCTGTCCGAGTCCGAGTCCGAGTCCGAGTCCGAGTCCGAGTCCGAGTCCGAGTCCGAGTCCGAGTCCGAGTCCGAGTCCGAGTCCGAGTCCGAGTCCGAGTCCGAGTCCGAGTCCGAGTCCGAGTCCGAGTCCGAGTCCGAGTCCGAGAAAATCGGGACTCGAGTCCGGACTCGAGTCCGAGTCCGGACTCGAGTCCTCCAGCACTGGCTGGTGCTAGAAAGTGTCCGACTCCTCCTCCACCCGAACCCTTGTCGATATTTCCATGGTCAGCGGGTTTGGGGAATTTCATCATCACCCCCACCCCAAAAAAATTGTATTTTACTGCCGATATTGTGCATTTCATAGATGTTACTCACTACATATTTTTGTATTATGTACAGACAATTTGATGATTTTTCTGTGTTGATCTTTTTCTAAATAATTTTTTAAAAACATGTTTCAACAGGGATTTTGTTTTCCATTCATGTGCGATTATTTTAATTGGTGAAATCGAATAAGCCACAGATTTTTAAAATAAGTTTTCAGATACAATTTCCTCCTAAAATATAACAGCATTTCATTCGGAGATATTTCTCGGGAGGATTGTAACTGGCACCATCTTTTAAGTAAGCGTTTAGATTGAAACAATATTTCCATACTTTCTTATTACTACCAAAGGTACATCATGCCTTCAAGTTTATGGTCCTGTTTAAGTTACTGAATCCTCCAATTTTAATGTGATTTTCCACACACCGAAGGGAATTGGGGTTAAAGAAATATTTAGACCTTTATTCAATGGTTATTGAGCTTTGAACCTTCATCAATTCGCGATAAGCATCCATTCGCGATAAGCAACCTTCGGCCTAGCCCATCCCCAGTTGTTGAATTTGAAGTCCTCATGTTTTCGTGTGTTTTGTTTGTTTCTTCGATTGTTCAGGTAATTCTATTTCCTTCTAAGGGGACAGACAATTTCAAACTACCATAGCGAACAATCCTGTGAGATCTTGAAGTGTACTATAAAATGTAAAGGGCACACCACGTAGGCCAATACTGCATTTGTTCCTTTTTGTTTTCATTGAAAAGCATTGAAAAATACCGAAAATTTCTAGTGGCGTGTGTGGAATTTACGAAACAATTATTTTTGTTCCCTGGAATTCGTGGGATATGTTTAGGGAAATTCCATTATATGTACAGTTTGGTCAGGTGTTTCGGTTAGAATATTTTTTTGTACCCTGGAATTCGTGGGATATGTTTAGGGAAATTCCATTATATGTACAGTTTGGTCAGGTGTTTCGGTTAGAATATGTTTTTGTACCCTGGAATTCGTGAGATATGTTTAGGGAAATTCCATTATATGTACAGTTTGGTCAGGTGTTTCTGTTCGGTCCAATGACAAAGTGGGGCGTGGCATTTGAAGAGGAATATCTACGCAGTTCAAATTTTTTTTCTCAAAGCAGGCAAGCTATTTTGCATTCTGGGGTTGTACTAGAATCTAGCCCTTCTGTGGAGCCAGTGACAGGGACATTGCTGTTGTACATGAATTGACCGTGTTGAGAATCCAAGTTAAGGTAAGTTCTGTTAAAGAGAAACGACGAAAAAGTGGACATCATTTGATTGGAATGGGCGAGGATGTCCATCTTTTGAGTCGTTTCTCCGACTTAAACTCCGTCCCTTTCACACCCATTGTCAAGATTTCAAGGGAACAAAAAGTTTCCATTCTTACTAATGCTTTGAGGTATGAGATGAATTAAATGAATTAAGTTAACTGTACATTCTTGAAAAAGAATCGACACTTTTCTGGATATAGTGACGTCACAAGAGTAGTTTAATTTATGTTATGTGTGGCTTAGTAGTTTCCAATTCTGTGATGGCCTCGGTGAAAAATGTGACTTGATTGCTTTGACTAGAGCCTTCGTGACTCCACCCACTCGAGTCCTTGTTCTGAAAGACTCGACTCGAACCTATCTACGCCATTGTTGAAATATTACTTCATGTAGAAATGCCGTCAAAAGGAATCTGCTGTTTTTAAAAGTGATTTTTAGGCCTAATATTAAGATACGGATACCTTGGGTAGGCCCTAAATGCCTATTCTTTTAAATGTGTGCATGATTCGTATATTCCTGTCAGATAGCACCTAAAGCAATGTTTTGTTAGCCTATATGCGGACCTGGCATATCCTATCCGGGTGGTTGGGGAGGGCCCGGGGGGGAGGGGGCAAGGCGGGAAACTTGCCACCCCTTGCGGCATTTGAGGCGTCATAAAAAAAGTGTTTTAAGACGGTTTTTAAACGGTTCAGACTTTGATTGCCCTCCCTGGCACAAAAGCTGGAAACCTACATGATGAATGGACAATAACCCATACCAAATAGCATTGGCAGAGCCGACACCTTGCAGGCTGTCACGTAGGCTTAGCTGTAGACAGTATCCATATGTTATTACATCAAGTAACAAAGCTTTGGAAGTTTGAGCTCAATCCGGCAACCAAGTCACGAGACCTTAATTATCACCGGCTCTTATTAAAGGTAGTGTACATGATTGGTCATTGTTGCAATTTTTAGGAATGGGCGGATTTGGGGGTTAGTATTTTATAGGAAATATTGTTCCACTGACCTGTACAAAATTTTGCGTTGATGGATGGGGGAAAAAACGAGAGAAAAACGGCGTTCGTTTTCAACTGTTGGGCGGATGATAGCCTTTAGTCAAGGCGCGCGTGGCTACCGGTAATGGACACGTGACGCGCCCCGGATACATGTATGTCAGCATGTCGGGGGCGCGCCACTCGTCCACGCCTGAAAAGGCTATATTTGTTTTTGAGGGTAGTTTTCCAAATATATAAATTTCCACTTTTCTTGAAAACGACAGCACACCTGCAATGGTACCATCATTTCACCGGATGATTGAGACTACTATTAACTTACAGTCTTGGCCAATACCAGTATTATTTTAGTCAGCCCGCCGGGGCGCGCCGACCCCGCCGCACGGCGCCGCGGGTCGGCGCGCTGCGGCCCGCCGACCCCCGGCGCCGCCGCCCGGATTAGGAATCCTGCATAACAAAAGAAGATTTGAATATTCAGCACATTGCAGCACTGGCAGCCAGCTGCGGCGCGCCGCGCTAAAAAAAGACGGCTCTTGGCGGGCGAAAAATGTAGCACAAATATTTGAGAAATGTCAATTATTTTTCTTCACTTCGTCGAACTAAAAGCAAAAACAAAGCACTACCAGCATTTTCACGTTAATTCCGTGATGGTAGCTCACAACAAATGTGTATTTTTCCCGAGGTCTGTTTTTGATTTTGCGTGCATGGTGTGCTATGATGGATGCTATTGCTAGCGCGTAATTGTGCGCACATGATTATGATCGATCAACGAGCGACACCAAGACAGCGGCAACACAAACCAGAAAAAAACATTTCTTAATTTATTGGAGTAGTAGTATAGAAAGGACAGTACTGCCCCACCTTTTAACACCGATTTAAATCTCTCAAATTTGGTGTATAGATATACACCAAAATTTAGAGGGATTTACAATATAAATAGAAAAAGAAATTTATATTTTCTTAAAATCTCACTCTAATTTCTTGGGGCAAAAAAAAATGATATCTTTTTTTAAAATATAAAATATAATAAACATTTATTATAAAGGATGATACCAGCAGGATGATACCAGCAACGGGCTACGCGCGTTGGCCAAAATACTGCCTGAAAAAGTATATCGACAAATATACCATTACGTTGGGCCCACCAACCGGACGTGGTGGTACGTTTATCAGACGAGACTATATATCGGTCATAAAAACGAATGATGCGCTTTATATAAATTTGCGGTTTAAGTCTAAAGAATTATTAGAAAATTTAATCGCCGATAAACACATCCCGCTGGGTGATCCTACCGTTAAAACAGATTTTGAATCTGCCATACGGCGATATTATAGAAAACCCGACGAAGAACTTATCCCCTTGGTTTTTAACGAAACAACTCCGAGGCCATTCAGAAATCATTTCCGTAATTACGAGATGATTATCGATAGAATTCTAATCGATCCTCCAGCATTTTTAGACGAAAACAAACCCAAAAGCATAGACGCGTTGAAAGGCGCGCTAAACGAATTTAGAAGCTTTAAATTTCAACTCGCGTTAAAAGTTGCGTTGAGAAAATATGATTATACGGACGATACTTTTATCGAAGACACGAGTGTTTTTTTTGGTTTTCAATCGACCGTATTAAACGAAGACGGAATAGAAAACTAAGTACAAGAACAGATAGATATCATAACCGAAAAAATTGAAAACCTTCAAAAAAGAGGAAGCGGTTGGATCATTCACGATTTAATGGCACTCTATATATCAACGTTTCTAATTACCAACCGATAAGAGGCAATTCTTACATTCCACTACCCCCTCACATAGCTCATAAAAAGGCGGTCGTTAATGTTAAAAACGAAGACCAACAATGCATAAGATGGTCGTTGAGAGCTGCCTTAGGATTATTTAAATCCTCAGTCAAAGAATCGATTAAGAACAACCCCAAATATACTATTCACTACGAAAGGAATTCTATCTTAGAAGAAGATGACGGATTAGATTTTAAGAACGTAGCGTTTCCAACCCCCATCACGGATATCGGCAAGATCGAAAAACAAAATAATCTCGCCATTAACGTTTGTGGCTACGAAGACAACATTTTCCCGCTGAGAATAACTACCGGCGATAAACCGGTCATAAATCTGTTGCTATTTTCTGAAGGAGACGATAATCATTATTGTTGGATACAAAACCTAAGTCGTCTATTATCCAACGAAACTAAACACGACGGACGCAAATATTTGTGTACGTGGTGTCTGCAACATTTTAGTAGACAAGATATTTTAGACAAACACGAGATAGATTGTAGGGGTGTTAGCCAAACCCCATCTTTAGCGGTATTACCCAACCGCACCAACAACATTCTAAAGTTCAAAAACTTTAAAAATAAACAACCGGTACCTTTTACTATATACGCGGACTTTGAAAGCATCTTAGTACCATTACAAACCCCAAAGGATAAAAAAAACGTTCACTACAAAGACTCGTGAACATGAAGCATGCGGTTACGCATATATCATAATCGGGCCCGACGGACAAGTCTTGGACTTATAGAGGGGCAGATGCAACATTACATTTCTTAAATAATTTTACTAGCCGAGCGAAACTATATCAACGAGATATTCGCGAATCCCAAACCCTTAATTTTTGCGTCCGAAGACGAGTTAGCGCATAACGACGCTAAAGATTGTTAGATTTGCGAGAACCCCCTTAAAAATATAACGAGTACTTGCGAATGTATTTATCCAAAAGTTGTAAAATTAACTTATTTTGACAAAAAAACTAACGAAGAACTACTAGAAATAATCGCCGATAAACACATCCCGCTGGGTGATCCTACAGGGAAAAGAGGTCAATACATTAAGAAAGACATGATATTAGCTATAGAAAGTGAGCTCATCGAAAGTATGCCTAACCCGAACGATCTCATCGAGAATAAATATCCACCAAAATTTTGTCTACTATGTTTTAAAAAATGTTTTTAGAAAATGTCGCGACCACTGTCACATCACCGGTAAGTATCGCGGAGCGGCTTATATGTGCTGTAACTTAAAATTACAAATAATACCCGGAGTAACGCCAATCCCAGTCATTATTCATAATTTAGAAAATTACGACGCTCATTTGATCATGCAGAGTATTTCGAAAACCTGCGGAAAACTAAAGTGTATAGCTAAAACGTCCGAAAAATACATTTCATTTTCGGTAGGCCAACTCAGATTTTTAGATTTGTGTCATTTCTTAGCCACGTCGTTAGAAAAACTAGTAGCCGCCTGTCCGAGAGAAGCGTTTAGAACTATCGATATCGTCTACGACGACATCGACCTCGCTAAACGCGATCTTTAATTAAAAAGGGTATATATCCGTACGAGTACATGGATGATTTTGAACGATTTAACGAGACTAGTTTACCACCCAAGGAATGTTTTTATAGCGCTCTAAAGGACGAATACGTGACTGATAAAGATTACGAACACGCCCAAAAAGTGTGGCGGGTCTTTGACATTAAAAACTTGGGTGAATATCACGACCTCTACGTATTGACCGACGTATTATTATTGGCCGATGTTTTTGAAAACTTTAGAAAAATATGTATGGTAAATTATGGATTAGATCCGTGCCATTATTTCACATCACCCGGCCTAAGTTGGGACGCCTTATTAAAACACTCTAAAGTCAAATTAGAACTCTTGACCGATATAGATCAGCATTTATTCATAGAGAAAGGAACCAGAGGAGGAATATCTAGCGTTGGCTCGTGTCGCTATGCTGAGGCTAATAATAAGTATCTAAAAGATTACGATCCCGAAAAACCCAACTCGTATATTTCGTATCTCGATGCCAACAATTTATACGGCTGGGCTATGTCTCAACCATTACCGATCTCAGACTTTAGGTGGGTAAAAGACAAATATTTACGCTCGTTTACTACCGAATATATATCGTCTCTAGCCGACGACTCTTTTTGGGGGTGGGTACTAGAAGTTGATTTAGAATATCCAAAACATTTACACGACCTACACAATGGTTATCCTTTAGCGCCCGAAAATCTAGTCATAACTAGTGAAATGATGAGTCCTTATCAACTAGACTTAATGAAGGAAAACAAATCCAAACCGTCGAACGAAACTAAGTTGGTAGCGACCGGCGGACCCAAAAAGAATTACGTAATTCATTATAGAAATCTACAATTCTATCTAGATCACGGCTTAAAACTAACGAAAGTACATCGCGTTTTAAAGTTTAAACAAGATCCTTGGATGAGATCTTACATCGACAAAAATACACAACTCAGAAAAGAAGCTAAATCCGATTTCGAAAAAGACTTTTTTAATTGGTGAACAACTCGGTATTTGGCAAAACGATGGAAGACGTTAGAAAGCGAATGGACGCTCACTTACTAAGAGCCCACGAAGATGACAAAATTCGTAAATTGATAGCCAAACCAAGTTACTGCGATAGAACAATTTTTGAACGCTGTGATCTATTAATGAAAATTGGCGTTTAGCGGTAGGCACGACAATCACTACTGTTGGTTGATGACTCAAAAGTATAATTGCGTAATGACGGATTATCGAGCTCAAACTGCATTTATCGTATTGTTTTATTGCAAAGATAAAAATAGTTTCGATCAATGTCTCGATGAAAATGATGCGGTGCCTTTAGAAGAAAGATCGAGAATTAACAAGATTTTAAGAGATGTGCCTTTTAGTAAATTATTGGTAAAAACTGATCCTCCAGTCTGTTGGCAGTTAGTCGATAGTTGATCTATAGTTGAACTGTTAGATGATCTGATAGATAACTGATAGATGAACTATAGATAACTGTTAGATGATCTATAGATGAACTATAGACGAAAATTATCTAGTCATCTATAAAATATGATAGAATATCTAGACCTATTAATAAAACTAGTAATAGCCATCAACTTATCTTTAAATTCTTACGATTATATGTCTTGTAGAAATAAGATAAACAAATATAGTTCTATTTTAAATGAGCAAATCGATATAATCTCTAAGCACGTTATCTTAAGAACCCAAGGGTCAAAGTGTAGCTGCTATTAGCGAGTCTCCAGATCTTAAAAGTTGTGAAAATAGACTTTTAGGTGTAGTTGCGGGTGGTGATTCTAAAAAATATTTCGGTAAAGAATACTCCGTTAATGAAATAGAAAATTTAACTACGGAAAAACAAGAAAAGTTGTATAAAAAATACGAAGCTAAATTAGGTAAAGAAATGATAGTCAGTTTGGGGGGTTGCGTGTTGACTCTTTACGCAAAAGCTTTAGGCGTGACTTTGCCGCTGGCTTCGCCATTCGGTTATAAGCTTTGTTTAGATTCTGAAGAAGCCCTCGTTAATGACTTAGAAAACGATCCTGCTATTTCTAGCAGTATGGCTAGTTTACTTTGCGAAGTGCATTACAATTATGGGGTTTATTTATCTCCTTTGGTGGCTATGTTGATCACGACTAAACATTTACAAATAGATAGTAGTATTACAAATAATAGTAGTATTACAAATAATAGTAGTATTACAAATAATAGTAGTATTACTATAAAAGATGAATCCAGAAACGACAACGACGGATCAAGTAGCAGAGCCTCCTCAAGAGACTCCTCAGCCTCCTCAAGAGTCAATAGCTAGAGTAACTAAAAACAGAGTAAAAGATCCTAAAAGAGTAGAATTAGGAAAGAGACTAGCCGAAAGAAACAGAAAGATGAAAGAACAAATAAAAAAAATGCAAAGTGTAGAAGATGAAACTCCTAGTCAAACAGTTACGATGGGGAGCTTTCCGAGCTGGGGAGTTGCGATAGTTGGTTTGGCTGTTTTAGGAATTGGATATCTCGCGCTTAAAAAGGCTGAAGGTGGAGCAGACGCTGCAGACGTTATAGGTCCGCAACGTCCGCAAAAAAACATTACATATTGCGAGCGTAACCCCTAAAGTTGAAGAACTATTAGAAATGGAATAAATAAAAAATAAATAGAAAACAAAATGTTAGTACAAGTAAAATGGATACTAAGAACGTTGCAAATACCCTTTATCACGGCGCTGTGTTGAGTTTGTTGACTGTATGTTATACTATGTTGAGTAAAAAACTTTTGAAAATTAAACCCGCCGATTTAGGAAAGTTAGATGTAGAAGATACGATTAAAATCACCGCTACGGTAGGTAGTGCTCTAGCTACTCAGACTTGGTTGGTGAGCCAAGGAGTAATTCCTCAAAATGTAGTAAATACTACGTAAAATATACAATATACGACTTTTTAACATGGCCGAAGGTGGAGAAGATTTTGAAATGGGCGACCGAGGTCGAGAAGACGAACAAAATGATGCCGATGATGCCGATGATGATTTTGAATGGGACAACTATGATGAAGAGACTGGTTTTTCGATTCCAACCCCACAAACGACTAGTGAAGCGATTGATAGATTAGGTCAAATTTCTGGTCGCATAAATACTGGTTACGCAGAATCGTTTTATGATTTTATGAAAGGCAAAGGTTATAAAAAACCAACGAAAATAAGTTATGAAAAATTTCATAAAGAAAAAGATGGTATTTACTACGACAATGTCTTGCTGACGGATAAACGCGACCCCCACACATTTGTGGGTATTAGTTCGTTATTAAGAAGAATTGCCAAGGTTTCTGGAGTTAAACCCCGTGTATTTATACGAGAAGAGTTTGGTATATTAACGGTCGATGAATATAATTTGCTAGATGCTGAACAAACGATAGATGAAGCGTTTGATACACATGTCACTCCAAAACGACAAGTTGAGGTAGCTAACGATCTGCACGATCACATAGAAAGTGCGTTTGGGTCCGATTTTGGAACCGATAGATATACAATTCCTCCCCCTCAAACAAAAGGAGTAGATGCTCGAGCGCAAACTGCGGGGTTAAATTACAGAGAACTTGTAGCTTTAGACAAAAAACTACAAACTATCAGCGGTAATGCCGAATTAAATTTATCCGAACTGAGTAAACTATACGACAGACGCGCTGAAATAGAAAAAGCCCTCGAAGTAGTAGAAACCGATAATGAGATGCAAGACTTACTTAAAGAACAAGACGATATTGAAAATGAAATAGAGAGTAGATTAAGTCTCAAGCACGACCTTGAACTAAGCATGAATAATCAATTCGCTAGAATCAAAGAAACGATTAATATAATATTAGAAAGAGATACCTCGCTAGCGGAAAAGATTAGAATTCTGTTTCGAGAACAGGGCGTGACTGTCGTTAGTATACTGGCCGCGTTTGCTTTAGCACTAAGTACGATCGTTGCTTCTATAATAGCGGCTGTTGGTGGCGGTGGTGCGGCTGTTCCTACTCCGACTCCGGTTCCACCGACGCCTAAACCCGGAGGTAACTTGAAAGATTGGATAAGTAATCATTTAAACAATTTGGCCAATTTACTAAAAAAGATTGGAGGTAAGTTATTGGCCGCTTTACCGGGTATTTTGGGTAGTATCGCGAGTTGGTTGTTCACGCTATTAAGTAAGTCGCTGGGTTGGTTAGCGGAACACGTGTGGGCGTTATTGATCGGCGTCGGTACTTTGATTCTAGTATACGCGCAAAAAAATTAATTTAATAGTTTAATATAAAATGACCGCAAAATCTATTTACCCTAAATTGCCCGATGTTCCGAGGGAAACGGATGAGTCTTCAGTCTTTAGGTTAAATAAAATCGAACGAGTGCAAAAAGAGATAGCCGCCGAGAGAGATAAGAGAGAACGGTTGCACAAAAAGTATAATTAAATTATTACCTGTTTATCTAACGCAGAGACCGTTATATAATGTTTCGGAGCTTTATCCGGTACAGTAGGAATAGCCAGTGTTGTCGGTGTCATTAGTATACCTATAGGCGTGGTGCTAGAAGGCGTAGCTATAGGATGCGTAGGTGTAAGTTTAGTATTAATACGATTTAGTAAAAAGTTTAGAGGTAAAGCCAAGAAACACGACGAAATTAGAGTAGTAGCCGAAACAAAATTAAATACGATAAATGAATTAGTGTCTCAGGTCGTAGACGATGGCGATGTAAGTCACGAAGAATTTGCTTTGATTAACGACGAATTAAAAAAGTTTTACGGAATGAAAGAAGCCATTAGAACTCAAACGAAAGCTAGAGAAGAGTCTGTTTCTAATAAAAAAGAAATAGACGATGAGGTCGAAAAAGAAGTGGTCGAGAGAATGGAGAAAGAAAACAAGATCTTATCGCAAAACTTACAACCTTAAATTAGAAATATGTAAAGAGTATAATGATACGAGTATTTTACCGCCTAATTATGAGAGTTTACAGCTTAGGCCTAGCGCTCCTTGCGAAGAATAGTTGTAGTACTACGACAAAAACAATAACCCCCACCTCTACTAGAGGGGGTTATTTTGCTCCAAGAAATTAGAGTGATACTTTTTCAGGCAGTATTTTGACCAACGCGCGTAGCCCGTTGCTGGTATCATTCTGCTTTCCATCCTTTATAATAAATGTCTATTAAATTTTATATTTTTTAAAAGAAATATCATTCCTTTTTGCCCCAAGAAATTAAAGTGAGATTTTAAGAAAATATATTGTTAATTTTTTTAAAATTGTAAATCCCTCTAAATTTTGGTGTATATCTATACACCAAATTTGAGAGATTTAAATCGGTTTTAAAAGGTGGGGCAGTACTGTCCTTTCTATACTACTGGAGTCAATCTTATAAACTCGCCTTCAACCGTTTTCACAACCCTTTGAATCATGCCTTCATAAAACATGTACGTCCTTGACTCAACCCGGCACGTCATCAGGCTTTGGTTCCTCGTACCGCGCCGTGCCCCACGCGGGCATGCAAGAGACCGGTACAACACGCGGCCGGCCGGCCGCCGGCCACGCAGCCATCGAGATCCCTTGGCTGCTTGGTCGATGCACACACAGAAACTATGCCAAAGTCTGCAGTGCGGTCAGACCGCCGCGCGCGCCGAACTGCATCCAATAACAAAAAAACTTCCAATAAAGGCAGTATGTGATTGGATGCTTGAATCCGCCAGGCCCATGTCGATCCCTTGCTGACTTTTGAGCGGTATTTTCAGACAATCAAATCGCCTGGCCTCGAAAATAAAAGTTTCTGATTCACCGACAAAACCTTATCTGCCGACATTCCATGGGTCTTGATACATATCTTTGAGACTTCGAATATTTTCCCGGGGATGAATGATTGCGCCATGATTCTACAAACAAATATGCCAAATACATGTCGCTGCTGCATATTCACGCGACCAAAAATCGAATGAGCCACAGATTTTTAAAATAAGTTTTCAGATACAATATCCTCCTAAAATATGACAGCATTTCATTCGGAGATATTTTTTGGGAGGATTGTAACTGGCACCATCTTTAAAGTAAGCGTTTAGATTGAAACAATATTTGTTATTTTTTTATTACTACCAAAGGTACATCATGCCTTCAAGTTTATAGTCCTGTTTAAGTTACTGAATCCTCCAATTTTAATGTGATTTTCCACACACCGAAGGGAATTGGGGTTAAAGAATTATTTTTACCTTTATTCAATGGTTATTGAGCTTTGAACCTTCATCAATTCGCGATAAGCATCCATTCGCGATAAGCAACCTTTGGCCTAGCCCATCCCCAGTTGTTGAATTTGAAGTCCTCATGTTTTCGTGTGTTTGTTTGGCTTTTCCGAAATTTTTCGGAAAAGCCTTTGTTTTTGTTCTGATTTGTTTGGCTTTTCCGAAATTTTTCGGAAAAGCCATTGTTTTTGTTCTGATTTTTTAGCGGTTCCGCATACAGTGCGGAACCGCTATTGTTTTCGTTAAGATTTCTTTTTTTCTTTTTTTAGCTGCTCCGGCGCGCAGCGCTGCGGAGCAGCTATTGTTTTCGTTAAGATTTGTTTTTTTCTTTTTAGCTGCTCTGGCGCGAAGCGCTGCGGAGCAGCTATTGTTTTCGTTAAGATTTTTTTTTTTTTTTTTTTTTTTTCTTCTGCCCTTTTTGCCATAGGTTTTGTACACAACTCCCTTTCCCACCTAATTTCATACTGTTAAAGCTCGTGTTGTCCCCTCGAGTTGTCACAACAAAGGCCATATAGCGTAGATGGTCCTAAAGCAATGACGTCATGATGACGTCAGTAGTTTTTAAATTGTGGCCTCATGAATATTTAATTTTCCACGCTTGCAAGCTCAATATCTGAAAAACCAATCGAGATGTGAAGTTTATATCTATTGCAAAGTATTAGTTGGGCGACACAAAATGTTCTGCCTTAGTAAAATGTTCGTGACGTCATCATGACGTCATCTGGAGGCCATTAACTTAAAGCACAATTTTGCGTGTTTAGCAACCTCCTATGACAGCAAGCATAAGACAAGTCATACATTGTATTTTGGTCGACCTTACTGCAAGCGGAAATGATCGTGGCTCATTCCAGTGTGAAATAAGGCCCATTTCAAAAGTTAGCGAAAAGCAATAAGATAACATAAGAATTCTGGGAAGGCGATAACCGTGGGTATTTTGTAGCGCGTTGTGAACTTATGTGTGGACTGATTTAGACTCGTTATCGGTCCTTCCGTTGTCCTTCGGCCTTCTATTACAGGATTAGGATATAACGTATGGTGCGGGAAGTAGTCTAATTCATCCCGCACGTTAGGGCATATCTACCAATGTGTTGAGGGCAGCAGACAACCTTAGCGGTTGCACAATTTGCACGAATGAGGTGGAATTTGGGGACTGTGCGAAAGTGTCTGAGCTGGAAATGTGTATAGCGCCATCTCGTGACTATGATTTCAGACAATTCCAACGTGATTAATGGTGTATTTTTTAAGGCCTACATCTACAGAATTACAGGTCCGATTGGGCTGAATTTCGGTATGTGCTAAGACCATGATGTGTGATAGATGCAAACTAAACTGACGAAATTATGACGTCATCACGTGATATATGACGTCACATTAAAGGTGCATTTTTCTAAGGCCTAAATCTTTAGAACTACAGGTCCGATTGGGTTAAATCTCGGGATGTAGCCACACTTTCACCCGAGCCATATTTACTTGTATGTGTGCTAGAATATGGATTTATACGATGCACATCATAAACATCCTTGAGGAGCAGCTTTTTTCGTCATATTGACGAAAAACCTCTCGTTTTTTTTTTTTTCTGCCCAAATCGTCATTGAGTTTGTACACGGATTTTCTAGAGGTCACTTTTGTCATTCAACAATCTCGGATCTTAATATTAACGGGCACATACATAGACCCTATAGCGAACTCGAGCCTCGGAACATGACGTCATGATGACGTCATCGGGTTTCAAATTGCAAGCCATTTAACAATATTTTGGTCAATCTTTGAACATCCATATCGCATCAACCGTATGAGACCGCAACTTGCTTTTTGCGGCAACAGATAGTTGACATAGTGCTTCATTGTTTATTGTGTGCGTGAAATCACGTGACCCTTCCTTCCGGGTCAAATCGGCCCAAACCGGAAGTGGCTCATAATTTGAAATTGGTAAAATATTTCGAATTGTTTTCAACGATGTTAGTATCCGGCTAGGTTGTACTTAACAAAAAAAGTATTTGTGACGTCATAAAATGTTCGAGCGCCCTCTAGCGGCAGGTTGAAAAATGTATAAAATGAATAATTAGTCGATGTGTGTGGCGAAGTTTGTTGAAATCACTTTATAATTGACATATATAATCGGCTTCATGCTAAGAACAAGTTGAGGGGGAGCAAGATTGATGACGTCACCAGACCGGAAGTTGCAATGAAAAGACCTTTAAACCTTTAAAAATTGCTGTAAAATCAACCGCGAGAGATATATTCCAGATATTTGCTTCAGATGGCAGAGTTAACATAGCTTTCGAGCTTTCTGATAATGACGTCACGATGACGTCATCAAATATCGGATTACAAGCAATCAAAGATTTATAAATTGAATCTTTGAAAATCAATATAAAATAAACCGAGAGAGATCTGATTTTACTTTTTACGGGAACTGATAGAACAATCCAGGGTCTTCATTTTTGATATTGAGTGCAAAGTCACGTGACCCTTCCTTCCGGTCCAAACCGGAAGTGCCTTATAATTTGAAAATTAATCTTTGAAAATCAATATAAAATCAATCGAGAGAGATCTGAATTTTCTTTTTACGGGAACTGATAGAATAATCCAGGGTCTTCATTTTCGATATTACGTGCAAAGTCACGTGACCCTTCCTTCCGGTCCAAACCGGAAGTGCCTTATAATTTCAAAGTTTAATCTTTGAAAATCATTTTAAAATCAATCGAGAGAGGTCTGATTTTGCTTTTTACGGGAACTTATAGAATAATCCAGGGTCTTCAGTTTTGATACTACGTGCAAAGTCACATGACCCTTCCTTCCGGTCCAAACCGGAAGTGCCTTATGATTTTAAAGTTTAATCTTTGAACATCAATCTAAAATCAATCGAGAGAGATCTGATTTTGCTTTTCGTGGGAATTGATAGAATAATCTAGGGTCTTCATTTGTGATATTACGTGCAAAATCACGTGACCCTTCCTTCCGGTCGAAACCGGAAGTGCCTTCTAATTTGAAATTGCTAAAAGATGTGAACTTGCTTTCAACAATGTTAGTCTCCGGCTAGGTTGTACTTAACAACAAAATTACTGGTGACGTCATAAAATGTTAGTGCGCCCTCTACCGGCAGGTTGAACAATATTAAAAATGCATAACCAGTTGATGTGTGTGGCGATGTGTGTGGCGAAGTGTACATGACATCAACCTAAATTTGCAAAATTAGCAACATACATCTTCCGTCAATAGAGGGCGGTATATAACTCGAATCGAAATTGGGTGTGGGTGGTGCGTGCCGATCGTATCTTCGGCTGGGGATACACAAATGTACGTCCGTATATTTCACATTACAACAACCTTCAACCTACTTTGAGTAAAGTATTCCCAATGTTTTGTGTGCTGATCTTGAACGTTATTTTTCTCACAAGCAATGTTAAGTGACTCGTGAACAACTGAAAAAACCGGAACCGCCTGTGCCCGTCCTCGCGACGGGAACACTTCTCGTTGGGTTTTCCGAAATTTTTCGGAAAACCCTTTGTTTTTGTTCTGATTAGCTTTTCCGCATACCTGCGGAAAAGGTATTGTTTTCGTTCCGGTTTTTTTTGGGTTTTCCGAAATTTTTCGGAAAACCCTTTGTTTTTGTTCTGATTTTTGTTCTGATTTCAAATTTCATTATACACTCAAAAACTTACACTGTCATTGATCAGATTGACTACAAACTCGATCCAGGCCAAGACCACGTTGCAAATGTTTGCTTTGACAAGTACAGTTGTGATGACGTCATCGTGGGTCACGTGACGTCATCTTAAAGGTGCACACTTTAAGGTCCTATATCTAGAGAACCGTAAGTCCGATTGGGTGCAGTCTTAATGCTGATGTGCCAGGATTTGTTACAGATAAAAAAATTGATGTGACGTCACGATGACGTCATTATGACGTCATCTAGAGGTCATTAAATTCAAGTCAAAATTTGGTATATTTAGCAATCTCTTATGACAAAAACCTTCAGAAGTTTTATACACTGTATTTTTGTGTACCTAATTCCAAGTTCCCATGATCATAGCTCACTTCAGCGTCAAAATATACCCATTTCAATATTTAGCCCCAAAACAATATGATAACAAAGGAATTCTGGGAAGGCAGTGTAACCATGGGTGTCGCGTTGCACGTTCTTAATTTATCCTACAATCCAACGTAAACTTGTGTGTGGAGTTGCGCTGTACGAGCGAAATCATATAGCAGTGCATGTTTGGCGTAAACCTGTGTGTTGTTGCGGTGCTTTTTGGAACTGTGCTTTGTATACGGAGCTAGCTTTGAGCGCCAAGGGATACCATTTCCTTGCACTATGATTATACAATGGCGTACGGACTGCATGGATTTTCCTCGATGTGCCTCTCGGAATTGAACGGTAAATTTCACTTTTTATCCGGATGGTAGGTGAACCTTAGTACCTCTATCTTAATCATGGAACTCCACTTGTTCCTCAAGTGGCGTATCTAGTATTTTGGTGGTCGTTTTAATGGTGAAATCCGATGTTTTGTTGGGTCTTCGGACGTACTTAATTAATGAATAGGAAAACGCCGCACACGTACTTAGACACTACTATTGCTAGATCATGTATACAAACCAATGCTGAGGGCAGCAGGCCTGGCAACCTTGTTTCAAAACCGCGGTTCAAAAACTTCCTCAACTCCAACACTTCGTACACTTTTTCTACACAGGGCTTTTGGTGCAAGTGTCCAAATTTGCGCTCGAGTGACCATAACGTGCTTTAAGATTGCGGAAATACTGTATACATTTGTTAATATTACACGTGAATGTTCTTATCATCACTTCCTTTGCTGTGAACGCGAGATAAAGAACATTTTAGCACGGATTTTCAGCGAAGTCACGCATAGAAAACCACATTCAGCTCAGGTAAGCATGTAGAAAAAATAATATTTCAGTTATAAGACCACAATCTCAAAAAAGGTTTTCGCACTGTGCATATAACGTCGCATCATTTGAACTCACACGTTGTCAGCATATTTTATTTCTTTGTGCCTGTGCAATACACATATTGTACGTAAAGAGTTTGATGTTTGAAATAGAAACTTGGAAATAATTTACCACAATACCCCCATTAAAATCAGTCAGGAATAGCAAAATCTTGGAAAATAACAACAACCCCCCCCCCCCCCCCCCTTGATAAAGGTGTCTAAACATACAACCTGTTATTTCAAGATTCATGTCAGCAAAATTAGTGAAAACTAATGAGGCAGAAATAAACAATGCCAAGAGCATCTAATTTCACAGAAAACAAAAGCCTTCTTCCCTTGTATTGCACAAACAATTCCCAATTAGTCTCAAAATTAAAGGTTGTGCCAAGTTTTTACACAAATGGAGAAATACTTAAGAGAGGGCGCTAGACTGACCTAACGGTCTTAAACTGCACGAGTGCAGTTCGGGACCGTTAGGTCAGTCGAGCGCCCTCTTTTGAGTATTTTTGAGGCTGTTGAGGACAGCACATGGAATGAGACGTGATGCGATAATAAGAAAATTAATTTACTGATCGGGTAGCAAGCCGTACATTTTATATATATTGCTGATCTTCATCTCGGGCTCCGCAAGTGTCGATAATAGCCTCATCATATTGTGGAATTAAAAATTATTGAGAATTTCATTCAATCATTTGTATTTTGTTGCTATGTTGGACTACATGTTCCCCTTGCCAAACAAATCTAACAAAAGTTGATGTATTTTTCTGTTGAAACAAATATGTACAATTTTTGTTCTTCTCTCAAATGGTGTCTAAAGCCCTGATGATAAATATTGTGATAAATGTCAGACTTTCATAAAAGTAAAGATGATGGTCATAACCAATAACGAAATTGAATCAATTCAGCTCAGGTAAGCATGTAGAAAAAATAATATTTCAGTTATAAGACCACAATCTCAAAAAGGTTTTCGCACTGTGCATATAACGTCGCATCATTTGAACTCACACGTTGTCAGCATATTTTATTTCTTTGTGCGTGTGCAATACACATATTGTACGTAAAGAGTTTGATGTTTGAAATAGAAACTTGGAAATAATTTACCACAATACCCCCATTAAAATCAGTCAGGAATAGCAAAATCTTGGAAAATAACAACAACCCCCCCCCCCCCCCCTTGATAAAGGTGTCTAAACATACAACCTGTTATTTCAAGATTCATGTCAGCAAAATTAGTGAAAACTAATGAGGCAGAAATAAACAATGCCAAGAGCATCTAATTTCACAGAAAACAAAAGCCTTCTTCCCTTGTATTGCACAAACAATTCCCAATTAGTCTCAAAATTAAAGGTTGTGCCAAGTTTTTACACAAATGGAGAAATACTTAAGAGAGGGCGCTAGACTGACCTAACGGTCTTAAACTGCACGAGTGCAGTTCGGGACCGTTAGGTTAGTCGAGCGCCCTCTTTTGAGTATTTTTGAGGCTGTTGAGGACAGCACATGGAATGAGACGTGATGCGATAATAAGAAAATTAATTTACTGATCGGGTAGCAAGCCGTACATTTTATATATATTGCTGATCTTCATCTCGGGCTCCGCAAGTGTCGATAATAGCCTCATCATATTGTGGAATATAAAATTATTGAGAATTTCATTCAATCATTTGTATTTTGTTGCTATGTTGGACTACATGTTCCCCTTGCCAAACAAATCTAACAAAAGTTGATGTATTTTTCTGTTGAAACAAATATGTAACATTTTTGTTCTTCTCTCAAATGGTGTCTAAAGCCCTGATGATAAATATTGTGATAAATGTCAGACTTTCATAAAAGTAAAGATGATGGTCATAACCAATAACGAAATTGAATCAATTCAGTAAGCAAAATAAAATATTTACCCAGCATCATTCACTCAGTTAAAATATTTGGAGAAGGGAAGCATACCTTTGTGTCTATTTGTGCCTATTGTGAAACTTGGGGTCTGAATCAATTCCTTTTGCAATAGCTTTAGTATGGCGTATTATGTGCACAAAGTCGGGCAAAATATGTGACGTCCCGATGACCTCATCAAAAAAGTGCATTTTGAAGGTCCTATATATACACACCGTACGTGTGATTGTGTTCAATTGTGACATGCAGATGAGCCGGCATGTATTTTAGATAAAAACGTATGTGACGTCATGTTGACATAACGACATGAAAATTGGTGGGTAGGTAGATATTGTCACTAGCATACATAATCCAAAGTGACGTCATGATGACGTCATCAACTGATTTTTCAAATGTTTTTAAATATATTTCTACTCCCAAAATTGTACAGTCATTGATCAGACTGCAATCTGGACACATGACAAGACCACATTCCGAATGTTTGCTTTCACAAGTGCCCTAGTGATGACGTCATCACGTGTCACATGACATCATCTTAAATGTGCATTTTTGAATGGCCTATATTTAGAGAACCGTAGGTAGGCTGGTAGGTGAACATGTTATAGATGAAAATTGATGTGACGTCATGATGACGTCATCATATGATTTTATAGTATTGTTTCAGTTTTTGGACCTTAAAGCCATATATCATCAACAGAACATGCTAATTTAGAAATTCTTTTTGTAATAGGTTTGTTAGATCATACATAATTGTATATAAATGTGAAAAATGTGTGTTGTCATGAGGACGTCATCAAAAAATGTGCTTTTTTGAAACACGTATAAGGGTACATCCGATCGTCACGAAAATTGGTGGGTATACAGATATTGTCACAAGAATGCAAACTCCGAAGTGACGTCATTATGTGTCACGTGACGTCACCTTAAAGGTGCGTTTTTAAAAGGGGCCATATCTAGACAGTTGTTGGACCGATTAGGGTGAAACCTGGTATGTTGAAAGGCCGGTAATTGAATATGATTTTAACATGGTTACGTTCTTGAATCTGTAAGCCATATCCCGTCAACAGAACAAACTACTTTCGAAATTCTTTTTGAAATAAGTTTGTTAGGTCATAAATAATATGTAAAAAATAGAGGCGATTGATGTGGAACATCATAATGACGTTATTAAAGGCGTAATTTATAGACACATATAAATTGGTAGATCCGTCGGATTGTCACGAAACTTGGTGGGTAGTCGAATTTCTCATTAGTAGGCAATATTCTAAGTGACATTATTTTTCTTTTTTCTTTTTCTTTTTGGGTACCCAGTCCCATAGACTTTGTACACGGTTCCTTCTGCCCTCTACTTTTAACAGAAAAAAAAGTCCTATTCCCATAAAACTTAACACATATGAAGACCTCATAGTGAAGACGTGTCCCAAACATAGACGTCATGATGACGTCATCAGGGGTCACGTGACGTCATCTTAAAGGTGCGTTTTTGAAGGGCCCATATATAGAGAACCGTTGGTCCGATTGACTTCAAAGTTGCTATGTGGGTAGACAGGCATGTGTTATAGATGAAAATTTACGTGACGTCATGATGACGTCATCATGCGATTTTATAGTAATTTTTAAGTTTTTGGACCTTTAAGCCATATCTCATCAACGGAACATGCTAATTTCGAAAAAAAAATTGCAATAGGTTTGTCAGGTCATAGATGCATACATATAAATGTGAAAAATGTGTGACGTCATGATGACGCCATCAAAAATGTGCTTTTTTGAAACATGTATAAGGGTAGGCCCGATTGCCATGAAAATTGGTGGGTAGGTAGATATTGTCACTAGTATGCAAAATCCGAAGTGACGTCATTGGCTGATTTTCTATGAATTTTTCAATGTTTTATATTTAATTCTACTCTCAAAATTGTACACTGTAATTCATCAGATTGACACCAAATATGACACAAACCAAGACCACGTGTGAAGTGTTTGTTTAGACAAGTGCCGTTGTGATGACCTCATTGTGGGTCACGTGACGTCATCTTAAAGTTGCACACTTTAAGGTCCTATTTCTAGAGAACCGTAAATTTGATTGGGTTCAATATAGGTATGCAGGTAGACAAGGATGTCTTATTGATGGAAATGGATGTGACGTCATGATGACGTAATCGTACGAATTTATAGTAATTTTAAATTTGTTTAATTTTTAAGCCATATCTCATTAACAGAACATGTTAATTTCGAAATTCTTTTTGTAACAGGTTTGATAGGTCATAGATATCTAGACAAAAATGAGAACAATTTTGGGAGGTTTATAAAATTAAAACGCGTTTACCATAACACGCTTTTCTGGGGAATGAGGGCACACCATAATATAAAACAAATGGAAGATCCATGGAAAGTAAATAGCGCCCTCTATCGGTTAATAATTATTAGTTGATACCTTTTGGGACGGACGTAGGTCATTATTGTGTGCTGCGTCCAACCATCGATGAAGTTTCTGTTCCTTCATCTATGGTCCAACAAAATTATTTCATTGAAGTGTTTAAAAACTCTCCGATTTATTTGAAACTTTGCTTTGCTAACACCTTTCAAAATATTTCAAAATTTCAAAATTTGGTTTCTTAATTAAATGGCCTGCGAGTGTAAGAAACCAAGGGTTTAATCAAATTGTCACGATTCTGGGTTTTTTTCTTCCAACGTATTTTTAGCATTTGACTCCTTATATTTGGACGGTAATTGTTGGTAATGTAAACGGTCGCCCTAAAACACCCGGTCGCCCTATAATATAAGATTAACGGTAATCGGTCTCCCTATGTTCGAAAACGTCAATATAAGCCTACATACAAAGCTACAATAACCAACTACACAATACAAACTAAACATTGTCGTGACTTACCTTTATATTCAACTTTTCCTACTATCACAACATCCATAGTTCTATATTAAATTGTTTGAATAATTACACATTATACCCACAAAAGTCTCATTTTTAGCTAAACACCAAAATTTCACATGATTTTTGTAAACACAAATTTCCTCAGTTCTGATTGGTCAGTTCATACCTCCAAAAAATATTCCAAACGTCACAAAAAAACACTTTCATGTTAGTAAATTTTATAATGTTCAAAAACCTTACGCAAACATTCTGCTAAAAATTACTGAACACCTCCCAGTTATACGTAAACTGAAACGCTCAAAACAAAAACGTAAGTAACCTATACAGATCCTAACTAAAACATTCTTAGAACGTCAACTTAAATATAGATACCAGATTGTCGGTATATATGCGCTATTATCATTTCCAATTAAAAATCTGTAAATATTCATTCAACATTGCAAAAAATGTCGGATTCAGCCTTAAACTCAACTTTAAGGGTTTGTTTATTGTCTGTACGTTTAATTTCAAAATGTTCTTAAACGTTCCAGAAAATACATTTTTCAAACGTCACAAAAAAAGTTTAATTTAGATACATTTTCTAACATCCCAAAAACATTTTACAAACATCCCAAAAAACCGTTTCATGTAGGTACTTTTTCTAACATCCGCAAAACTTTATTAAAACGTCCTGGAAAAAACCTCTCCATTTGTACCTAAACAACAACATTTTATACAAATTTTAAAAAAGACCGTTAAGACGAACACATAAGTGACCTAGTACAACCTAACCAAAACGTTTTTTAAACATTTAATGTTTGCTGGGTTAATAACATCATCTTTAATTCATATTTTTCTGCAATATTTCTCTGTATACCTATGAAACCTATTAAACAAAATTCCCTGTCTATATTCACACCAAGTATCAAACCAATAGCACATCTTCCTCCAGAAATATAGATCCTCCAAAATTAAACGTTTTATATATAACACATGATAACCTAATCATAACATTTATATCTATAATACGTCCCTGTCTGTGTACATACCAAATACAAGAACCAAAATGCACTTATATCAACATAATAAAACTTTAAAAGATCCACCTTTAACGTTTCTCAATTTCACACCTGACACATCATTACATCACATCAATTTCTATCTATAACACGTCCATATCCATACAAAATAGCTTCTAAATTAACACCTTTAATATTATGTAACTCATAACATCTTCAAGACCTCGCATCAATTTCCATAAACAGATCCATATACATGTATATCAGCATGCAAAATATGCATAAACCCAATGTATGCCTGTACACCCACATGCACACAAACTACATCTTCATGTCGCAAAAACATTAAGTATAGGGCCTATAGACCTACATATTCGTAAGGTTTTGTGTCCTCAGAAATTGCTTAATATACAAAAAGCTACCTTTACTTCTAACACCTACAAACAACATTACGGTAATATCACACACAAATTTACTCTCGCACTTGCCACAAATCATTTGCAATAAAAATAGACTAAGCAAGTGTCTTCATTTTTTCAAATATGCACTAACAAAAATATCATTTATTCCTCCAACCATTACAGAAGAACTAATCACATCATTATTTATCCAGCAAAATCTTCTCTTCCACACAGTAACCACAAAAGCTAACAAACAGGACAGGGGAAAACCCATGAGTTCTGTTCTAAAAACAGACTCATAATGTCTAGTTGGCTTTTCCGACACTTCCAGTCGGAAAAGGCCTTGTTTTTGTTCTGATTTTTTTTTTTCTTCTTCCTTCTTCTTCTTCTTCTTCTTTTAGTTCCGACCAAAATCCCATAGACTTTGTACACGAATTTTCTCGGCGGCACTTTAGGTCTTAAAAAACCTCAGATCTTAACCAAACTTACCTCAAACATAGACCCTAAGCTGACATATTGCGTCGAAGAGTGACGTCATGATGACGTCATCAAGTGATTTTTTATTAATTTTTGAATTTTTAAAATCGTAACATTCTTTTAAATATATCTAGCGAACAAAACAAGATATTTTCAAAATTCTTTTTCTTATAGCTTTGGTATGTCTCAAAGATATGCCCTAAATTGCAAAAATTGTGTGACGTCATGATGACGTCATCAAAAATGTGTTTTTTTGTTAACGCATGCAAGGGTCAATCCGATTACAAAAATGTATATATTGAATTTTCCTGTACCCAATTCCAAAATTTCATGATCGTGGCTCACTCAAGTAAGAAATGACAGCCATTTCAAAATTTAGACCAAATTCAATATAACACAAAGGAATTCTGGGACGGGCTGATAACCATGGCTTAAATGTACATGCTGTTTATAAAAAGGGTTGATTTATAGTCTTTTTCAAGTCGCTAATCACAGGTAGCTGTGGAAATAGGTATCCGAAACCGTGCGTAACGTTTCGCTAACTTCCTAATCATGCAGAATCAAGCCTAACAAAGTACGTACATACGCTGCAGATGCCAAATTTCCACACACGTATAGTCTGCAACAACAACAAAATCTATCCGTACATGCGAGATTCGCCGTTTTGGAGCTGGAAGGACTTACATTGGGTTCACAGCGGTTTTTGTTTGGAGCGCCGACATCTTCCGTTTCCCTGAATATATCAACCAAACACTCACCCAAAATGCAGAGTAGTCATTCATGCAGCGACTGATCCCCTCAAAATGAGAATACGATCAAGTTAAACCCGAAAAAACATTTTTCGTGCAACCCGGAGCATGCACAAACGAGCTGTGCAATATATTATAGTAGCGGATTCTTAAACATGACATGGATACATGTTTGCGTATATCGGCCAGCGGCACTGTGCGCGCCTCGGGGCTCAACGGGTGCCTCTTGGAGTTGGACGTGAAATTCGACTTTTCGTCTGGCTCGTATTTGAACCTTAGTGTCTGCACCTTAATCCTCGAACTCTATACTTGTATCTCAAGTAACGTATCTATCATTTTGGATGCTGTTGTAAGGGTGAAACCGGATGCTTTTGTTGAGACTTCAGATACATATTCAGAAAAACCACACGATCACTGCAGACGACCTTAGACGCTACTATATGGGCAGATCATGTCCAAACGTTTAAAAAGGCGATAGAGGGTCCAATCATGGAGGAAGTTCAGTAGGACAGCAACATGTTTCAATTTGGTGGTCCAGATATTCAGGTAAGCATGTCGAAAATTGCGAGATTTTACTTTAATATTCCGCACCAGCATGGTTCAGAAGCAGCGAAATCTTGGAAAATAAACCAACCCTGCTTGTCTAAATATGTGGCACTACGTGTTATTTTTAAAGATTTATCTCCTAAATATTTGTGAAATATGAGATAGAAATTTACATAGTACAAAATATATATATGAACACTCTACATGTACATTACTAAAAGAAATTTGTGACCATACACTGCCAATAATACATGTAGGCCTAAAGTCAAAACAAATTAACATGTTTTTCCTCTATTTAGCAGTGCAAATTCTCCAACAAAAGCCTCAAATTTATGTGATTACACAATTCTGAACATGAATAATTGCAGATAAATGCTTTGACATGTTGGACAGACATTTTCAACACAACTTGAACAAGTTGTTGTTGGGGAGTGAGTTATGCCCCTATACTAGTCTTGTCTCAGAAAAGTTACAACCCAGTCTGCAAGTATAGGGCCTACATGTAGTACATCTGTACAAATTATAAACCCAACCAGCTAGTCAGAAACAGCGAAATCTTGGAAATTAACCAACCCTGCTTGTCTAAATATGTGCCACAACCTGTTACTTCAAGATTTATCTCCTAAATATTTGTGGAAAATAAGACACAAATTTACTGTACATGTATGTGAACACTGTAGTGAAAATTCCCCAACAAAATTACACAATTCTGAGGAGAGATTTTACTTTAATACCCCTACCAGCATGGGTCAGAAACACAGAAATCTTGGGAAATAACCAACCCTGTTTGTCTAAGTATGTGGCACAACTTATTTCAAGATTTATTTCCTAAAGATTTGTGGAAAATGAGACAGAAATTTGCATATGTACATGTACATGTATGTAAACACTGTAGTACATGTACATTAATTTCTGACCAGACACTGCCAAGAATAATTAGGCTATGTATAGTGAACACAAACTGTTTTCCTCTATTTAGCAGTGAAAATTCCCCAACAAAAGCCTCCAACTAAAGGTTGTGCCATATGATGACACGATTATGAAGAGAGATTTTACTTTCAAACCCCCACCAACTGAATAAACTGAAGAGTTTGATGTCTAAAATACAAACATTGTCACGTATAATACTGCAATATTTTGGCAATGCTTTGCCATGTTGCATATGCATTTTCAACGCAACTTTAAAAAGTTGTTTTCGGGGAGTGAGATATGCCCCTACTTGTCTCAGAGAAGTTAATTATTATTATTATACACAGCCTAGTCTGCAAGTTGGGCCTGGGGGCATGCATGTATCTGTACAAATTATAAACCCAACCAGCTCACCCTGAACCCCAGATAAAAAACCCAAAACACAACACATGAATAAAATATAGAAATACACAGGGGAAAATCTTTATGTTCCAATAAATTTTAAAAGAGAACAAAGCAGACAGTACATACCTACATGTTGATATTTAATGGTAGCCGCATTAAATAGTTTTATTCCACCATGATTGTGTGCAAAGAAATTTGTGACCGTACACTGCCAATAATAATACATGTAGGCCTAAAGTCAAAACAAATTAACATGTTTTTCCTCTATTTAGCAGTGCAAATTCTCCAACAAAAGCCTCAAATTTATGTGATTACACAATTCTGAACATGAATGATTGCAGATAAATGCTTTGACATGTTGGACAGACATTTTCAACACAACTTGAAAAAGTTGTTGTTGGGGAGTGAGTTATGCCCCTATACTAGTCTTGTCTCAGAAAAGTTACAACCCAGTCTGCAAGTATAGGGCCTACATGTAGTACATCTGTACAAATTATAAACCCAACCAGCTAGTCAGAAACAGCGAAATCTTGGAAATTAACCAACCCTGCTTGTCTAAATATGTGCCACAACCTGTTACTTCAAGATTTATCTCCAAAATATCTGTGGAAAATGAGACACACATTTACTGTACATGTATGTGAACACTGTAGTGAAAATTCCCCAACAAAATTACAAAATTCTGAGGAGAGATTTTACTTTAATACCCCTACCAGCATGGGTCAGAAACACAGAAATCGTGGGAAATAACCAACCCTGTTTGTCTAAGTATGTGGCACAACTTATTTCAAGATTTATTTCCTAAAGATTTGTGGAAAATGAGACAGAAATTTACATATGTACATGTACATGTATGTAAACACTTGTAGTACATGTACATTAATTTCTGACCAGACACTGCCAAGAATAATTAGGCTATGTAGGCCTATAGTGAACACAAACTGTTTTCCTCTATTTAGCAGTGAAAATTCCCCAACAAAAGCCTCCAACTAAAGGTTGTGCCATATGATGACACGATTATGAAGAGAGATTTTACTTTCAAACCCCCACCAACTGAATAAACTGAAGAGTTTGATGTCTAAAATACAAACATTGTCACGTATAATACTGCAATATTTTAGCAATGCTTTGCCATGTTGCATATGCATTTTCAACGCAACTTTAAAAAGTTGTTTTCGGGGAGTGAGATATGCCCCTACTTGTCTCAGAGAAGTTAATTATTATTATTATACACAGCCTAGTCTGCAAGTTGGGCCTGGGGGCATGCACGTATCTGTACAAATTATAAACCCAACCAGCTCACCCTGAACCCCAAATAAAAAACCCAAAACACAACACATGAATAAAATATAGAAATACACAGGGGACAATCTTTATTGTTCCTTATTTCAGATTTGATGACAGCATGTACATTTGTCAGTGAAGATGGCAGTGGATCAAACAGAATTGAGCTGCAGTACCTAACTTTTGCCATATCTTAAGAACTTTATTCAACACTTTCTTTAATAAACCACCTTTTGTGTACTTACAGACAGCAATATTGAACAAATGGAAGTCAGACTTTTGCAATTGAAATTTACAGTGATATGGTACAAATAAGCGATGGGTTTCACATGTAACATTGACACCAGTGTCCATGTTACATGGAAAATCCACACAAAATCATATTTTATGCCTCATATTTACTGAAGAGGTCTGATTTTCATATCTTTTCATTAGAGATGTATATCCTTAACTAGTTCATAAAATGCAGACATGTTCAAGGCAAATCAATGGAAATATGTCAGAAAATGTGTTTTTGTTTCACATGTAACACGAACACCATATATTTTTCATTTACGGAATGACCCATAAGCCTATATCTACCAGCTTTCTTAGAAGAGTCGCAAGTTTCATACCCTAATAAGACCTACTTATAAGTTTATAAAATTAGTAACAATTAGACAAATTAATAAAAGCAGAGAGAATATAATGACATTTTAAGGTACTGGTTTCACGTGTAACAGGACACCAAATTTGGAGGAATGTCACACATTTTGACAATATATCTTCATCGAGTGTGAAAAAACAATCCAAACAATCCTTTATTGGACTTATGAAACTACTAATTGCAAGTGTGCATGAACAACGTATCCAGATCAAGGAAAACTGATAAAGGTAGCAAAAATAAATTTTAGGGTTTAAACATTGCCCTTTTTGGCAAAATGTCACACTTTATGTACCCAACTTCATGGAATGAACCACATTCATGTAGGTTTAACTCAATACACGTAAGCTCAATGTAATGTGGGCACATAAACATGATATAATTGAAAACAAGATTAGAGATGGTAGCTGAATATTAAACCTATTCATGTAAATGATATCTTAACCATAAAAGTCCTCAATTCTCAGTAGATGATTTTTCACACACCCTAGGAGATTATTAGGGTAATGGTTTGTATGCAATCTGTTTAGACTATAAGAAAATAAACTTTAAAAGAAAACAAAGCAGACAGTACATACCTACATGTTGATATTTAATGGTAGCCGCATTAAATAGTTTTATTCCACCATGATTGTGTGCAGGGGGGGGGGGGGGGGGTCCTGTTATCAACTTGGATGAGAAATGTGCAGTGTGGTGATGATGCTGTAACTTATAATACCACAGAGATTTTAAGACAAACAATTCTTTTAAATATTATATTACTGAAAAGAGTAAATAGAATTAGAAATAGAATGAGGGCCAATAGTAGTCATGTTAGGTTAACCCTATTGTGGATTATTGTTGATTTAATTTTTTTGACATTTTGGAGGACAATTTCAGTTAAAAGTTGTGACCATTATTGTTAAATTGCTAATTTTATAATTGAAAATTTGAGCCTAATTTATTTCTGATCAATTTGTTATAAATATAAAAATAATGTTATGAGTCATTTAAAATAGTAACAATAAACAAACACCAATTATTATAGAAAATTGAATGATCAAAACTAAATAAAAACAAATAAAAGCCAGTCGCAGCACTGACAGAAAATTGGGCATTGCAAATAGCGTCGCCAATGCCGGTTCGCGTGAATCTCTCTACTAACGTGCTAGCTCCATGTGTCTGCTGTATGTGATTTAGCCATTTACTATCTTTCTCCTTTCTATCTTTTTTCTGTCTTCTTTGCTGATGGTAGCTGTTAGTGCCACAGCCATTATGTACATCTTATAATATATCATCTTATCTTCTTCTTTTTTATTAAAGTGGGTGGATCGAATGGCTGTAATGGGAGGAGGGCATTATTAAATAACACTTATTTTCAAAAGCTAACAAATGGTTAGCCCCATATCAGGGGTTTATCAGTACCATAATACCAAACAACTTTTCTCTGCAAAATGATATTAAATGTCATGGAAATTTAGTCTTGGAAAGTCATGGAAAGGTCATGGAATTTGGTTTTCAGATTTCTGTGGGAACCCTGACTTGACTTTTAATGATGGTCATCACATGTCACGTGACGTCATCTTAAAGGGGCATTTTTCGAAGCCATATATCTATGGAAGTACAAGTCCGATTAAGTTGATACGTGGTATCTAGATAGGCCAGCATGTGTTGCAGATGGAAATTGATGTGACGTCAAGATGACGTCATCATACGATTTTATAGTAATTGTTAAGTTTTTGAACTTCAAAGTTTCTTCAAGCCATATCTCACCAACAGAACATGCTAAATTCAAAATTCTTTTTGTAATAGCTTTGTTAGCTCCTATATTCTTTCACATAAATGTGAAAAAGTGTGACGTCATCATGACGTCATCAAAAATAGGCTTTTTTGAAACAAATATAAGGGTAGGTCTGATCGTCATAAAAGTTAGTGGGTAGGTAGATGGTGCCACTAGCATGTAGAATCCGAGGTGACGTCATGATGACGTCGTCTGTTGATTTTCTATGAATTTTTAAATGTTTCAAATTTCATTGTACTCTTTGGAACCTAAGTAAAGTTTCTTAGTCATATATCTCATTAACAGAATATTCGAAATTCGTTTTGTAATAGGTTTGTTAGCCCATACATTCTTTCATATTAATGTCAAAAAGTGTGACGTCATCATGACGTCATCATGACGTCATCAAAATGTGCTTTTAAAAAACATAAGGGTACATATATCCAATAATCATAACAATTGGTGGGTTGGTAGATGTTGTCGCTAGCATGTGAAATCCGAAGTAATCTTATGATGACGTCATCGGCTGTTTTTCTATGATTTTTTTTAATGTTTCTAATTTCATTGTACATACTCTCAAAATTGTACATTGTCATTGATCAGATTGACTCCAATCTATACACAGGCCAAGAGCACACATTGAGGTGATGTGTTATTGAGGTGATGTCATGATGACCATCATATGATTTATATTCTATGATTATTTTAGTTCTATCCCAAATCCCATAGACTTTGTACACGAATTTTGTACGGGACACTTTGGTCACTAAACAACATCAGATCTTAATCAGGCTTAACACAAACAGAGACCCTAAGCTGAAAATGTATGCCGAAACGTGACGTCATGATGACGTCATCACGTGTCATGTGACGTCATCTTAAAGGTGCATTTTTCAAGGGCCCATATCTAGAGAACGGTACGTCCGATTGCCTTCAAACCAGGTATGTTGGTATGGTAGCTCGTGTTATAGATGAAAATTGAGGTGACGTCATGATGACGTCATCATACGATTTTACAGTAATATTAAAGTTTTTGAACTTCAAAGTTTCCTAAAGCCATATCTCATCAACAGAACACGCTAAATTCAAAATTCTTTTTGTAATAGCTTTGTTAGCTCCTATATTCTTTCACATAAATGTGAAAAATGTGTGACGTCATCACGACGTCATCAAAAATATGCTTTTTTGAAACACATATAAGGGTAGGGACGATCGTCATAAAAATTAGTGTGCAGGTAGATAGTGATACTAGCATGTTAAATCCGAGGTGACGTCATGATGACGTCATCGGCTGATTTTCTATGAATTTTTAGTTCTATCCCAAATCCCATAGACTTTGTACACGAATTTTGTACGGGACAATTTGGTCACTAAACAACATCAGATCTTAATCAGGCTTAACACAAACAGAGACCCTAAGCTGAAAATGTATACCAAAACGTGACGTCATGATGACGTCATCACGTGTCATGTGACGTCATCTTAAAGGTGCATTTTTCAAGGGCCCATATCTAGAGAACGGTAGGTCCGATTGCCTTCAAACCAGGTATGTTGGTATGGTAGCTCGTGTTATAGATGAAAATTGAGGTGACGTCATGATGACGTCATCATACGATTTTACAGTAATATTAAAGTTTTTGAACTTCAAAGTTTCCTAAAGCCATATCTCATCAACAGAACACGCTAAATTCAAAATTCTTTTTGTAATAGCTTTGTTAGCTCCTATATTCTTTCACATAAATGTGAAAAATGTGTGACGTCATCATGACGTCATCAAAAATATGCTTTTTTGAAACACATATAAGGGTAGGGACGATCGTCATAAAAATTAGTGTGCAGGTAGATAGTGATACTAGCATGTTAAATCCGAGGTGACGTCATGATGACGTCATCGGCTGATTTTCTATGATTATTTTAGTTCTATCCCAAATCCCATAGACTTTGTACACGAATTTTGTACGGGACACTTTGGTCACTAAACAGATCTTAATCTGATCTTAATCAGGCTTAACACAAACAGAGACCCTAAGCTGAAAATGTATGCCGAAACGTGACGTCATGATGATGTCATCACGTGTCATGTGACGTCATCTTAAAGGTGCATTTTTCAAGGGCCCATATCTAGAGAACGGTACGTCCGATTGCCTTCAAACCTGGTATGTTGCTAGTGTATCTCGTGTTATAGATGAAAATTGAGGTGCCATCATGATAACGTCATCAACTGATTTTCTATGAATTTTTTAATATTTAACATATTATTATATATTACTGTCATTGATCAGATTGACTCCAATCTCGACACAGGCCAACACCATGTATAAGTACTATCCTTATAATGTCATCATAGGTCAAGTAATATAAACTTAAAGGTCAACTTTCAAGTAAGAAATCTAAATCATGAAATAATCTCAGATCTTAGAAAACTCAGCGAAAACAAAACCATTAACAACTTTAATGCTGATAAAAAAAAAACCAGGAAAAGCCATGCGTCTGTTGACCTCAACAGACGCTTAACCTCTAGTTTTTCTTCTTCTTCATCTTCTTCTCCCCCAAACCCCATAAACTTTATGCACGTTTTTTCTAATCGGCACTTTTGCCCTTAAACAAACTTCAATCTTAATGAGAGTTGGCATACACTGAGACCCTGTACTGAACTCGTGCATATTACTCTGACGTCATGATGACATCATCATGTATCAAATTACAAGCAATTAAAGATTAGCAGATTTAATCTTTGAAAATCAATATAAAATCAACCGTGAGAGCCCGGAACTTGATTTTTGTGGGAATTGATAGTATAATCCAGGATCTTTATTTTATCTCGTGTGCGTCAAATCACGTGACCCTTCCTTCCGGTCCAAACCGGAAGTGCCTCATCATTTGAAAGTGGAAAAAGATGGGAACTTGCTTTCAACGATGTTGGTCTCCGACTAGGTTGTACTTCACAAAAAAAATATTTGTGACGTCATAAAATGTTCGAGCGCCCTCTAGCGGCAAGTTTAAAAATGCTTAAAATGAATAATCGGTCGATGTGTGTGGCGAAGTTTGCTGAAATCACTCTATAATTGATGTATGTAATCGGCTTCACGCTAAGAACAAGTTGAGGTGGAGAAAGATTGATGACGTCACCAGACCGGAAGTTGCAATGAAAAGACCTTTAAACCTAAAAAGTTTGCTGAAAAATCAACCGCAGGAGATATAATGCAGATTTCTGCTTCAGATAGCATAGTTTACATAGCTCTCGAGTTTTCCGATAATGACGTCACGATGACGTCATCAAGTATCAGATTACAAGCAACCAAAGATTTCTAGATTTAATCTTTGAAAATCAATATAAAATCAATCGAGAGAGATCTGAATTTGCTTTTTACGGCAACTGATAGAACAATCCAGGGTCTTCATTTTTTATATTACGTGCAAAGTCACGTGACCCTTCCTTCCGGTCTAAACCGGAAGTGCCTTACAACTTGAAAGTTTAATCTTTGAAAATCAATATAGAATCAATCGAGAGAGATCTGATTTTGCTTTTTACGGGAACCGATAGAATAATCCAGGGTCTTCATTTTTTATTTTACGTGCAAAGTCACGTGACCCTTCCTTCCGGTCCAAACCGGAAGTGCCTTATAACTTGAAAGTTTAATCTTTGAAAATCAATATAAAAATCAATCGAGAGAGATCTGATTTTGCTTTTTACGGGAACCGATAGAATAATCCAGGGTCTTCATTTTTTATATTACGTGCAAAGTCACGTGACCCTTTCTTCCGGTCCAAAACGGAAGTGAGATAAGTTAGGGTCAATTGTCATAAATAGACGTTGTGTTTTCCCTTGAAATATAAATCGGGCAGAGGATTCGAACCCAGGCCTCTGTAGTCTAAAGCTTTCAGTGCTCTACCAATATAGCCACAACAGTAGCTAGACAAAATATTTTTACTTCAACCTTATATAGCTGTCTGAATAATGCGTGCGATGCTTGTTATATAAATTAACTTAATCATGAATATGCTTGATCGTAATAGCGGTCTAGATACGCCCATTTATGGTAATTGCCCCTAACCTTCCTAGAGAAAAAAATTTGCCACTCGAACAGCCGCGCATCGCGCATATACATCATTTGTACACAATGTACAGTGCTAACCCCACAAATAGAGTTGTAAATGATTCCCTTTTAAAATTCTGTGCTTTTAATTCTCCAAATTAAGACCATAATGACGTGAACCAACATGTACCAAAACACATCAAAGTGCGATACTTATAATCGCAAAGAAAACATATCTACAAATCTAAGGTATATTTCATGCAACCTTTATTATACTTTCACTCTTAATACTTTCACTCTTTAAACTTACTCTTTATTCCTTAATTCCTTTCATGTAAAAAAAAAAAAAAATGCAGAGCGGAAAAGCTATGTGTACTGTTCATCAACAGTCACACATCTCTCGTTTTTTAGCTTTTCCGCATACCTGCGGAAAAGGTATTGTTTTCGTTCCGGTTTTTTTTTTTCTTCTTCTTCGTCTTCTTTTTCTTTTTCTCCCCAAAACCCCATAAACTTTATGCACGTTTTTTCTAATCGGCACTTTTGCCCTTAAACAAACTTCAATCTTAATGAGAGTTGGCATACACTCAGACCCTGTACTGAACTCGTGCATATTACTCTGACGTCATGATGACGTCATCATGTATCAAATTACAAGCAATTAAAGATTAGCAGATTTAATCTTTGAAAATCAATATAAAATCAACCGTGAGAGCCCGGAAATTGATTTTTGTGGGAATTGATAGTATAATCCAGGATCTTTATTTTATCTCGTGTGCGTCAAATCACGTGACCCTTCCTTCCGGTCCAAACCGGAAGTGCCTCATCATTTGAAAGTGGAAAAAGATGGGAACTTGCTTTCAACGATGTTGGTCTCCGACTAGGTTGTACTTCACAAAAAAAATATTTGTGACGTCATAAAATATTCGAGCGCCCTCTAGCGGCAAGTTGAAAAATGCTTAAAATGAATAATCGGTCGATGTGTGTGGCGAAGTTTGCTGAAATCACTCTATAATTGATGTATGTAATCGGCTTCACGCTAAGAACAAGTTGAGGTGGAGAAAGATTGATGACGTCACCAGACCGGAAGTTGCAATGAAAAGACCTTTAAACCTAAAAAATTTGCTGAAAAATCAACCGCAAGAGCTATAATGCAGATTTCTGCTTCAGATAGCATAGTTTACATAGCTCTCGAGTTTTCCGATAATGACGTCACGATGACGTCATCAAGTATCAGATTACAAGCAACCAAAGATTTCTAGATTTAGTTTTTGAAAATCAATATAAAATCAACCGTGAGAGATCTGATTTTGCTTTAATGTGAACTGATAGAATTATCCAGGGTCTTCATTTTTTGTATTACGTGCAAAGTCACGTGACCCTTCCTTCCGGTCTAAACCGGAAGTGCCTTATAACTTGAAAGTTTAATCTTTGAAAATCAATATAAAATCAATCGAGAGAGATCTGATTTTGCTTTTTACGGCAACTGATAGAATAATCCAGGGTCTTCTTTTTTTATATTACGTACAAAGTCACGTGACCCTTCCTTCCGGTCTAAACCGGAAGTGCCTTATAACTTGAAAGTTTAATCTTTGAAAATCAATATAAAATCAATCAAGAGAGATCTGATTTTGCTTTTTACGGCAACTGATAGAATAATCCAGGGTCTTCATTTTTTATATTACGTGCAAAGTCACGTGACCCTTCCTTCCGGTCCAAACCGGAAGTGCCTTACAACTTGAAAGTTTAATCTTTGAAAATCAATATAGAATCAATCGAGAGAGATCTGATTTTGCTTTTTACGGGAACCGATAGAATAATCCAGGGTCTTAATTTTTTATATTACGTGCAAAGTCACGTGACCCTTCCTTCCGGTCCAAACCGGAAGTGCCTTATAATTTGAAAGTTTAATCTTTGAAAATCAATATAAAAATCAATCGAGACAGATCTGATTTTGATTTTTACGGGAACCGATAGAATAATCCAGGGTCTTCATTTTTTATATTACGTGCAAAGTCACGTGACCCTTCCTTCCGGTCCAAAACGGAAGTGCCTCATCATTTGAAAGTGAAAAAATATGTAAACTTGCTTTCAACGATGTTAGTCTCTGGCTAGGTTGTACTTTACACACACAAAATTGTGACGTTATAAAATGTTCGAGCGCCCTCTAGCGGCAGGTTGAATTTTCTTTTAAATAAATAATCGGTAGATGTGTGTGGCGAAGTTTGCTGAAATCACTTTATAATTGATGTATGTAATCGGCTTCATGCTAAGAACAAGTCGAGTGGGGGCAAAGATTGATGACGTCACCAGACCGGAAGTTGCAATGAAAAGTCCTTTGAACCCTGAAGAAAATGTTGAAAAATCAACCGCGAGAGATATGCAAAATCTGAATAGTCAATCTGATCAATGACAGTGTTGATCAGATTGAATCCAATCTTGACTCAGACAAAGACCATGTTGTAAATGTTTGTTTTTACAAGTGATGACATCACCATGCGTCACGTGACAACATCTGAAAGGTGCATACGTTTAGGTCCTATATCCAGAGAACTGTACATCCAATTGGAGTCAATCGTGGTATGCAGGTAGGCCGGTATATTTTACCGTTGTCTTCCTCGGCAATCAGAATCAAAGCACGTACGATGTATATGCCAAAATCCTCACATGGTCTGCAATATAAGAAGTCACATTTTGACTAAACCGTGTGAAGATCCCACAAACCAACGCTGGGGGCAGCACACAACTTAAGTGGTTCAAAGTTTACCCGACTACTGGTGTAAGCTAAGGCAGATGTGTGTCTCTATCTGTGTAGAAATAGAAGTTCAACCAGATCCCACATTTAGTTCTGGAGATATTGGACGCCATGATGCCCCCATGTTTAAAGTTGTACCTAACTCGCATAAACTATGTACGTTTTTCTTGGTACTTTGGTTGAGTTTGCCTGGCGTTACGGGAAAATATTTAAAGTGCGCCCTCATATGACAAGTTTTGACAATGCCATAGCGTAGCGCGTTGGACTAAACCAGGAGCCAATTGGCTGATCACACCAAAAACTTTAGTTAAATCAGATCAGCAGCCCAAACAGAAGTTATTTTTGAAACATATTTTTGATCTTAATAAATTAGTTTGTTACTAAATATAACATTGTTCTTTTCTCTTAATTGTGATTTGTTTGGCTCATTTACGCAATTTTTCAACCACTTTTCAACCCCCCCCCCCCCCCCCCCCCACAATTTACCCGCTCGCAAATTCCAAAAGATGATGTAATGCATCACATAACCCTGTCACGTCACTTACAAAACACCCGAACGCGTGATTATTTTTCATAGGTAAGTTAGGGTCAATTGTCATAAATAGACGTTGTGTTTTCCCTTGAAATATAAATCGGGCAGAGGATTCGAACCCAGGCCTCTGTAGTCTAAAGCTTTCAGTGCTCTACCAATATAGCCACAACAGTAGCTAGACAAAATATTTTTACTTCAACCTTATATAGCTGTCTGAATAATGCGTGCGATGCTTGTTATATAAATTAACTTAATCATGAATATGCTTGATCGTAATAGCGGTCTAGATACGCCCATTTATGGTAATTGCCCCTAACCTTCCTAGAGAAACAAATTGGCCACTCGAACATCCGCGCATCGCGCACATACATCATTTGTACACAATGTACAGTGCTAACCCCACAAATAGAGTTGTAAATGATTCCCTTTTTAAATTCTGTGTTTTTAATTCTCCAAATTAAGACCATAATGACGTGAACCAACATGAACCAAAACACATCAAAGTGCGATACTTATAATCGCAAAGAAAACATATCTACAAATCTAAGGTATATGTCATGCAACCTTTATTATACTTTCACTCTTAATACTTTCACTCTTTAAACTTACTCTTTATTCCTTAATTCCTTTCATGTAAAAAAAAAAAAAAATGCAGAGCGGAAAAGCTATGTGTACTGTTCATCAACAGTCACACATCTCTCGTTTTTTTAGCTTTTCCGCATACCTGCGGAAAAGGTATTGTTTTCGTTCCGGTTTTTTGGCTTTTCCGACACTTCCAGTCGGAAAAGGCCTTGTTTTTGTTCTGATTTTTTTTTTTCTTCTTCTTCTTCTTCTTCTTCTTTTAGTTCCGACCAAAATCCCATAGACTTTGTACACGAATTTTCTCGGCGGCACTTTAGGTCTTAAAAAACCTCAGATCTTAACCAAACTTACCTCAAACATAGACCCTAAGCTGACATATTGCGTCGAAGAGTGACGTCATGATGACGTCATCAAGTGATTTTTTATGAATTTTTGAATTTTTAAAATCGTAACATTCTTTTAAATATATCTAGCGAACAAAACAAGATATTTTCAAAATTATTTTTCTTATAGCTTTGGTATGTCTCAAAGATATGCCCTAAATTGCGAAAATTGTGTGACGTCATGATGACGTCATCAAAAATGTGTTTTTTTGTTAACGCATGCAAGGGTCAATCCGATTACAAAAATGTATATATTGAATTTTCCTGTAACCAATTCCAAAATTTCATGATCGTGGCTCACTCAAGTAAGAAATGACAGCCATTTCAAAATTTAGACCAAATTCAATATAACACAAAGGAATTCTGGGACGGGCTGATAACCATGGCTTAAATGTACATGCTGTTTATAAAAAGGGTTGATTTATAGTCTTTTTCAAGTCGCTAATCACAGGTAGCTGTGGAAATAGGTATCCGAAACCGTGCGTAACGTTTCGCTAACTTCCTAATCATGCAGAATCAAGCCTAACAAAGTACGTACATACGCTGCAGATGCCAAATTTCCACACACGTATAGTCTGCAACAACAACAAAATCTATCCGTACATGCGAGATTCGCCGTTTAGAGCTGGAAGGACTTACATTGGATTCACAGCGGTTTTTGTTTGGAGCGCCGACATCTTCCGTTTCCCTGAATATATCAACCAAACACTCACCCAAAATGCAGAGTAGTCATTCATGCAGCGACTGATCCCCTCAAAATGAGAATACGATCAAGTTAAACCCGAAAAAACATTTTTCGTGCAACCCGGAGCATGCACAAACGAGCTGTGCATATATTATAGTAGCGGATTCTTAAACATGACATGGATACATGTTTGCGTATATCGGCCAGCGGCACTGTGCGCGCCTCGGGGCTCAACGGGTGCCTCTTGGAGTTGGACGTGAAATTCGACTTTTCGTCTGGCTCGTATTTGAACCTTAGTGTCTGCACCTTAATCCTCGAACTCTACTTGTATCTCAAGTGACGTATCTATCATTTTGGATGCTGTTGTAAGGGTGAAACCGGATGCTTTTGTTGAGACTTCAGATACATATTCAGAAAAACCACACGATCACTGCAGACGACCTTAGACGCTACTATATGGGCAGATCATGTCCAAACGTTTAAAAAGGCGATAGAGGGTCCAATCATGGAGGAAGTTCAGTAGGACAGCAACATGTTTCAATTTGGTGGTCCAGATATTCAGGTAAGCATGTCGAAAATTGCGAGATTTTACTTTAATATTCCGCACCAGCATGGTTCAGAAGCAGCGAAATCTTGGAAAATAAACCAACCCTGCTTGTCTAAATATGTGGCACTACGTGTTATTTTTAAAGATTTATCTCCTAAATATTTGTGAAATATGAGATAGAAATTTACATAGTACAAAATATATATATGAACACTCTACATGTACATTACTAAAAGAAATTTGTGACCATACACTGCCAATAATACATGTAGGCCTAAAGTCAAAACAAATTAACATGTTTTTCCTCTATTTAGCAGTGCAAATTCTCCAACAAAAGCCTCAAATTTATGTGATTACACAATTCTGAACATGAATAATTGCAGATAAATGCTTTGACATGTTGGACAGACATTTTCAACACAACTTGAACAAGTTGTTGTTGGGGAGTGAGTTATGCCCCTATACTAGTCTTGTCTCAGAAAAGTTACAACCCAGTCTGCAAGTATAGGGCCTACATGTAGTACATCTGTACAAATTATAAACCCAACCAGCTAGTCAGAAACAGCGAAATCTTGGAAATTAACCAACCCTGCTTGTCTAAATATGTGCCACAACCTGTTACTTCAAGATTTATCTCCTAAATATTTGTGGAAAATAAGACACAAATTTACTGTACATGTATGTGAACACTGTAGTGAAAATTCCCCAACAAAATTACACAATTCTGAGGAGAGATTTTACTTTTATACCCCTACCAGCATGGGTCAGAAACACAGAAATCTTGGGAAATAACCAACCCTGTTTGTCTAAGTATGTGGCACAACTTATTTCAAGATTTATTTCCTAAAAATTTGTGGAAAATGAGACAGAAATTTGCATATGTACATGTACATGTATGTAAACACTGTAGTACATGTACATTAATTTCTGACCAGACACTGCCAAGAATAATTAGGCTATGTATAGTGAACACAAACTGTTTTCCTCTATTTAGCAGTGAAAATTCCCAAACAAAAGCCTCCAACTAAAGGTTGTGCCATATGATGACACGATTATGAAGAGAGATTTTACTTTCAAACCCCCACCAAATGAATAAACTGAAGAGTTTGATGTCTAAAATACAAACATTGTCACGTATAATACTGCAATATTTTGGCAATGCTTTGCCATGTTGCATATGCATTTTCAACGCAACTTTAAAAAGTTGTTTTCGGGGAGTGAGATATGCCCCTACTTGTCTCAGAGAAGTTAATTATTATTATTATACACAGCCTAGTCTGCAAGTTGGGCCTGGGGGCATGCATGTATCTGTACAAATTATAAACCCAACCAGCTCACCCTGAACCCCAGATAAAAAACCCAAAACACAACACATGAATAAAATATAGAAATACACAGGGGACAATCTTTATGTTCCAATAAATTTTAAAAGAGAACAAAGCAGACAGTACATACCTACATGTTGATATTTAATGGTAGCCGCATTAAATAGTTTTATTCCACCATGATTGTGTGCAAAGAAATTTGTGACCATACACTGCCAATAATAATACATGTAGGCCTAAAGTCAAAACAAATTAACATGTTTTTCCTCTATTTAGCAGTGCAAATTCTCCAACAAAAGCCTCAAATTTATGTGATTACACAATTCTGAACATGAATGATTGCAGATAAATGCTTTGACATGTTGGACAGACATTTTCAACACAACTTGAACAAGTTGTTGTTGGGGAGTGAGTTATGCCCCTATACTAGTCTTGTCTCAGAAAAGTTACAACCCAGTCTGCAAGTATAGGGCCTACATGTAGTACATCTGTACAAATTATAAACCCAACCAGCTAGTCAGAAACAGCGAAATCTTGGAAATTAACCAACCCTGCTTGTCTAAATATGTGCCACAACCTGTTACTTCAAGATTTATCTCCTAAATATTTGTGGAAAATAAGACACAAATTTACTGTACATGTATGTGAACACTGTAGTGAAAATTCCCCAACAAAATTACACAATTCTGAGGAGAGATTTTACTTTTATACCCCTACCAGCATGGGTCAGAAACACAGAAATCTTGGGAAATAACCAACCCTGTTTGTCTAAGTATGTGGCACAACTTATTTCAAGATTTATTTCCTAAAGATTTGTGGAAAATGAGACAGAAATTTGCATATGTACATGTACATGTATGTAAACACTGTAGTACATGTACATTAATTTCTGACCAGACACTGCCAAGAATAATTAGGCTATGTATAGTGAACACAAACTGTTTTCCTCTATTTAGCAGTGAAAATTCCCAAACAAAAGCCTCCAACTAAAGGTTGTGCCATATGATGACACGATTATGAAGAGAGATTTTACTTTCAAACCCCCACCAAATGAATAAACTGAAGAGTTTGATGTCTAAAATACAAACATTGTCACGTATAATACTGCAATATTTTGGCAATGCTTTGCCATGTTGCATATGCATTTTCAACGCAACTTTAAAAAGTTGTTTTCGGGGAGTGAGATATGCCCCTACTTGTCTCAGAGAAGTTAATTATTATTATTATACACAGCCTAGTCTGCAAGTTGGGCCTGGGGGCATGCATGTATCTGTACAAATTATAAACCCAACCAGCTCACCCTGAACCCCAGATAAAAAACCCAAAACACAACACATGAATAAAATATAGAAATACACAGGGGACAATCTTTATGTTCCAATAAATTTTAAAAGAGAACAAAGCAGACAGTACATACCTACATGTTGATATTTAATGGTAGCCGCATTAAATAGTTTTATTCCACCATGATTGTGTGCAAAGAAATTTGTGACCATACACTGCCAATAATAATACATGTAGGCCTAAAGTCAAAACAAATTAACATGTTTTTCCTCTATTTAGCAGTGCAAATTCTCCAACAAAAGCCTCAAATTTATGTGATTACACAATTCTGAACATGAATGATTGCAGATAAATGCTTTGACATGTTGGACAGACATTTTCAACACAACTTGAAAAAGTTGTTGTTGGGGAGTGAGTTATGCCCCTATACTAGTCTTGTCTCAGAAAAGTTACAACCCAGTCTGCAAGTATAGGGCCTACATGTAGTACATCTGTACAAATTATAAACCCAACCAGCTAGTCAGAAACAGCGAAATCTTGGAAATTAACCAACCCTGCTTGTCTAAATATGTGCCACAACCTATTACTTCAAGATTTATCTCCAAAATATCTGTGGAAAATGAGACACACATTTACTGTACATGTATGTGAACACTGTAGTGAAAATTCCCCAACAAAATTACACAATTCTGAGGAGAGATTTTACTTTAATACCCCTACCAGCATGGGTCAGAAACACAGAAATCGTGGGAAATAACCAACCCTGTTTGTCTAAGTATGTGGCACAACTTATTTCAAGATTTATTTCCTAAAGATTTGTGGAAAATGAGACAGAAATTTACATATGTACATGTACATGTACATGTATGTAAACACTTGTAGTACATGTACATTAATTTCTGACCAGACACTGCCAAGAATAATTAGGCTATGTAGGCCTATAGTGAACACAAACTGTTTTCCTCTATTTAGCAGTGAAAATTCCCCAACAAAAGCCTCCAACTAAAGGTTGTGCCATATGATGACACGATTATGAAGAGAGATTTTACTTTCAAACCCCCACCAACTGAATAAACTGAAGAGTTTGATGTCTAAAATACAAACATTGTCACGTATAATACTGCAATATTTTAGCAATGCTTTGCCATGTTGCATATGCATTTTCAACGCAACTTTAAAAAGTTGTTTTCGGGGAGTGAGATATGCCCCTACTTGTCTCAGAGAAGTTAATTATTATTATTATACACAGCCTAGTCTGCAAGTTGGGCCTGGGGGCATGCACGTATCTGTACAAATTATAAACCCAACCAGCTCACCCTGAACCCCAAATAAAAAACCCAAAACACAACACATGAATAAAATATAGAAATACACAGGGGACAATCTTTATTGTTCCTTATTTCAGATTTGATGACAGCATGTACATTTGTCAGTGAAGATGGCAGTGGATCAAACAGAATTGAGCTGCAGTACCTAACTTTTGCCATATCTTAAGAACTTTATTCAACACTTTCTTTAATAAACCACCTTTTGTGTACTTACAGACAGCAATATTGAACAAATGGAAGTCAGACTTTTGCAATTGAAATTTACAGTGATATGGTACAAATAAGCGATGGGTTTCACATGTAACATTGACACCAGTGTCCATGTTACATGGAAAATCCACACAAAATCATATTTTATGCCTCATATTTACTGAAGAGGTCTGATTTTCATATCTTTTCATTAGAGATGTATATCCTTAACTAGTTCATAAAATGCAGACATGTTCAAGGCAAATCAATGGAAATATGTCAGAAAATGTGTTTTTGTTTCACATGTAACACGAACACCATATATTTTTCATTTACGGAATGACCCATAAGCCTTTATCTACCAGCTTTCTTAGAAGAGTCGCAAGTTTCATACCCTAATAAGACCTACTTATAAGTTTATAAAATTAGTAACAATTAGACAAATTAATAAAAGCAGAGAGAATATAATGACATTTTAAGGTACTGGTTTCACGTGTAACAGGACACCAAATTTGGAGGAATGTCACACATTTTGACAATATATCTTCATCGAGTGTGAAAAAACAATCCAAACAATCCTTTATTGGACTTATGAAACTACTAATTGCAAGTGTGCATGAACAACGTATCCAGATCAAGGAAAACTGATAAAGGTAGCAAAAATAAATTTTAGGGTTTAAACATTGCCCTTTTTGGCAAAATGTCACACTTTATGTACCCAACTTCATGGAATGAACCACATTCATGTAGGTTTAACTCAATACACGTAAGCTCAATGTAATGTGGGCACATAAACATGATATAATTGAAAACAAGATTAGAGATGGTAGCTGAATATTAAACCTATTCATGTAAATGATATCTTAACCATAAAAGTCCTCAATTCTCAGTAGATGATTTTTCACACACCCTAGGAGATTATTAGGGTAATGGTTTGTATGCAATCTGTTTAGACTATAAGAAAATAAACTTTAAAAGAAAACAAAGCAGACAGTACATACCTACATGTTGATATTTAATGGTAGCCGCATTAAATAGTTTTATTCCACCATGATTGTGTGCAGGGGGGGGGGGTCCTGTTATCAACTTGGATGAGAAATGTGCAGTGTGGTGATGATGCTGTAACTTATAATACCACAGAGATTTTAAGACAAACAATTCTTTTAAATATTATATTACTGAAAAGAGTAAATAGAATTAGAAATAGAATGAGGGCCAATAGTAGTCATGTTAGGTTAACCCTATTGTGGATTATTGTTGATTTAATTTTTTTGACATTTTGGAGGACAATTTCAGTTAAAAGTTGTGACCATTATTGTTAAATTGCTAATTTTATAATTGAAAATTTGAGCCTAATTTATTTCTGATCAATTTGTTATAAATATAAAAATAATGTTATGAGTCATTTAAAATAGTAACAATAAACAAACACCAATTATTATAGAAAATTGAATGATCAAAACTAAATAAAAACAAATAAAAGCCAGTCGCAGCACTGACAGAAAATTGGGCATTGCAAATAGCGTCGCCAATGCCGGTTCGCGTGAATCTCTCTACTAACGTGCTAGCTCCATGTGTCTGCTGTATGTGATTTAGCCATTTACTATCTTTCTCCTTTCTATCTTTTTTCTGTCTTCTTTGCTGATGGTAGCTGTTAGTGCCACAGCCATTATGTACATCTTATAATATATCATCTTATCTTCTTCTTTTTTATTAAAGTGGGTGGATCGAATGGCTGTAATGGGAGGAGGGCATTATTAAATAACACTTATTTTCAAAAGCTAACAAATGGTTAGCCCCATATCAGGGGTTTATCAGTACCATAATACCAAACAACTTTTCTCTGCAAAATGATATTAAATGTCATGGAAATTTAGTCTTGGAAAGTCATGGAAAGGTCATGGAATTTGGTTTTCAGATTTCTGTGGGAACCCTGACTTGACTTTTAATGATGGTCATCACATGTCACGTGACGTCATCTTAAAGGGGCATTTTTCGAAGCCATATATCTATGGAAGTACAAGTCCGATTAAGTTGATACGTGGTATCTAGATAGGCCAGCATGTGTTGCAGATGGAAATTGATGTGACGTCAAGATGACGTCATCATACGATTTTATAGTAATTGTTAAGTTTTTGAACTTCAAAGTTTCTTCAAGCCATATCTCACCAACAGAACATGCTAAATTCAAAATTCTTTTTGTAATAGCTTTGTTAGCTCCTATATTCTTTCACATAAATGTGAAAAAGTGTGACGTCATCATGACGTCATCAAAAATAGGCTTTTTTGAAACAAATATAAGGGTAGGTCTGATCGTCATAAAAGTTAGTGGGTAGGTAGATGGTGCCACTAGCATGTAGAATCCGAGGTGACGTCATGATGACGTCGTCTGTTGATTTTCTATGAATTTTTAAATGTTTCAAATTTCATTGTACTCTTTGGAACCTAAGTAAAGTTTCTTAGTCATATATCTCATTAACAGAATATTCGAAATTCGTTTTGTAATAGGTTTGTTAGCCCATACATTCTTTCATATTAATGTCAAAAAGTGTGACGTCATCATGACGTCATCATGACGTCATCAAAATGTGCTTTTAAAAAACATAAGGGTACATATATCCAATAATCATAACAATTGGTGGGTTGGTAGATGTTGTCGCTAGCATGTGAAATCCGAAGTAATCTTATGATGACGTCATCGGCTGTTTTTCTATGATTTTTTTTAATGTTTCTAATTTCATTGTACATACTCTCAAAATTGTACATTGTCATTGATCAGATTGACTCCAATCTATACACAGGCCAAGAGCACACATTGAGGTGATGTGTTATTGAGGTGATGTCATGATGACCATCATATGATTTATATTCTATGATTATTTTAGTTCTATCCCAAATCCCATAGACTTTGTACACGAATTTTGTACGGGACACTTTGGTCACTAAACAACATCAGATCTTAATCAGGCTTAACACAAACAGAGACCCTAAGCTGAAAATGTATGCCGAAACGTGACGTCATGATGACGTCATCACGTGTCATGTGACGTCATCTTAAAGGTGCATTTTTCAAGGGCCCATATCTAGAGAACGGTACGTCCGATTGCCTTCAAACCAGGTATGTTGGTATGGTAGCTCGTGTTATAGATGAAAATTGAGGTGACGTCATGATGACGTCATCATACGATTTTACAGTAATATTAAAGTTTTTGAACTTCAAAGTTTCCTAAAGCCATATCTCATCAACAGAACACGCTAAATTCAAAATTCTTTTTGTAATAGCTTTGTTAGCTCCTATATTCTTTCACATAAATGTGAAAAATGTGTGACGTCATCACGACGTCATCAAAAATATGCTTTTTTGAAACACATATAAGGGTAGGGACGATCGTCATAAAAATTAGTGTGCAGGTAGATAGTGATACTAGCATGTTAAATCCGAGGTGACGTCATGATGACGTCATCGGCTGATTTTCTATGAATTTTTAGTTCTATCCCAAATCCCATAGACTTTGTACACGAATTTTGTACGGGACAATTTGGTCACTAAACAACATCAGATCTTAATCAGGCTTAACACAAACAGAGACCCTAAGCTGAAAATGTATACCAAAACGTGACGTCATGATGACGTCATCACGTGTCATGTGACGTCATCTTAAAGGTGCATTTTTCAAGGGCCCATATCTAGAGAACGGTAGGTCCGATTGCCTTCAAACCAGGTATGTTGGTATGGTAGCTCGTGTTATAGATGAAAATTGAGGTGACGTCATGATGACGTCATCATACGATTTTACAGTAATATTAAAGTTTTTGAACTTCAAAGTTTCCTAAAGCCATATCTCATCAACAGAACACGCTAAATTCAAAATTCTTTTTGTAATAGCTTTGTTAGCTCCTATATTCTTTCACATAAATGTGAAAAATGTGTGACGTCATCATGACGTCATCAAAAATATGCTTTTTTGAAACACATATAAGGGTAGGGACGATCGTCATAAAAATTAGTGTGCAGGTAGATAGTGATACTAGCATGTTAAATCCGAGGTGACGTCATGATGACGTCATCGGCTGATTTTCTATGATTATTTTAGTTCTATCCCAAATCCCATAGACTTTGTACACGAATTTTGTACGGGACACTTTGGTCACTAAACAGATCTTAATCTGATCTTAATCAGGCTTAACACAAACAGAGACCCTAAGCTGAAAATGTATGCCGAAACGTGACGTCATGATGATGTCATCACGTGTCATGTGACGTCATCTTAAAGGTGCATTTTTCAAGGGCCCATATCTAGAGAACGGTACGTCCGATTGCCTTCAAACCTGGTATGTTGCTAGTGTATCTCGTGTTATAGATGAAAATTGAGGTGCCATCATGATAACGTCATCAACTGATTTTCTATGAATTTTTTAATATTTAACATATTATTATATATTACTGTCATTGATCAGATTGACTCCAATCTCGACACAGGCCAACACCATGTATAAGTACTATCCTTATAATGTCATCATAGGTCAAGTAATATAAACTTAAAGGTCAACTTTCAAGTAAGAAATCTAGATCATGAAATAATCTCAGATCTTAGAAAACTCAGCGAAAACAAAACCATTAACAACTTTAATGGTGATAAAAAAAAAACCAGGAAAAGCCATGCGTCTGTTGACCTCAACAGACGCTTAACCTCTAGTTTTTCTTCTTCTTCATCTTCTTCTCCCCCAAACCCCATAAACTTTATGCACGTTTTTTCTAATCGGCACTTTTGCCCTTAAACAAACTTCAATCTTAATGAGAGTTGGCATACACTGAGACCCTGTACTGAACTCGTGCATATTACTCTGACGTCATGATGACATCATCATGTATCAAATTACAAGCAATTAAAGATTAGCAGATTTAATCTTTGAAAATCAATATAAAATCAACCGTGAGAGCCCGGAACTTGATTTTTGTGGGAATTGATAGTATAATCCAGGATCTTTATTTTATCTCGTGTGCGTCAAATCACGTGACCCTTCCTTCCGGTCCAAACCGGAAGTGCCTCATCATTTGAAAGTGGAAAAAGATGGGAACTTGCTTTCAACGATGTTGGTCTCCGACTAGGTTGTACTTCACAAAAAAAATATTTGTGACGTCATAAAATGTTCGAGCGCCCTCTAGCGGCAAGTTTAAAAATGCTTAAAATGAATAATCGGTCGATGTGTGTGGCGAAGTTTGCTGAAATCACTCTATAATTGATGTATGTAATCGGCTTCACGCTAAGAACAAGTTGAGGTGGAGAAAGATTGATGACGTCACCAGACCGGAAGTTGCAATGAAAAGACCTTTAAACCTAAAAAGTTTGCTGAAAAATCAACCGCAGGAGATATAATGCAGATTTCTGCTTCAGATAGCATAGTTTACATAGCTCTCGAGTTTTCCGATAATGACGTCACGATGACGTCATCAAGTATCAGATTACAAGCAACCAAAGATTTCTAGATTTAATCTTTGAAAATCAATATAAAATCAATCGAGAGAGATCTGAATTTGCTTTTTACGGCAACTGATAGAACAATCCAGGGTCTTCATTTTTTATATTACGTGCAAAGTCACGTGACCCTTCCTTCCGGTCTAAACCGGAAGTGCCTTACAACTTGAAAGTTTAATCTTTGAAAATCAATATAGAATCAATCGAGAGAGATCTGATTTTGCTTTTTACGGGAACCGATAGAATAATCCAGGGTCTTCATTTTTTATTTTACGTGCAAAGTCACGTGACCCTTCCTTCCGGTCCAAACCGGAAGTGCCTTATAACTTGAAAGTTTAATCTTTGAAAATCAATATAAAAATCAATCGAGAGAGATCTGATTTTGCTTTTTACGGGAACCGATAGAATAATCCAGGGTCTTCATTTTTTATATTACGTGCAAAGTCACGTGACCCTTTCTTCCGGTCCAAAACGGAAGTGAGATAAGTTAGGGTCAATTGTCATAAATAGACGTTGTGTTTTCCCTTGAAATATAAATCGGGCAGAGGATTCGAACCCAGGCCTCTGTAGTCTAAAGCTTTCAGTGCTCTACCAATATAGCCACAACAGTAGCTAGACAAAATATTTTTACTTCAACCTTATATAGCTGTCTGAATAATGCGTGCGATGCTTGTTATATAAATTAACTTAATCATGAATATGCTTGATCGTAATAGCGGTCTAGATACGCCCATTTATGGTAATTGCCCCTAACCTTCCTAGAGAAAAAAATTTGCCACTCGAACAGCCGCGCATCGCGCATATACATCATTTGTACACAATGTACAGTGCTAACCCCACAAATAGAGTTGTAAATGATTCCCTTTTAAAATTCTGTGCTTTTAATTCTCCAAATTAAGACCATAATGACGTGAACCAACATGTACCAAAACACATCAAAGTGCGATACTTATAATCGCAAAGAAAACATATCTACAAATCTAAGGTATATTTCATGCAACCTTTATTATACTTTCACTCTTAATACTTTCACTCTTTAAACTTACTCTTTATTCCTTAATTCCTTTCATGTAAAAAAAAAAAAAAATGCAGAGCGGAAAAGCTATGTGTACTGTTCATCAACAGTCACACATCTCTCGTTTTTTAGCTTTTCCGCATACCTGCGGAAAAGGTATTGTTTTCGTTCCGGTTTTTTTTTTTCTTCTTCTTCGTCTTCTTTTTCTTTTTCTCCCCAAAACCCCATAAACTTTATGCACGTTTTTTCTAATCGGCACTTTTGCCCTTAAACAAACTTCAATCTTAATGAGAGTTGGCATACACTCAGACCCTGTACTGAACTCGTGCATATTACTCTGACGTCATGATGACGTCATCATGTATCAAATTACAAGCAATTAAAGATTAGCAGATTTAATCTTTGAAAATCAATATAAAATCAACCGTGAGAGCCCGGAAATTGATTTTTGTGGGAATTGATAGTATAATCCAGGATCTTTATTTTATCTCGTGTGCGTCAAATCACGTGACCCTTCCTTCCGGTCCAAACCGGAAGTGCCTCATCATTTGAAAGTGGAAAAAGATGGGAACTTGCTTTCAACGTTGTTGGTCTCCGACTAGGTTGTACTTCACAAAAAAATTATTTGTGACGTCATAAAATGTTCGAGCGCCCTCTAGCGGCAAGTTGAAAAATGCTTAAAATGAATAATCGGTCGATGTGTGTGGCGAAGTTTGCTGAAATCACTCTATAATTGATGTATGTAATCGGCTTCACGCTAAGAACAAGTTGAGGTGGAGAAAGATTGATGACGTCACCAGACCGGAAGTTGCAATGAAAAGACCTTTAAACCTAAAAAATTTGCTGAAAAATCAACCGCAAGAGATATAATGCAGATTTCTGCTTCAGATAGCATAGTTTACATAGCTCTCGAGTTTTCCGATAATGACGTCACGATGACGTCATCAAGTATCAGATTACAAGCAACCAAAGATTTCTAGATTTAGTTTTTGAAAATCAATATAAAATCAACCGTGAGAGATCTGATTTTGCTTTAATGTGAACTGATAGAATAATCCAGGGTCTTCATTTTTTGTATTACGTGCAAAGTCACGTGACCCTTCCTTCCGGTCTAAACCGGAAGTGCCTTATAACTTGAAAGTTTAATCTTTGAAAATCAATATAAAATCAATCGAGAGAGATCTGATTTTGCTTTTTACGGGAACCGATAGAATAATCCAGGGTCTTCATTTTTTATATTACGTGCAAAGTCACGTGACCCTTCCTTCCGGTCCAAACCGGAAGTGCCTTATAATTTGAAAGTTTAATCTTTGAAAATCAATATAAAATCAATCGAGAGAGATCTGATTTTGCTTTTTACGGCAACTGATAGAATAATCCAGGGTCTTTTTGTTTTATATTACGTGCAAAGTCACGTGACCCTTCCTTCCGGTCTAAACCGGAAGTGCCTTATAACTTGAAAGTTTAATCTTTGAAAATCAATATAAAATCAATCAAGAGAGATCTGATTTTGCTTTTTACGGCAACTGATAGAATAATCCAGGGTCTTCATTTTTTATATTACGTGCAAAGTCACGTGACCCTTCCTTCCGGTCCAAACCGGAAGTGCCTTACAACTTGAAAGTTTAATCTTTGAAAATCAATATAGAATCAATCGAGAGAGATCTGATTTTGATTTTTACGGGAACCGATAGAATAATCCAGGGTCTTCATTTTTTATATTACGTGCAAAGTCACGTGACCCTTCCTTCCGGTCCAAAACGGAAGTGCCTCATCATTTGAAAGTGAAAAAATATGTAAACTTGCTTTCAACGATGTTAGTCTCTGGCTAGGTTGTACTTTACACACACAAAATTGTGACGTCATAAAATGTTCGAGCGCCCTCTAGCGGCAGGTTGAATTTTTTTTTAAATAAATAATCAGTAGATGTGTGTGGCGAAGTTTGCTGAAATCACTTTATAATTGATGTATGTAATCGGCTTCATCCTAAGAACAAGTTGAGTGGGGGCAAAGATTGATGACGTCACCAGACCGGATTAGGGTCAACGTGAACCAACATGAACCAAAACACATCAAAGTGCGATACTTATAATCGCAAAGAAAACATATCTACAAATCTAAGGTATATTTCATGCAACCTTTATTATACTTTCACTCTTAATACTTTCACTCTTTAAACTTACTCTTTATTCCTTAATTCCTTTCATGTAAAAAAAAAAAAAAATGCAAGCGGAAAAGCTATGTGTACTGTTCATCAACAGTCACACATCTCTCGTTTCTTCTTCTTCTTTTTCTTTTTCTCCCCCAAACCCCATAAACTTTATGCACGTTTTTTCTCAACGGCACTTTTGCCCTTAAACAAACTTCAATCTTAATGAGAGTTGGCATACACTCAGACCCTGTACTGAACTCGTGCATATTACTCTGACGTCATGATGACGTCATCATGTATCAAATTACAAGCAATTAAAGATTAGCAGTTTTAATCTTTGAAAATCAATATAAAATCAACCGTGAGAGCCCGGAACTTGATTTTTGTGGGAATTGATAGTATAATTCAAGACCTTTATTTTATCTCGTGTGCGTCAAATCACGTGACCCTTCCTTCCGGTCCAAACCGGAAGTGCCTCATCATTTGAAAGTGGAAAAAGATGGGAACTTGCTTTCAACGATGTTGGTCTCCGATTAGGTTGTACTTCACACAAAAATTATTTGTGACGTCATAAAATGTTCGAGCGCCCTCTAGCGGCAAGTTGAAAAATGCTTAAAATGAATAATCGGTCGATGTGTGTGGCGAAGTTTGCTGAAATCACTCTATAATTGATGTATGTAATCGGCTTCACGCTAAGAACAAGTTGAGGTGGAGAAAGATTGATGACGTCACCAGACCGGAAGTTGCAATGAAAAGACCTTTAAACCTAAACAAATTGCTGAAAAATCAACCGCAAGAGATATAATGCAGATTTCTTCTTCAGATAGCATAGTTTACATAGCTCTCGAGTTTTCCGATAATGACGTCACGATGACGTCATCAAGTATCACATTACAAGCAACCAAAGATTTCTAGATTTAGTTTTTGAAAATCAATATAAAATCAACCGTGAGAGATCTGATTTTGCTTTAATGTGAACTGATAGAATAATCCAGGATCTTCATTTTGTATATTACGTGCAAAGTCACGTGACCCTTCCTTCCGGTCGAAACCGGAAGTGCCTTATAATTTGAAAGTTTAATCTTTGAAAATCAATATAAAATCAATCGAGAGAGATCTGATTTTGCTTTTTACGGGAACCGATAGAATAATCCAGGGTCTTCATTTTTTTATATTACGTGCAAAGTCACGTGACCCTTCCTTCCGGTCCAAACCGGAAGTGCCTTATAATTTGAAAGTTTAATCTTTGAAAATCAATATAAAATCAATCGAGAGAGATCTGATTTTGCTTTTTACGGCAACTGATAGAATAATCCAGGGTCTTCATTTTTTATATTACGTGCAAAGTCACGTGACCCTTCCTTCCGGTCCAAACCGGAAGTGCCTTACAACTTGAAAGTATAATCTTTGAAAATCAATATAGAATCAATCGAGAGAGATCTGATTTTGCTTTTTACGGGAACCGATAGAATAATCCAGGGTCTTCATTTTTTATATTACGTGCAAAGTCACGTGACCCTTCCTTCCGGTCCAAACCGGAAGTGCCTTATAACTTGAAAGTTTAATCTTTGAAAATCAATATAAAAATCAATCGAGAGAGATCTGATTTTGTTTTTTACGGGAACCGATAGAATAATCCAGGGTCTTCATTTTTTATATTACGTGCAAATTCACGTGACCCTTCCTTCCGGTCCAAAACGGAAGTGAGATAAGTTAGGGTCAATTGTCATAAATAGACGTTGTGTTTTCCCTTGAAATATAAATCGGGCAGAGGATTCGAACCCAGGCCTCTGTAGTCTAAAGCTTTCAGTGCTCTACCAATATAGCCACAAGAGTAGCTAGAGAAAATATTTTTACTTCAACCTTATATAGCTGTCTGAATAATGCGTGCGATGCTTATTATATAAATTAACTTAATCATGAATATGCTTGATCGTAATAGCGGTCTAGATACGCCCATTTATGGTAATTGCCCCTAACCTTCCTAGAGAAAAAAAATTTGCCACTCGAACAGCCGCGCATCGCGCATATACATCATTTGTACACAATGTACAGTGCTAACCCCACAAATAGAGTTGTAAATGATTCCCTTTTAAAATTCTGTGTTTTTAATTCTCCAAATTAAGACCATAATGACGTGAACCAACATGTACCAAAACACATCAAAGTGCGATACTTATAATCGCAAAGAAAACATATCTACAAATCTAAGGTATATTTCATGCAACCTTTATTATACTTTCACTCTTAATACTTTCACTCTTTAAACTTACTCTTTATTCCTTAATTCCTTTCATGTAAAAAAAAAAGAAAATGGAGAGCGGAAAAGCTATGTGTACTGTTCATCAACAGTCACACATCTCTCGTTTTTTCTTCTTCTCCTTCTTGTTCTTCTATCAAAATTGCCATAGACAAAGCACACGTTTTATTCTCGCCGCCACTTTTGCCATTAAACAAACTTTAATCTTAATGAGAGTTTGCATAGACTTGGACCCTGTACCGAACTCGTGCATATTACTCTGACGTCATGATGACGTCATCACGTGGCACGTGACGTCATCTCAAAAGTGCGTTTTTGAAGGGCCTATATCTAGAGAACCCTACGTCCGATTCAGCTCAAACTTGGTTTGTTGGTGGACCGGCTTGTGTTATAGATGAAAATCGACGTGACGTCATGATGACGTCATCATACGATTTTGCAGTAATTTTTTAAGTTTTAAACCCTTAAGCCATATCTCATCAACTGAACGTGCTAATTTCGAAATTCTTTTTGTAATAGGTTCGTTAGATCATAGATACTTACATATAAATGTGAAAAATGTATGACGTCATCATGACGTCATCAAAAATGTGCTTTTTTGAAATACATATAAGGGTAGGTCCGATCGTCACAAAAATTGGTGGGTAGGCAGATATGGTCACTAGCATGCATAATCCGAAGTGACGTCATGATGACGTCATCCGCTGATTTTCTATGATTTTTTTAATGTTTCAAATTTCATTATACACTCAAAAACTTACACTGTCATTGATCAGATTGACTACAAACTCGATCCAGGCCAAGACCACGTTGCAAATGTTTGCTTTGACAAGTACAGTTGTGATGACGTCATCGTGGGTCACGTGACGTCATCTTAAAGGTGCACACTTTAAGGTCCTATATCTAGAGAACCGTAAGTCCGATTGGGTGCAGTCTTAATGCTGATGTGCCAGGATTTGTTACAGATACAAAAATTGATGTGACGTCACGATGACGTCATTATGACGTCATCTAGAGGTCATTAAATTCAAGTCAAAATTTGGTATATTTAGCAATCTCTTATGACAAAAACCTTCAGAAGTTTTATACACTGTATTTTTGTGTACCTAATTCCAAGTTCCCATGATCATAGCTCACTTCAGCGTCAAAATATACCCATTTCAATATTTAGCCCCAAAACAATATGATAACAAAGGAATTCTGGGAAGGCAGTGTAACCATGGGTGTCACGTTGCACGTTCTTAATTTATCCTACAATCCAACGTAAACTTGTGTGTGGAGTTGCGCTGTACGAGCGAAATCATATAGCAGTGCATGTTTGGCGTAACCCTGTGTGTTGTTGCGGTGCTTTTTGGAACTGTGCTTTGTATACGGAGCTAGCTTTGAGCGCCAAGGGATACCATTTCCTTGCACTATGATTATACAATGGCGTACGGACTGCATGGATTTTCCTCGATGTGCCTCTCGGAATTGAACGGTAAATTTCACTTTTTATCCGGATGGTAGGTGAACCTTAGTACCTCTATCTTAATCATGGAACTCCACTTGTTCCTCAAGTGGCGTATCTAGTATTTTGGTGGTCGTTTTAATGGTGAAATCCGATGTTTTGTTGGGTCTTCGGACGTACTTAATTAATGAATAGGAAAACGCCGCACACGTACTTAGACACTACTATTGCTAGATCATGTATACAAACCAATGCTGAGGGCAGCAGGCCTGGCAACCTTGTTTCAAAACCGCGGTTCAAAAACTTCCTCAACTCCAACACTTCGTACACTTTTTCTACACAGGGCTTTTGGTGCAAGTGTCCAAATTTGCGCTCGAGTGACCATAACGTGCTTTAAGATTGCGGAAATACTGTACACATTTGTTAATATTACACGTGAATGTTCTTATCATCACTTCCTTTGCTGTGAACGCGAGATAAAGAACATTTTAGCACGGAGTTTCAGCGAAGTCACGCATAGAAAACCACATTCAGCTCAGGTAAGCATGTAGAAAAAATAATATTTCAGTTATAAGACCACAATCTCAAAAAGGTTTTCGCACTGTGCATATAACGTCGCATCATTTGAACTCACACGTTGTCAGCATATTTTATTTCTTTGTGCGTGTGCAATACACATATTGTACGTAAAGAGTTTGATGTTTGAAATAGAAACTTGGAAATAATTTACCACAATACCCCCATTAAAATCAGTCAGGAATAGCAAAATCTTGGAAAATAACAACAACCCCCCCCCCCCCCCCCCCTTGATAAAGGTGTCTAAACATACAACCTGTTATTTCAAGATTCATGTCAGCAAAATTAGTGAAAACTAATGAGGCAGAAATAAACAATGCCAAGAGCATCTAATTTCACAGAAAACAAAAGCCTTCTTCCCTTGTATTGCACAAACAATTCCCAATTAGTCTCAAAATTAAAGGTTGTGCCAAGTTTTTACACAAATGGAGAAATACTTAAGAGAGGGCGCTAGACTGACCTAACGGTCTTAAACTGCACGAGTGCAGTTCGGGACCGTTAGGTTAGTCGAGCGCCCTCTTTTGAGTATTTTTGAGGCTGTTGAGGACAGCACATGGAATGAGACGTGATGCGATAATAAGAAAATTAATTTACTGATCGGGTAGCAAGCCGTACATTTTATATATATTGCTGATCTTCATCTCGGGCTCCGCAAGTGTCGATAATAGCCTCATCATATTGTGGAATATAAAATTATTGAGAATTTCATTCAATCATTTGTATTTTGTTGCTATGTTGGACTACATGTTCCCCTTGCCAAACAAATCTAACAAAAGTTGATGTATTTTTCTGTTGAAACAAATATGTAACATTTTTGTTCTTCTCTCAAATGGTGTCTAAAGCCCTGATGATAAATATTGTGATAAATGTCAGACTTTCATAAAAGTAAAGATGATGGTCATAACCAATAACGAAATTGAATCAATTCAGTAAGCAAAATAAAATATTTACCCAGCATCATTCACTCAGTTAAAATATTTGGAGAAGGGAAGCATACCTTTGTGTCTATTTGTGCCTATTGTGAAACTTGGGGTCTGAATCAATTCCTTTTGCAATAGCTTTAGTATGGCGTATTATGTGCACAAAGTCGGGCAAAATATGTGACGTCCCGATGACCTCATCAAAAAAGTGCATTTTGAAGGTCCTATATATACACACCGTACGTGTGATTGTGTTCAATTGTGACATGCAGATGAGCCGGCATGTATTTTAGATAAAAACGTATGTGACGTCATGTTGACATAACGACATGAAAATTGGTGGGTAGGTAGATATTGTCACTAGCATACATAAGATCCATGGAAAGTAAATAGCGCCCTCTATCGGTTGATAATTATTAGTTGATACCTTTTGGGACGGACGTAGGTCATTATTGTGTGCTGCGTCCAACCATCGATGAAGTTTCTGTTCCTTCATCTATGGTCCAGCAAATTTTTTTCATTGAAGTGTTTAAAAACTCTCCGATCTATTTGAAACTTTGCTTTGCTAACACCTTTCAAAATATTTCAAAATTTCAAAATTTGGTTTCTTAATTAAATGGCCTGCGAGTGTAAGAAACCAAGGGTTTAATCAAATTATCACGATTCTGGGTTTTTTTCTTCCAACTTATTTTTACCATTTGACTCCTTATATTTGGACGGTAATTGTTGGTAATGTAAACGGTCGCCCTAAAACACCCGGTCGCCCTATAATATAAGATTAACGGTAATCGGTCTCCCTATGTTCGAAAACGTCAATATAAGCCTACATACAAAGCTACAATAACCAACTACACAATACAAACTAAACATTGTCGTGACTTACCTTTATATTCAACTTTTCCTACTATCATCAAGTCATAGTTTTCCCATGAACGGTTACAGTTTTTAAATACAAAAGCACATATTTTCACAACATCCATAGTTCTATGTTAAATTGTTTGAATAATTACACATTATACCCACAAAAGTCTCATTTTTAGCTAAACACCAAAATTTCACATGATTTTGTAAACACAAATTTCCTCAGTTCTTATTGGTCAGTTCATACCTCCATCAAAAAAATCTCATACGTCACAAAAAAACATTTCATGTTAGTAAATTTTATAATGTTCAAAAACCTTACGCAAACGTTCTGGTAAAAATTACTGAACACCTCCCAGTTATACGTAAACTGAAACGCTCAAAACAAAAACGTAAGTAACCTATACAGATCCTAACTAAAACATTCTTAGAACGTCAACTTAAATATAGATACCAGATTGTCGGTATATATGCGCTAGTATCATTTCCAATTAAAAATCTGTAAATATTCATTCAACATTGCAAAAAATGTCGGATTCAGCCTTAAACTCAACTTTAAGGGTTTGTTTATTGTCTGTACGTTTAATTTCAAAATTTTCTTAAACGTTCCAGAAAATACATTTTTCAAACGTCACAAAAAAACGTTTAATTTAGATACATTTTCTAACATCCCCAAAACATTTTACAAACATCCCAAAAAACCGTTTCATGTAGGTACTTTTTCTAACATCCGCAAAACTTTATTAAAACGTCCTGGAAAAACCTCTCCATTTGTACCTAAACAACAACATTTTATACAAATTTTAAAAAAGACCTTTAAGACGAACACATAAGTGACCTAGTACAACCTAACCAAAACGTTTTTTAAACGTTTAATGTTTGCTGGGTTAATAACATCATCTTTAATTCATATTTTTCTGCAATATTTCTCTGTATACCTATGAAACCTATTAAACAAAATTCCCTGTCTATATTCACACCAAGTATCAAACCAATAGCACATCTTCCTCCAGAAATATAGATCCTCCAAAATTGAACGTTTTATATATAACACATGATAACCTAATCATAACATTTATATCTATAATACGTCCCTGTCTATGTACATACCAAATATATGAACCAAAATGCACTTATATCAACATAATAAAACTTTAAAAGATCCACCTTTAACGTTTCTCAATTTCACACCTGACACATCATTACATCACATCAATTTCTATCTATAACACGTCCATATCCATACAAAATAGCTTCTAAATTAACACCTTTAATATTATGTAACTCATAACATCTTCAAGACCTCGCATCAATTTCCATAAACAGATCCATATACATGTATATCAGCATGCAAAATATGCATAAACCCAATGTATGCCTGTACACCCACATGCACACAAACTACATCTTCATGTCGCAAAAACATTAAGTATAGGGCCTATAGACCTACATATTCGTAAGGTTTTGTGTCCTCAGAAATTGCTTAATCTACAAAAAGCTACCTTTACTTCTAACACCTACAAACAACATTACGGTAATATCACACACAAATTTACTCTCGCACTTGCCACAAATCATTTGCAATAAAAATAGACTAAGCAAGTATCTTCATTTTTTCAAATATGCACTAAAAAAAATATCATTTATTCCTCCAACCATTACAGAAGAACTAATCACATCATTATTTATCCAGCAAAATCTTCTCTTCCACACAGTAACCACAAAAGCTAACAAACAGGACAGGGGAAAACCCATGAGTTCTGTTCTAAAACAGACTCATAATGTCTAGTTGGCTTTTCCGAAATTTTTCGGAAAAGCCTTTGTTTTTGTTCTGATTTTTGTTTTGGCTTTTCCGACACTCCGTCGGAAAAGGCCTTGTTTTTGTTCTGATTGGGTTTTCCGAAATTTTTCGGAAAACCCTTTGTTTTTGTTCTGATTTTTGGCTTTTCCGACACTTCCAGTCGGAAAAGGCCTTGTTTTTGTTCTGATTTTTGGCTTTTCCGAAATTTTTCGGAAAAGCCATTGTTTTTGTTCTGATTTTTGGCTTTTCCGAAATTTTTCGGAAAAGCCATTGTTTTTGTTCTGATTGTTTTTTTAGCTTTTCCGCATACCTGCGGAAAAGGTATTGTTTTTGTTCCGGTTTTTTTTTTTCTTCTTCTTCATCTTTTTCTCCCCCAAACCCCATAAACTTTATGCACGTTTTTTCTAATCGGCACTTTTGCCCTTAAACAAACTTCAATCTTAATGAGAGTTGGCATACACTCAGACCCTGTACTGAACTCGTGCATATTACTCTGACGTCATGATGACGTCATCATGTATCAAATTACAAGCAATTAAAGATTAGCAGATTTAATCTTTGAAAATCAATATAAAATCAACCGTGAGAGCCCTGAACTTGATTTTTGTGGGAATTGATAGTATAATCCAGGATCTTTATTTTATCTCGTGTGCGTCAAATCACGTGACCCTTCCTTCCGGTCCAAACCGGAAGTGCCTCATCATTTGAAAGTGGAAAAAGATGGGAACTTGCTTTCAACGATGTTGGTCTCCGACTAGGTTGTACTTCACCAAAAAATTATTTGTGACGTCATAAAATGTTCGAGCGCCCTCTAGCGGCAAGTTGAAAAATGCTTAAAATGAATAATCGGTCGATGTGTGTGGCGAAGTTTGTTGAAATCACTCTATAATTGATGTATGTAATCGGCTTCACGCTAAGAACAAGTTGAGGTGGAGAAAGATTGATGACGTCACCAGACCGGAAGTTGCAATGAAAAGACCTTTAAACCTAAAAAAATTGCTGAAAAATCAACCGCAGGAGATATAATGCAGATTTCTGCTTCAGATAGCATAGTTTACATAGCTCTCGAGTTTTCCGATAATGACGTCACGATGACGTCATCAAGTATCAGATTACAAGCAACCAAAGATTTCTAGATTTAGTTTTTGAAAATCAATATAAAATCAACCGTGAGAGATCTGATTTTGCTTTAATGTGAACTGATAGAATAATCCAGGGTCTTCATTTTTGGTATTACGTGCAAAGTCACGTGACCCTTCCTTCCGGTCTAAACCGGAAGTGCCTTATAACTTGAAAGTTTAATCTTTGAAAATCAATATAAAATCAATCGAGAGAGATCTGATTTTGCTTTTTACGGGAACCGATAGAATAATCCAGGGTCTTCATTTTTTATATTATGTGCAAAGTCACGTGACCCTTCCTTCCGGTCCAAACCGGAAGTGCCTTATAATTTGAAAGTTTAATCTTTGAAAATCAATATAAAATCAATCGAGAGAGATCTGATTTTGCTTTTTACGGCAACTGATAGAATAATCCAGGGTCTTCTTTTTTTATATTACGTGCAAAGTCACGTGACCCTTCCTTCCGGTCTAAACCGGAAGTGCCTTATAACTTGAATGTTTAATCTTTGAAAATCAATATAAAATCAATCAAGAGAGATCTGACTTTGCTTTTTACGGCAACTGATAGAATAATCCAGGGTCTTCATTTTTTATATTACGTGCAAAGTCACGTGACCCTTCCTTCCGGTCCAAACCGGAAGTGCCTTACAACTTGAAAGTTTAATCTTTGAAAATCAATATAGAATCAATCGAGAGAGATCTGATTTTGCTTTTTACGGGAACCGATAGAATAATCCAGGGTCTTCATTTTTTATATTACGTGCAAAGTCACGTGACCCTTCCTTCCGGTCCAACACGGAAGTGAGATAAATTAGGGTCAATTGTCATAAATAGACGTTGTGTTTTCCCTTGAAATATAAATCGGGCAGAGGATTCGAACCCAGGCCTCTGTAGTCTAAAGCTTTCAGTGCTCTACCAATATAGCCACAACAGTAGCTAGACAAAATATTTTTACTTCAACCTTATATAGCTGTCTGAATAATGCGTGCGATGCTTGTTATATAAATTAACTTAATCATGAATATGCTTGATCGTAATAGCGGTCTAGATACGCCCATTTATGGTAATTGCCCCTAACCTTCCTAGAGAAAAAAATTTGCCACTCGAACAGCCGCGCATCGCGCATATACATCATTTGTACACAATGTACAGTGCTAACCCCACAAATAGAGTTGTAAATGATTCCCTTTTAAAATTCTGTGTTTTTAATTCTCCAAATTAAGACCATAATGACGTGAACCAACATGTACCAAAACACATCAAAGTGCGATACTTATAATCGCAAAGAAAACATATCTACAAATCTAAGGTATATTTCATGCAACCTTTATTATACTTTCACTCTTAATACTTTCACTCTTTAAACTTACTCTTTATTCCTTAATTCCTTTCATGTAAAAAAAAAAAAAAATGCAGAGCGGAAAAGCTATGTGTACTGTTCATCAACAGTCACACATCTCTCGTTTTTTCTTCTTCTCCTTCTTGTTCTTCTATCAAAAATGCCATAGACAAAGCACACGTTTTATTCTCACCGCCACTTTTGCCATTAAACAGACTTCAATCTTAATGAAAGTTTGCATAGACTAAGACCCTATACCGAACTCGTGCATATTACTCTGACGTCATGATGACGTCATCACGTGGCACGTGACGTCATCTCAAAAGTGCATTTTTGAAGGGCCTATATCTAGAGAACCCTAAGTCCGATTGAGCTCAAACTTGGTTTGTTGGTGGACCGGCTTGTGTTATAGATAAAAATCGACGTGACGTCATGATGACGTCATCATACGATTTTGCAGTAATTTTTAAAGTTTTGAACCCTTAAGCCATATCTCATCAACTGAACATGCTAATTTCGAAATTCTTTTTGTAATAGGTTTGTTAGATCATAGATACTTACATATAATTGTGAAAAATGTATGACGTCATCATGACGTCATCAAAAATGTGCTTTTTTGAAACACATATAAGGGTAGGTCCGATCGTCACAAAACTTGGTGGGTAGGCAGATATTGTCACCAGCATGCAAAATCCGAAGTGACGTCATGATGACGTCATTGGCTGATTTTCTATGATTTTTTAAATGTTTCAAATTTCATTATACACTCAAAAACTTACACTGTCATTGATCGGATTGACTACAAACTCGATCCAGGCCAAGACCACGTTGCAAATGTTTGCTTCGACGAGTACAGTTGTGATGACGTCATCGTGGGTCACGTGACGTCATCTTAAAGGTGCACACTTTCAGGTCCTATATCTAGAGAACCGTAAGTCCGATTGGGTGCAGTCTTAATGCTGATGTGCCAGGATTTGTTACAGATAAAAAATTGATGTGACGTCATGATGACGTCATCATGACGTCATCTAGAGGTAATTAAATTCAAGTCAAAATTTGGTATATTTAGCAATCTCTTGTGACAAAAACCTCAGAAGTTTTATACACTGTATTTTTGTGTACCTAATTCCAAGTTCCTATGATCATAGCTCTCTTCAGCGTCAAAATATACCCATTTCAATATTTAGCCCCAAAACAATATGATAACAAAGGAATTCTGGGAAGGCAGTGTAACCATGGGTGTCACGTTGCACGTTCTTAATTTATCCTACAATCCAACGTAAACTTGTGTGTGGAGTTGCGCTGTACGAGCGAAATCATATAGCAGTGCATGTTTGGCGTAAACCTGTGTGTTGTTGCGGTGCTTTTTGGAACTGTGCTTTGTATACGGAGCTTTGAGCGCCAAGGGATACCATTTCCTTGCACTATGATTATACAATGGCGTACGGACTGCATGGATTTTCCTCGATGTGCCTCTCGGAATTGAACGGTAAATTGGTGAAATCCGATGTTTTGTTGGGTCTTCGGACGTACTTAATTAATGAATAGGAAAACGCCGCACACGTACTTGGACACTACTATTGCTAGATCATGTATACAAACCAATGCTGAGGGCAGCAGGCCTGGCAACCTGTTTCAAAACCGCGGTTCAAAAACCTCCTCAACTCCAACACTTCGTACACTTTTTCTACACAGGGCTTTTGGTGCAAGTGTCCAAATTTGCGCTCGAGTGACCATAACGTGCTTTAAGATTGCGGAAATACTGTACACATTTGTTAATATTACACGTGAATGTTCTTATCATCACTTCCTTTGCTGTGAACGCGAGATAAAGAACATTTTAGCACGGAGTTTCAGCGAAGTCACGCATAGAAAACCACATTCAGCTCAGGTAAGCATGTAGAAAAAACAATATTTCAGTTATAAGACCACAATCTCAAAAAGGTTTTCGCACTGTGCATATAACGTCGCATCATTTGAACTCCACGTTGTCAGCATATTTTATTTCTTTGTGCGTGTACAATACACATTGTACGTAAAGAGTTTGATGTTTGAAATAGAAACTTGGAAATAATTTACCACAATACCCCCATTAAAATCAGTCAGGAATAGCAAAATCTTGGAAAATAACAACAACCCCCCCCCCCCCTCGATAAAGGTGTCTAAACATACAACCTGTTATTTCAAGATTCATGTCAGCAAAATTTGTGAAAACTAATGAGGCAGAAATAAACAATGCCAAGAGCATCTAATTTCACAGAAAACAAAAGCCTTCTTCCCTTGTATTGCACAAACAATTCCCAATTAGTCTCAAAATTAAAGGTTGTGCCAAGTTTTTACACAAATGGAGAAATACTTAAGAGAGGGCGCTAGACTGACCTAACGGTATTAAACTGCACGAGTGCAGTTCGGGACCGTTAGGTTAGTCGAGCGCCCTCTTTTGAGTATTTTTGAGGCTGTTGAGGACAGCACATGGAATGAGACGTGATGCGATAATAAGAAAATTAATTTACTGATCGGGTAGCAAGCCGTACATTTTATATATATTGCTGATCTTCATCTCGGGCTCCGCAAGTGTCGATAATAGCCTCATCATATTGTGGAATTAAACATTATTGAGAATTTCATTCAATCATTTGTATTTTGTTGCTATGTTGGACTACATGTTCCCCTTGCCAAACAAATCTAACAAAAGTTGATGTATTTTTCTGTTGAAACAAATATGTAACATTGTTGTTCTTCTCTCAAATGGTGTCTAAAGCCCTGATGATAAATATTGTGATAAATGTCAGACTTTCATAAAAGTAAAGATGATGGTCATAACCAATAACGAAATTGAATCAATTCAGTAAGCAAAATAAAATATTTACCCAGCATCATTCACTCAGTTAAGATATTTGGAGAAGGGAAGCATACCTTTGTGTCTATTTGTGCCTATTGTGAAACTTGCGGTCTGAATCAATTCCTTTTGCAATAGCTTTAGTATGGCGTATTATGTGCACAAAGTCGGGCAAAATATGTGACGTCCCGATGACCTCATCAAAAAAGTGCATTTTGAAGGTCCTATATATACACACCGTACGTGTGATTGTGTTCATTTTTTGACATGCAGATGAGCCGGCATGTATTTTAGATAAAAACGTATGTGACGTCATGTTGACATAACGACATGAAAATTGGTGGGTAGGTAGATATTGTCACTAGCATACATAATCCAAAGTGACGTCATGATGACGTCATCAACTGATTTTTCAAATGTTTTTAAATATATTTCTACTCCCAAAATTTGACAGTCATTGATCAGACTGCAATCTGGACACATGACAAGACCACATTCCGAATGTTTGCTTTCACAAGTGCCCTAGTGATGACGTCATCACGTGTCACATGACATAATCTTAAATGTGCATTTTTGAATGGCCTATATTTAGAGAACCGTAGGTCTGATTAGATCAAACGTGGTAGGCTGGTAGGTGAACATGTTATAGATGAAAATTGATGTGACGTCATGATGACGTCATCATATGATTTTATAGTATTGTTTAAGTTTTTGGACCTTAAAGCCATATATCATCAACAGAACATGCTAATTTAGAAATTCTTTTTGTAATAGGTTTGTTAGATCATACATAATTGTATATAAATGTGAAAAATGTGTGTTGTCATGAGGACGTCATCACAAAATGTGCTTTTTTTGAAACACGTATAAGGGTACATCCGATCGTCACGAAAATTGGTGGGTATACAGATATTGTCACAAGAATGCAAACTCCGAAGTGACGTCATTATGTGTCACGTGACGTCACCTTAAAGGTGCGTTTTTAAAAGGGGCCATATCTAGACAGTTGTTGGACCGATTAGGGTGAAACCTGGTATGTTGAAAGGCCGGTAATTGAATATGATGTTAACATGGTTACGTTTTTGAATCTGTAAGCCATATCCCGTCAACAGAACAAACTACTTTCGAAATTCTTTTTGAAATAAGTTTGTTAGGTCATAAATAATATGTAAAAAATAGAGGCGATTGATGTGGAACATCATAATGACGTTATTAAAGGCGTAATTTATAGACACATATAAATTGGTAGATCCGTCGGATTGTCACGAAACTTGGTGGGTAGTCGAATTTCTCATTAGTAGGCAATATTCTAAGTGACATTATAGTATAGGCCTACGAAACTCAATACTGTTTTTATTCTGTAAAACAACGTACTTTAGTATTATAGAAAAACTGCATCTCACGCAGCAAAACAATCTTTCACCAAACAAAAAACAAAAACGGAAAAGCCATGTGTTCTGTTAAAACAGACACACTATATCTAGTTTTTTTTCTTCTTCTTCTTCTTCTTCTTCTCCTTCTTCTTGTTCTTCTATCAAAAATGCCATAGACAAAGCACACGTTTTATTCTCGCCGCCACTTTTGCCATTAAACAGACTTCAATCTTAATGAGAGTTTGCATAGACTTGGACCCTATACCGAAGTAGTGCCTATTACTCTGACGTCATGATGACGTCATCACGTGGCACGTGACGTCATCTCAAAAGTGCGTTTTTGAAGGGCCTATATCTAGAGAACCCCAAGTCCGATTGACCTCAAACTTGGTTTGTGGGTGGACCGGCTTGTGTTATAGATGAAAATCGACGCGACGTCATGATGACGTCATCATACGATTTTGCAGTAATTTTTAAAGTTTTGAACCCTTAAGCCATATCTCATCAACTGAACATGCTAATTTCGAAATTCTTTTTGTAATAGGTTTGTTAGATCATAGATACTTACATATAAATGTGAAAAATGTATGACGTCATCATGACGTCATCAAAAATGTGCTTTTTTGAAACACATATAAGAGTAGGTCCGATCGTCACAAAAAGTGGTGGGTAGGCAGATATTGTCACTAGCATGCAAAATCCGAAGTGACGTCATGATGACGTCATCGGCTGATTTTCTATGATTTTTTTAATGTTTCAAATTTCATTATACACTCAAAAACTTACACTGTCATTGATCAGATTGACTACAAACTCGATCCAGGCCAAGACCACGTAGCAAATGTTTGCTTCGACAAGTACAGTTGTGATGACGTCATCGTGGGTCACGTGACGTCATCTTAAAGGTGCACACTTTAAGGTCCTATATCTAGAGAACCGTAAGTCCGATTGGGTGCAGTCTTAATGCTGATAGGCCAGGATTTGTTACAGATACAAACAAATTATGTGACGTCATGATGACGTCATGATGACGTCATCTAGAGGTCATTAAATTCAAGTCAAAATTTGGTATATTTAGCAATCTCTTATGACAAAAACCTTCGGAAGTGTTATACACTGTATTTTTGTGTACCTAATTCCAAGTTCTTATGATCATAGCTCACTCCAGCGTCAAAATATACCCATTTCAATATTTAGCCCCCAAACAATATGATAACAAAGGAATACTGGGAGGGCAGTGTAACCATGGGTGTCATGTTGCACGTTTCTACAATCCAACGTAAACGTGTGTGGAGTTGCGCTGTACGAGCAAAGTCAGTGTAGCAGTGCATGTTCGAGCTCTGTCTTTTTGCTCTGGTTGTAGCGTTTTTAGTGTGGCATTTTGCCCAATTTTTGCAGGGTTGGTCAATTTCAACTTATAGACCACCCTGGTCATTCTTTTGGTCAATTTTTTGGTGTTTTTGTTGAGTTTTTAGAGGGTTTTTGGGGGTATTTTTGGTCACTGCTGTTGTGTATAAGTTCTACACACAGCAGCGTTTCTTTTGTTTGCACGTACGGCTTGTGGCAGTGCACAGCCCTACGTAGCGTTTGTTAAGCTTTTGTGTTCAGTGCACAGCCCCCAGTCTTCGGTTACGTAAGCATCCGGAGTACTGCGTGGGCTGTGTTATTTCTTTTGAATAGGCGGGCAAAGGTATTTGCCCTCCTTTCTTTCTTTTTCTCAGCACTGTCAAAGTAGACAGTGCTTGTATATATATATACATAATTCTTAGCCTGTTCGCCTTGCTATCTGCAGTGCGATAGCAAGGTATTTATCTTCTTTCGGCACCAATACAGTTTATTGGTGCCATTTGTATTATCCTAGTAGGATAAATTCATTCGTTCAACCGGACTAGGCAGTTGCTAGCCGGTTCCTTTTTTTGCCTACCCCAGTTGGGTTAGTTTTTCTTTACGTTTCCCCTTTTTCCCTTAGGAATGCCTTCACAAGCATTCTCCCCCCGGCGCCTCCGAGCCTTCGAACTGAAAGTCGATGGCAAAGAGGCGCCTAGTGATGTGTTTAAGGTCCTCCGGGAGGTCGGGGTTATCCCCAAAGACCACTTGGAGGCCTTACAACCTCTACCCGGCGGCAGATTTGACGTCACTTTCAAGTCTGCCGCATTAGCCCAACGTTTTGGGCCAGTTTTGGCGGGGCGTCCCGGTTGCCATGTGTCGTCATTTGGCGCCGTGACGCTCGTCACTGTCAAGTTTGTGGAGGTGGACTTGGACGACAACGTCGTCCGGTCCATCCTCTCACGCTTTGGGAAGGTTCAGAAGGGTAGGTTTCAAACCTACCCGGATGAGCCTTCCGTTTTTACTGGCACCCGGCAGTACCTCATGTCGGATGTCAAGTCCATCCCTTCGGTTCTCCGCATCGGGAACCGCAACGCCTGGGTGTCCCACTTGGGACAGACCAGGACCTGTGCCCGATGCGGGGACCCTGGCCACACGGCCAATAAATGTAACACCGTGAGGTGTTACAAGTGTTTGGAGGTGGGACACACTTCCTCCGAGTGTCCAAACTCGGTGAAGTGCACTTTTTGCGGGGAGGCGGGGCACAACTTTCAGCGGTGCCCCAAATCCTACGCAACTAAAGTTAAGCCTACCAAACGGTGGGCTGATGTAGTGGTGCAGGAGCCAACTCCTCCTGCACCACCCCCTAGTCAAGAGCCTTCCGCTGCGTCTGCATCCGCAGCTGCGGCGGCAGACAAATCGGAAGGCTCCACGCCCGTTTCGTCTTCGTCTTCGGACGGAGACACTATTTCTGGGGACGACAGCCCGCAGACGTCCTCTTTTAAGTTGCCTCGAGCGTCCTGCCTTGGATGTTCGGGGATTGTAGGTCCGTTTGAGGCGCGCTCCGAGTGGAAATGTTTCCACTGCGAGCGTGCCATCATTCGGACTACTAGTTTTAGCCTTGTCGGTTGCGCCGGTTGCACGGGCGTTAACTCGCAGCCAACTTTGGTCTGCGACAAACCCGCGTGCCTGGAGGCCGCGACCGATAGGGTTAATCCCTTTGTAGTCCCGCGAGGGGGGAGGAAGAAGACGAAGAGGGCTCGTCCTTCCTCAGATTCGGACTCCCCATCCTCCGGGTCAATTCCCCAGAAACGTTTTTCTGGGAAGCCCGGATCTAGACTCTCCGAATCTTCGGACTCGGAAGAGGATAGACCCGGGAAGGAGATTCTTCCTCCCCTCTCACCTTTGTTTCCTTCTGTGGAGACTATTCCTGCTACTCAACCTAGCCTGTCCGGCTCCTCGGGGTCCGGGGAGTCGGACATGGACGAGCAGGGTGGAGATGAGGACGAATTTTTGTCCTCGGCAGAATCTCCCCCTAGCCCAACCCCTGGGGCGGAATCGCCCCCTTAGTTTTTTGTATCCATAATTCACAATATGGTCGCCATTCTTACACTTAATGTCCAGGGCATGCGCGCTCCCGTAAAGAGGAGACAAGTTTTTGAGTTGTGTGGAGATTACGATATTTCCTGTCTTCAGGAATGTCATATCTCCTCCAACTCCGATTTAGCTGCTTGGCAGGCAGAATGGAAGGGCAGGATGTTTGCCAGTTTTGGCACATTCAACTCCTGTGGTACCATCATCCTTCTGCCTGCTAAAAGCCCCTTCGTTTTTTCTGATCCTTCCTTCGATACTGAGGGGAGGATCGTTTCTGGTATTTTGCGTGGTCCTGGCAGCGGGTCGGGGGTGCGACTTTGCACAATTTATGCCCCCACCAATGCCAGGTCGCGCCGTCTCTTCTTTGCAGGTTTAGGCGTATACCTGACGGGTAACTTTCCCATTCTGCTGACGGGCGATTTTAATTGTGTTTCAGATGTAGCTTTAGATCACCGAGGTTCCGATAACACACGTTGTGGAATCGGGGCCAAGGAGATCGAACATCTGCTTTCTGATTTTGACCTTCGAGACTGCTGGCGGTCTCTTCACCCGTCGGACGTTTCTTATACATGGCGTAATGCGGCTAACACACTATCCAGCCGGCTAGACCGTTTTTACGTGTCGAACCTGGTTGATGTGGTGTCTTGCCAGCATGAGCCATGTTATTTTAGCGACCATGATTGTGTAGTTATGGATTTTCCTTTACCGGAGAAAGCACGTGTTGGTGGAGGTTTTTGGAAATGTAATGTTTCCGTCCTTGCCGACGCGGGTTTTCAACGGGAATTCCGTTGTGCTTGTGCGGGTTGGCGGTCTCTCAAGGAGGGGTACGACAACGAGCTCCTCTGGTGGGAGGACGTCAAATCCCGCATAAAGCGTTTTATCATTTCCTTTTCTTGTCGCTTGGCAAGAAAGAAGCGGAAGCGTAGGGAGTCACTTTTGTCTTCCCTGCGCTCCGTTACTTCTGATTTAGATGCCGGGAGGTGTGACGCTGCCACTCTTTCCCGGCATAACGAAATCAAGGAGGCCCTTCAAGAATTGGACGACTTCGAAGCGGAGGGTGCCCGAATCCGCTCGCGAGTTCGGGAACTCGAGGAAGGGGAGAAGCCGTCCAAGTATTTTTTTCATCTAGAATCCTCCCAGGCTCGAAAGAAAATTATTTCTTCCGTCCGTAACCCACGGGGAGACATCGTTACATCCTCCGGAGAAATTTCTACCGTTTATCGAGATTTCTTTCTCGACCTTTTTTCTGAAGAGCCTGTGGAGGTTGACTCACAGGGCCCTTTTCTTGACTCTTTGTCTACACTTGTAGATGAAGAGAGCCGCATTGACTTGGACAGTCCACTTGAATTGTCTGAGCTCGGTGCGGCCCTTCGTAGCATGGCCAACGGTAAGACTCCCGGAGGGGACGGCCTGCCCAGGGAATTCTACGTGAATTTTTGGGACATGGTCGGCCCCGACCTTCTTGGGGTCTTCCATTGTGCCTTTAAACTAAATCATTTAGGTGATTCCCAACGTTTGGGGATCATAACACTTTTGGAGAAGGTTGGGGATCCGCTTGATCCCAAAAACAAGCGCCCCATCTCTCTCCTTAATGTTGATTATAAGATCCTGTCGAAGGCCTTGTGCCTCCGTTTGGGTAATGTTTTACCTGACATAGTCGGTCAATTTCAGACTTGTGGCGTCAAGGGGAGGTCCATCCATGATAATACCAGACTCCTTCGGGATCTGGTAGCATACGTGGATGGAAGGAACCTTGACTGCCTCGTTATTTCCCTCGACCAGCAGAAGGCCTTCGACAGGGTCAATTGGGATTTCCTTTTTAAGGTCCTAGACCACTTTGGTTTTGGGCCGAATTTCCGGCACTGGATTAAGCTGTTATACACAGATATATCCAGTGCAGTCTTGGTGAATGGGGTTGTTTCCGACCCCTTTTTTGTCACGAGGGGTGTAAGGCAAGGTTGCCCTCTCTCCCCTCTTCTATATGTCCTTTTTATTGAGCCTTTTGCTCAGACAGTCCTCAATGATCGCCGCGTGACTGGTTTGGCAATGCCCGGGGCCAATGGCTTGCAATGCAAAGTGTTGCAGTACGCTGACGACACGACCTGCATTGTAAGGGATTGCCAATCTCTCAGGCGGCTTTTTGGGATCATTGATTTTTTTTCGCGCGCGAGCGGGTCTCGCTTAAATCTTGCCAAGTCGAAAGGCTTGGTCTTTGGCTCCTGGCCCGATTGCCTTCCCGATCTGGTCCCTATTCAGTGGACCACCGACCCGATCAAGATCAACGGTGTCTGGGTTGGCAAGGGGGACATGGGCCCTTTTAATTGGAAAGCGCGGCTTCCCAAACTGCAGTCCTCTTTGGACAGCTGGAAAAGGGGGACGTTTTCCCTCTTAGGTAAGGTATTGCTGGTCAATACCTTAATTCTATCACCTTTGTTTTTTCTGGCTCCGGTTTATCCACTTCCACTTGCAGTAGAGCGGACTATAAACCGAGCTATTTTTTCCTTCATTTGGTCGGGCAAGACTGAACTCGTCCGGAGGACAGTTCTTGTCCAGTCCCTAGCCAAGGGCGGGTTGGGTGTTACCAACCTCCGCGACAAATGTGACGCCTTTTTCGTTCTTGGGGTAAAGGCCTTGTTGGGCGATGGGGGCCCACCCTTGAGATTTTTTTCTCTATACTGGGTGGCCTTGTCGCTCCGCCGGGTCTTTCCCCCGAATTGGTGGCGGAACGATGTTCCTCACGCTTTTTCGCCCACGGGCTATTATAAGCAGTTTTGCAAGCTGGTCTTGCTGGCTGTCGAGATTTCCCCGGACATTGATTGGGGGCCGGCGTCGGTTCGCAGTCTTTGCGAGCTTTTTGCAGGCCAACGTCCTAATCAGCGTCCGGCTTGCAACATTTCTGACATCGGTCAGCTTTTTAAAGTTTGTCATGCCTCCAATTTGAGCAACCGACTTCGGGACTTAAATTGGAGGATCGTTTGGGGGGCACTTAAGACTTCTCAACGTCTTTTTAGTTGGGGTATAGGGGACGGCAAGTGCCCTCGGGTCGGCTGTGCCGCTCCCGAGACACTTTGTCATATTTTTTGGGACTGTTCCTTTGTTTACAATTTGTGGGCTTGGGTTGAGCATCTTGGATGTAAAGCACAAGCCCGACGTTTTTCTCTTACACGTTCCTATGTCCTCTACGGGTCTGGTGTGGACACTAACCCGGAGTCCCTTTTGATTTGGTTTTTAATTTGCACGGTGAGGCGGCTGGTTTGGCTTTCGCGTTGCGAGACATTGTATGATGGATCCCGACAGGATGCCGACCAGGTACTTCTCCGTGTCAAGGGTTCAATTAGGGCACGGCTCCAAGCAGACTTTGCCCGGCTGGACCGGACAAAGTTTCGCACCATTTGGTGTGTGCGAGGAGCCGTTTGTACTGTTAGAGACGACCGATTGGTCTTTTACCTTTGATTCCCTTGACGTCTGTCTTTGGAGCTTCTGTCTCCTGTTCTTTTTATCTGAGCTCATTTGCTCCTGTGTTTTGCTTGTTATTATAAGTCTTGTCTATCGCTTGTTACTTGTACCATTTCGTTTACCGTTTTTGGTTGAAGACAGGGGGGGTCGTACCCCCTCATGGTAATGCATGGGTAGCGAGGCTGCACTGTCTTCGTGTAATGTGCTTGTTTAGTGTTTGTTTTTTGATGTTCAAATTTAGTCAGGGGTAGGGGGGCTCGAAGCCTCACGTACCTAGGTATAGCGTGGCTATCCTACCCCGGGGACTTTAGATGTCCCCAAAACTTAAAAATGGCGATACACGCAGCTCTGCAGTGCATGCAGCGTGTACCAATGGTGTAAGGTGGCTCAGAAGGGACATCGCAAATCGTGCGATATCAAAAATCCCATAGGCAATGCACGTTTCATTCTCGCCGGCGCTTTTGCCATTAAACAGATCTTTCATCTTGATGAAAGTTTGCGTAGACTACTGAGACCCTGTGCTGAAATCGTGCATATTGCTCTGACGTCATCATGACGTCATCTTACGATTTTATAGTATTGTTTAAGTTTTTGGACCTTAAAGCCATATATTATCAACAGAACATGCTAATTTAGAAATTCTTTTTGTAATAGGTTTGTTAGATCATACATAATTTGATGTCAATGTGAAAAATGTGTGATGTCATAATGACGTCATCAAAAATGTGCTTTTTAAAAACACGTATAAGGGGACATCCGATCGTCACGAAAATTGGTGGGTGTACAGATATTGTCACAAGAATGCAAAATCCGAAGTGACGTCATGATGACATCATCGGCTGATTTTTTTTTTTCTTCTCCTTCTTGTTCTTCTATCAAAAATGCCATAGACAAAGCACACGTTTTATTCTCGCCGCCACTTTTGCCATTAAACAGACTTCAATCTTAATGAGAGTTTGCATAGACTTGGACCCTATACCGAAGTAGTGCCTACTACTCCGACGTCATGATGACGTCATCACGTGGCACGTGACGTCATCTCAAAAGTGCGTTTTTGAAGGGCCTATATCTAGAGAACCCTAAGTCCGATTGAGCTCAAACTTGGTTTGTTGGTGGACCGGCTTGTGTTATAGATGAAAATCGACATGACGTCATGATGACGTCATCATACGATTTTGCAGTAATTTTTAAAGTTTTGAACCCTTAAGCCATATCTCATCAACTGAACATGCTAATTTCGAAATTCCTTTTGTAATAGGTTTGTTAGATCATAGATACTTACATATAAATGTGAAAAATGTATGACGTCATCATGACGTCATCAAAAATGTGCTTTTTTGAAACACATATATGAGTAGGTCCGATCGTCACAAAAATTGGTGGGTAGGCAGATATTGTCACTAGCATGCAAAATCCGAAGTGACGTCATGATGACGTCATCGGCTGATTTTCTATTATTTGTTTAATGTTTCAAATCTCATTATACACTCAAAAACTTACACTGTCATTGATCAGATTGATTACAAACTCGATCCAGGCCAAGACCACGTTGCAAATGTTTGCTTCGACAAGTACAGTTGTGATGACGTCATCGTGGGTCACGTGACGTCATCTTAAAGGTGCACATTTTAAGGTCCTATATCTAGAGAACCGTAAGTCCGATTGGGTGCAGTCTTAATGCTGATAGGCCAGGATTTGTTACAGATAAACAAAATTGATGTGACGTCATGATGACGTCATCTAGAGGTCATTACATTCAAGTCAAAATTTGGTATATTTAGCAATCTCTTATGACAAAAACCTTCGGAAGTGTTATACACTGTATTTTTGTGTACCTAATTCCAAGTTCTGCATCTCACGCAGCAAAACAATCATTCACCAAACAAAAAACAAAAACGGAAAAGCCATGTGTTCTGTTAAAACAGACACTATATCTAGTTTTTTTTCTTCTTCTTCTTCTTTTAGTTCCGACCAAAAGCCCATAGACTTTGTACACGAATTTTCTCGGCGGCACTTTAGGTCTTAAAAAACCTCAGATCTTAACCAAACTTACCTCAAACATAGACCCTAAGCTGACATATTGCGTCGAAGAGTGACGTCATGATGACGTCATCAAGTGATTTTTTATGAATTTTTGAATTTTTAAAATCGTAACATTCTTTTCAATATATCTAGCGAACAAAACAAGATATTTTCAAAATTCTTTTTCTTATAGCTTTGGTATGTCTCAAAGATATGCCCTAAATTGCGAAAATTGTGTGACGTCATGATGACGTCATCAAAAATGTGTTTTTTTGTTAACGCATGTAAGGGTCAATCCGATTACAAAAATGTATATATTGAATTTTCCTGTACCCAATTCCAAAATTTCATGATCGTGGCTCACTCAAGTAAGAAATGACAGCCATTTCAAAATTTAGACCAAATTCAATATAACACAAAGGAATTCTGGGACGGGCTGATAACCATGGCTATTATGAGCTTGCTGTTTATAAAAGGGGTTGATTTCTAGTCTTTTTTCAAGTCGCTGAATTTTTGAAGTTTTAAAATCGTAACATTCTTTTCAATATATCTAGCGAACAAAACAAGATATTCTCAAAATTATTTTTGTTACAGCTTTGGTATGTCTCAAAGATATGCCCTAAATGGCGAAAATTGTGTGACGTCATGATGACGTCATCAACAATATTTTTTTTTTTTAACGCATGTAAGGGTCAATCTGATTACAAAAATGTATACATTGTATTTTTCTGTACCCAATTCCAAAATTTCATGATCGTGGCTCACTCAAGTAAGAAATAACAGCCATTTCAAAATTTAGACCAAATTCAATATAACACAAAGGAATTCTGGGACGGGCTGGATAACCATGGCTATTATGAGCTTGCTGTTTATAAAAGGGGTTGATTTCTAGTCTTTTTTCAAGTCGCTGAATTTTTGAAGTATTAAAATCGTAACATTCTTTTCAATATATCTAGCGAACAAAACAAGATATTTTCAAAATTCTTTTTGTTATAGCTTTGGTATGTCTCAAAGATATGCCCTAAAAGGCGAAAATTGTGTGACGTCATGATGACGTCATCAAAAATATTTGTTTCTTTTACGCATGTAAGGGTCAATCCGATTACAAAAATGTATACATTGTATTTTTCTGTACCCAATTCCAAAATTTCATGATCGTGGCTCACTCAAGTAAGAAATGACAGCCATTTCAAAATTTAGACCAAATTCAATATAACACAAAGGAATTCTGGGACGGGCTGATAACCATGGCTATTATGAGCTTGCTGTTTATAAAAGGGGTTGATTTCTAGTCTTTTTTCAAGTCGCTGAATTTTTGAAGTTTTAAAATCGTAACATTCTTTTCAATATATCTAGCGAACAAAACAAGATATTTTCAAAATTATTTTTGTTACAGCTTTGGTATGTCTCAAAGATATGCCCTAAATGGCGAAAATTGTGTGACGTCATGATGACGTCATCAACAATATTTTTTTTTTTAAACGCATGTAAGGGTCAATCTGATTACAAAAGGGTATACATTGAATTTTCCTGTACCTAATTCCAAAATTTCGTGATCGTGGCTCACTCAAGTAAGAAATAGGAGCCATTTCAAAATGTAGACCAAATTCAATATAACACAAAGGAATTCTGGGAAGGGCTGATAACCATGGCTTAAATGTGCATGCTGTTTATAAAAGGGTTGATTTGTAGTCTTTTTTCAAGTCGCTGAATTCTTGAAGTTTTATAATCGTAACATTCTTTTCACTATATCTAGCGAACAAAACAAGATATTTTCAAAATTCTTTTTGTTATAGCTTTGGTATGTCTCAAAGATATGCCCTAAAAAGCGAAAATTGTGTGACGTCATGATGACGTCATAAAAAAAAAAATTTTCAAGTCGATAGAATATTGCCCATAGCATTTGTAAACGTTTACTTTCTTACCGGCCACATTGGCTACTTTTAAACTTGGCAGACACTTACCCCAACTGCTCACAATGTGTGCCGAACTTTTACGTCCTGGTGACGTCATCACATGTCACGTGACGTCATCTTAAAGGGGCATTTTTCGAAGCCATATATCTACAAAAGTGCAAGTCCGATTCAGTTGGAACGTAAGGTATGCCACCTGGTGTTATAGATGAAAATTGACATGACGTTATGATCAAGTCATAACATGTCACGTGGTGTCATCTTAAAGGGGCAGTTTTTGAAGCCATATATATACAAAATTACAAGTTCGATTAAGTTGAAAAATAATATCTAGGTAGCCCAGTAGGTTTATAGCTGAAAATTGACATGACATTATCATGATGTCATCACATGTCACGTGACGTCATCTTAAAGGGGCAGTTTTTGAAGCCATATCTACAAAAGTCTGGTGGGTAGGCAGACTAATTGACACAAGCAAGCAAAAATCGCAGTGTCATCATAAAAAATAATGCGGAAAAGCCCTATGTTCTGTTCAGCGAAGAGACATAGAGTCCTAGTTTTTTTTCTTCTTCTTCTTCTTCTTCTTCTCCTTCTTGTTCTTCTATCAAAATTGCCATAGACAAAGCACACGTTTTATTCTCGCCGCCACTTTTGCCATTAAACAAACTTTAATCTTAATGAGAGTTTGCATAGACTTGGACCCTGTACCGAACTCGTGCATATTACTCTGACGTCATGATGACGTCATCACGTGGCACGTGACGTCATCTCAAAAGTGCGTTTTTGAAGGGCCTATATCTAGAGAACCCTAAGTCCGATTCAGATCAAACTTGGTTTGTTGGTGGACCGGCTTGTGTTATAGATGAAAATCGACGTGACGTCATGATGACGTCATCGTACGATTTTGCAGTAATTTTTAAAGTTTTAAACCCTTAAGCCATATCTCATCAACTGAACATGCTAATTTCGAAATTCTTTTTGTAATAGGTTCGTTAGATCATAGATACTTACATATAAATGTGAAAAATGTATGACGTCATCATGACGTCATCAAAAATGTGCTTTTTTGAAATACATATAAGGGTAGGTTCGATCGTCACAAAAATTGGTGGGTAGGCAGATATGGTCACTAGCATGCATAATCCGAAGTGACGTCATGATGACGTCATCCGCTGATTTTCTATGATTTTTTTAATGTTTCAAATTTCATTATACACTCAAAAACTTACACTGTCATTGATCAGATTGACTACAAACTCGATCCAGGCCAAGACCACGTTGCAAATGTTTGCTTTGACAAGTACAGTTGTGATGACGTCATCGTGGGTCACGTGACGTCATCTTAAAGGTGCACACTTTAAGGTCCTATATCTAGAGAACCGTAAGTCCGATTGGGTGCAGTCTTAATGCTGATGTGCCAGGATTTGTTACAGATAAAAAAATTGATGTGACGTCACAATGACGTCATTATCACGTCATCTAGAGGTCATTAAATTCAAGTCAAAATTTGGTATATTTAGCAATCTCTTATGACAAAAACCTTCAGAAGTTTTATACACTGTATTTTTGTGTACCTAATTCCAAGTTCCCATGATCATAGCTCACTTCAGCGTCAAAATATACCCATTTCAATATTTAGCCCCAAAACAATATGATAACAAAGGAATTCTGGGAAGGCAGTGTAACCATGGGTGTCGCGTTGCACGTTCTTAATTTATCCTACAATCCAACGTAAACTTGTGTGTGGAGTTGCGCTGTACGAGCGAAATCATATAGCAGTGCATGTTTGGCGTAAACCTGTGTGTTGTTGCGGTGCTTTTTGGAACTGTGCTTTGTATACGGAGCTAGCTTTGAGCGCCAAGGGATACCATTTCCTTGCACTATGATTATACAATGGCGTACGGACTGCATGGATTTTCCTCGATGTGCCTCTCGGAATTGAACGGTAAATTTCACTTTTTATCCGGATGGTAGGTGAACCTTAGTACCTCTATCTTAATCATGGAACTCCACTTGTTCCTCAAGTGGCGTATCTAGTATTTTGGTGGTCGTTTTAATGGTGAAATCCGATGTTTTGTTGGGTCTTCGGACGTACTTAATTAATGAATAGGAAAACGCCGCACACGTACTTAGACACTACTATTGCTAGATCATGTATACAAACCAATGCTGAGGGCAGCAGGCCTGGCAACCTTGTTTCAAAACCGCGGTTCAAAAACTTCCTCAACTCCAACACTTCGTACACTTTTTCTACACAGGGCTTTTGGTGCAAGTGTCCAAATTTGCGCTCGAGTGACCATAACGTGCTTTAAGATTGCGGAAATACTGTACACATTTGTTAATATTACACGTGAATGTTCTTATCATCACTTCCTTTGCTGTGAACGCGAGATAAAGAACATTTTAGCACGGAGTTTCAGCGAAGTCACGCATAGAAAACCACATTCAGCTCAGGTAAGCATGTAGAAAAAATAATATTTCAGTTATAAGACCACAATCTCAAAAAGGTTTTCGCACTGTGCATATAACGTCGCATCATTTGAACTCACACGTTGTCAGCATATTTTATTTCTTTGTGCGTGTGCAATACACATATTGTACGTAAAGAGTTTGATGTTTGAAATAGAAACTTGGAAATAATTTACCACAATACCCCCATTAAAATCAGTCAGGAATAGCAAAATCTTGGAAAATAACAACAACCCCCCCCCCCCCCCCCCCTTGATAAAGGTGTCTAAACATACAACCTGTTATTTCAAGATTCATGTCAGCAAAATTAGTGAAAACTAATGAGGCAGAAATAAACAATGCCAAGAGCATCTAATTTCACAGAAAACAAAAGCCTTCTTCCCTTGTATTGCACAAACAATTCCCAATTAGTCTCAAAATTAAAGGTTGTGCCAAGTTTTTACACAAATGGAGAAATACTTAAGAGAGGGCGCTAGACTGACCTAACGGTCTTAAACTGCACGAGTGCAGTTCGGGACCGTTAGGTTAGTCGACCGCCCTCTTTTGAGTATTTTTGAGGCTGTTGAGGACAGCACATGGAATGAGACGTGATGCGATAATAAGAAAATTAATTTACTGATCGGGTAGCAAGCCGTACATTTTATATATATTGCTGATCTTCATCTCGGGCTCCGCAAGTGTCGATAATAGCCTCATCATATTGTGGAATATAAAATTATTGAGAATTTCATTCAATCATTTGTATTTTGTTGCTATGTTGGACTACATGTTCCCCTTGCCAAACAAATCTAACAAAAGTTGATGTATTTTTCTGTTGAAACAAATATGTAACATTTTTGTTCTTCTCTCAAATGGTGTCTAAAGCCCTGATGATAAATATTGTGATAAATGTCAGACTTTCATAAAAGTAAAGATGATGGTCATAACCAATAACGAAATTGAATCAATTCAGTAAGCAAAATAAAATATTTACCCAGCATCATTCACTCAGTTAAAATATTTGGAGAAGGGAAGCATACCTTTGTGTCTATTTGTGCCTATTGTGAAACTTGGGGTCTGAATCAATTCCTTTTGCAATAGCTTTAGTATGGCGTATTATGTGCACAAAGTCGGGCAAAATATGTGACGTCCCGATGACCTCATCAAAAAAGTGCATTTTGAAGGTCCTATATATACACACCGTACGTGTGATTGTGTTCAATTGTGACATGCAGATGAGCCGGCATGTATTTTAGATAAAAACGTATGTGACGTCATGTTGACATAACGACATGAAAATTGGTGGGTAGGTAGATATTGTCACTAGCATACATAATCCAAAGTGACGTCATGATGACGTCATCAACTGATTTTTCAAATGTTTTTAAATATATTTCTACTCCCAAAATTTGACAGTCATTGATCAGACTGCAATCTGGACACATGACAAGACCACATTCCGAATGTTTGCTTTCACAAGTGCCCTAGTGATGACGTCATCACGTGTCACATGACATCATCTTAAATGTGCATTTTTGAATGGCCTATATTTAGAGAACCGTAGGTAGGCTGGTAGGTGAACATGTTATAGATGAAAATTGATGTGACGTCATGATGACGTCATCATATGATTTTATAGTATTGTTTCAGTTTTTGGACCTTAAAGCCATATATCATCAACAGAACATGCTAATTTCGAAATTCTTTTTGCAATAGGTTTGTCAGGTCATAGATGCATACATATAAATGTGAAAAATGTGTGACGTCATGATGACGCCATCAAAAATGTGCTTTTTTGAAACATGTATAAGGGTAGGCCCGATTGCCATGAAAATTGGTGGGTAGGTAGATATTGTCACTAGTATGCAAAATCCGAAGTGACGTCATGATGACGTCATTGGCTGATTTTCTATGAATTTTTCAATGTTTTATATTTAATTCTACTCTCAAAATTGTACACTGTAATTCATCAGATTGACACCAAATATGACACAAACCAAGACCACGTGTGAAGTGTTTGTTTAGACAAGTGCCGTTGTGATGACCTCATTGTGGGTCACGTGACGTCATCTTAAAGTTGCACACTTTAAGGTCCTATTTCTAGAGAACCGTAAATTTGATTGGGTTCAATATAGGTATGCAGGTAGACAAGGATGTCTTATTGATGGAAATGGATGTGACGTCATGATGACGTAATCGTACGAATTTATAGTAATTTTAAATTTGTTTAATTTTTAAGCCATATCTCATTAACAGAACATGTTAATTTCGAAATTCTTTTTGTAACAGGTTTGATAGGTCATAGATATCTAGACAAAAATGAGAACAATTTTGGGAGGTCTATAAAATTAAAACGCGTTTACCATAACACGCTTTTCTGGGGAATGAGGGCACACCATAATATAAAACAAATGGAAGAGCCATGGAAAGTAAATAGCGCCCTCTATCGGTTGATAATTATTAGTTGATACCTTTTGGGACGGACGTAGGTCATTATTGTGTGCTGCGTCCAACCATCGATGAAGTTTCTGTTCCTTCATCTATGGTCCAACAAAATTATTTCATTGAAGTGTTTAAAAACTCTCCGATTTATTTGAAACTTTGCTTTGCTAACACCTTTCAAAATATTTCAAAATTTCAAAATTTGGTTTCTTAATTAAATGGCCTGCGAGTGTAAGAAACCAAGGGTTTAATCAAATTATCACGATTCTGGGTTTTTTTCTTCCAACGTATTTTTAGCATTTGACTCCTTATATTTGGACGGTAATTGTTGGTAATGTAAACGGTCGCCCTAAAACACCCGGTCGCCCTATAATATAAGATTAACGGTAATCGGTCTCCCTATGTTCGAAAACGTCAATATAAGCCTACATACAAAGCTACAATAACCAACTACACAATACAAACTAAACATTGTCGTGACTTACCTTTATATTCAACTTTTCCTACTATCATCAAGTCATAGTTTTCCCATGAACGGTTACAGTTTTTAAATACAAAAGCACATATTTTCACAACATCCATAGTTCTATGTTAAATTGTTTGAATAATTACACATTATACCCACAAAAGTCTCATTTTTAGCTAAACACCAAAATTTCACATGATTTTGTAAACACAAATTTCCTCAGTTCTGATTGGTCAGTTCATACCTCCAAAAAATATTCCAAACGTCACAAAAAAACATTTCATGTTAGTAAATTTTATAATGTTCAAAAACCTTACGCAAACGTTCTGGTAAAAATTACTGAACACCTCCCAGTTATACGTAAACTGAAACGCTCAAAACAAAAACGTAAGTAACCTATACAGATCCTAACTAAAACATTCTTAGAACGTCAACTTAAATATAGATACCAGATTGTCGGTATATATGCGCTAGTATCATTTCCAATTAAAAATCTGTAAATATTCATTCAACATTGCAAAAAATGTCGGATTCAGCCTTAAACTCAACTTTAAGGGTTTGTTTATTGTCTGTACGTTTAATTTCAAAATTTTCTTAAACGTTCCAGAAAATACATGTTTCAAACGTCACAAAAAAACGTTTAATTTAGATACATTTTCTAACATCCCCAAAACATTTTACAAACATCCCAAAAAAACGTTTCATGTAGGTACTTTTTCTAACATCCGCAAAACTTTATTAAAACGTCCTGGGAAAAACCTCTCCATTTGTACCTAAACAACAACATTTTATACAAATTTTAAAAAAGACCTTTAAGACGAACACATAAGTGACCTAGTACAACCTAACCAAAACGTTTTTTAAACGTTTAATGTTTGCTGGGTTAATAACATCATCTTTAATTCATATTTTTCTGCAATATTTCTCTGTATACCTATGAAACCTATTAAACAAAATTCCCTGTCTATATTCACACCAAGTATCAAACCAATAGCACATCTTCCTCCAGAAATATAGATCCTCCAAAATTGAACGTTTTATATATAACACATGATAACCTAATCATAACATTTATATCTATAATACGTCCCTGTCTGTGTACATACCAAATATAAGAACCAAAATTCACTTATATCAACATAATAAAACTTTAAAAGATCCACCTTTAACGTTTCTCAATTTCACACCTGACACATCATTACATCACATCAATTTCTATCTATAACACGTCCATATCCATACAAAATAGCTTCTAAATTAACACCTTTAATATTATGTAACTCATAACATCTTCAAGACCTCACATCAATTTCCATAAACAGATCCATATACATGTATATCAGCATGCAAAATATGCATAAACCCAATGTATGCCTGTACACCCACATGCACACAAACTACATCTTCATGTCACAAAAACATTAAGTATAGGGCCTATAGACCTACATATTCGTAAGGTTTTGTGTCCTCAGAAATTGCTTAATATACAAAAAGCTACCTTTACTTCTAACACCTACAAACAACATTACGGTAATATCACACACACAAATTTACTCTCGCACTTGCCACAAATCATTTGCAATAAAAATAGACTAAGCAAGTGTCTTCATTTTTTCAAATATGCACTAACAAAAATATCATTTATTCCTCCAACCATTACAGAAGAACTAATCACATCATTATTTATCCAGCAAAATCTTCTCTTCCACACAGTAACCACAAAAGCTAACAAACAGGACAGGGGAAAACCCATGAGTTCTGTTCTAAAACAGACTCATAATGTCTAGTTTTTTTGGCTTTTCCGAAATCCTTCGGAAAAGGCTTTGTTTTTGTTCTGATTTTTTTTTTTTTTCTGCTTCTTCTTCCTCTTTTAGTTCTGACCAAAATCCCATAGACTTTGTACACGAATTTTCTCGGCGGCACTTTAGGTCTTAAAAAACCTCAGATCTTAACCAAACTTACCTCAAACATAGACCCTAACCTGAAATGGTATGTCGAAGAGTGACGTCATGATGACGTCATCACGTGTCACGTGACGTCATCTTAAAGGTGCGTTTTTCAAGGGCCCATATCTAGAGAACGGTAGGTCCGATTTCCTTCAAACCTGATATGTTGGTGGGCTAGCTCGTGTTATAGATGAAATTTGAGGTGACGTCAAGATGACGTCATCATACGATTTTATAGTAATTTTTAAGTTTTTGAAATTCAAAGTTTCTTAAAGCCATATCTCATCAACAGAACATGCTAAATTCAAAATTCTTTTTGTAATAGCTTTGTTAGCTCCTATATTCTTTCACATACATTTGAAAAATGTGTGACGTCATCATGACGTCATCAAAAATGTGCATTTCTGAAACACACATAAGGGTACGTCCGATCGTCATAAAAATTAGTGGGTAGGTAGATAGTGCTACTAGCATGTAAAATCCGAGGTGACGTCATGATGACGTCATCGGCTGATTTTCTGTGAATTTTTTAGTTATATCCCAAATCCCATAGACTTTGTACACGAATTTTGTAAGTGGCACTTTGGTCACTAAACAACCTCGGATCTTAATCAGACTTAACACAAACATAGACCCTCAGCTGAAAATGTAAGCCGAAACGTGACGTCATGATGACGTCATCACGTGTCATGTGACGTCATCTTAAATGTGCATTTTTCTAGGGCCTATATCTAGAGAACGGTAGGTCCGATTGCCTTCAAACCTGGTATGTTGGTATGGTAGCTCGTGTTATAGATGAAAATTAAGGTGACGTCATGATGACGTCATCATACGATTTTACAGTAATATTAAAGTTTTTCAACTTCAAAGTTTCTTAAAGCCATATCTCACCAACAGAACATGCTAAATTCAAAATTCTTTTTGTAATAGCTTTGTTAGCTCCTATATTCTTTCACATACATTTGAAAAATGTGTGACGTCATCATGACGTCATCAAAAATGTGCATTTCTGAAACACACATAAGGGTACGTCCGATCGTCATAAAAATTGGTGGGTAGGTAGATAGTGCCACTAGCATGCAAAATCCGAAGTGACGTCATGATGACGTCATCGGCTGATTTTTTATGAATTTGTAAATGTTTCAAATTTCATTGTACTCTTAAAATTTTGCACTTCTTCAAATGCCATGAACTTCAAACTTGGCATATGCATTGACTATCTACTCGAGATGGGTGCCGAATCATGACGTCATGATGACGTCATCACATGTCACGTGACGTCATCTTAAATTTGCATTTTTGAAGGCCCTATATCTATTTTTTTTCTGCTTCTTATTTTAGTTCTATCCCAAATCCCATAGACTTTGTGCATAGATTTTCTGATCGGCACTTTTGTCATCAAACAACATCGAATCTTAGTCAGAGTTAGCATAGGTATAGACCCTGATGCAAAGTCGTGCCGCGAAGAGTGACGTCATAATGACGTCTTCGTGTGGCATGTAACATGAACTTAAAGGTCAAGTTTGGAGTACGAAATGTTAATCATAAAATAATCTCAGATCTTAAACTTAGCAAAGACATAGACCTTCTGATACTTTATGTTAAATAAAAAAGAAAAAAAGGAAAAGCCATGCGTATGTTTACAACAGACGCACATTTGTTGGCGTTTCCGCTACAGCAGGAAAGCCTTTGTTTTTGTTCTGTTCGCGCGATTGTGCAGTTTAGTACACTTTCGCCCAGGCATGAACACAATCTACTTGAAAATTGTTCGTTTTGCCACATTCAGAACAAAGGGCCACGTCGAAGAACATCTGCAGGGGTTTTTTGGAGTGAAATCGTTAGCTAAGAGGTAACAAAATACGTGATTGCGCAATACCCAGCTTTACACGGATATATAGCTGGTGGGAGAGTAGTTGACCGAGCCAAAACGTGACACAACGTAAGAAAATCGTATTTTCCGCCTTAAAAAACCTTTCCAAATCACAAAAGCACGTGTCATTGGGATTCAGAGAAGTCTACTTTAGTAACAAAAAAAGGCTTTTGGAATAATCAAATACTCCAGAAGCTAACATGAACACAATTAATACAGAAATCCTAAACTACACAATACCCACTATTTTGGTTTCTTCTTAAACACGAATTTTGTCTGCGGCACTTTGGTCACTAAACAACATCAGATCTTAAGCAAACTTAACCCAAACATAGACCCTAATCTGAAATTGTGTGCCGAAGAGTGATGTCACGATGACGTCATTATGTGTTACGTGATGTCATCTTAAAGGCTCATTTTTCAAGGGCCCATATCAAGAGAACCGTAAGTCCAATTGCATTCAAACCTGGTATGTTGGCTAAACAAGTACATGTTATAAATCAAAATTGAGGTGACGTCATAATGACGTCATCATCTGATTTTTATGGTAATTTCAAAATTTTAACGTTAAAGATTCTTAAAACCACATCTCATCAACAGAACATGTTCAATTCAAAATTCCTTTTGTAATAGCTTTGTTAGCTCGTACATTCTTTTATATAAATGCGAAAAATTACTGAAGTCATAATTGGCTTTTCCGACACTCCGTCGGAAAAGGCCTTGTTTTTGTTCTGATTTTTTTTTTTTTTCTGCTTCTTCTTCCTCTTTTAGTTCTGACCAAAATCCCATAGACTTTGTACACGAATTTTCTCGGCGGCACTTTAGGTCTTAAAAAACTTCAGATCTTAACCAAACTTACCTCAAACATAGACCCTAAGCTGAAATAGTATGTCGAAGAGTGACGTCATGATGACGTCATCACGTGTCACGTGACGTCATCTTAAAGGTGCGTTTTTCAAGGGCCCATATCTAGAGAACGGTAGGTCCGATTTCCTTCAAACCTGGTATGTTGGTATGGTAGCTCGTGTTATAGATGAAAATTAAGGTGACGTCATGATCACGTCATCATACGATTTTACAGTAATATTAAAGTTTTTGAACTTCAAAGTTTCTTAAAGCCATATCTCACCAACAGAACATGCTAAATTCAAAATTCTTTTTGTAATAGCTTTGTTAGCTCCTATATTCTTTCACATACATTTGAAAAATGTGTGACGTCATCATGACGTCATCAAAAATGTGCATTTCTGAAACACACATAAGGGTACGTCCGATCGTCATAAAAATTAGTGGGTATGTAGATAGTGCTAATAGCATGTAAAATCCGAGGTGACGTCATGATGACGTCATCGGCTGATTTTCTGTGAATTTTTTAGTTCTATCCCAAATCCCATAGACTTTGTACACGAATTTTGTAAGTGGCACTTTGGTCAATAAACAACCTCGGATCTTAATCAGACTTAACACAAACATAGACCCTCAGCTGAAAATGTAAGCCGAAACGTGACGTCATGATGACGTCATCACGTGTCATGTGACGTCATCTTAAATGTGCATTTTTCAAGGGCCTATATCTAGAGAACGGTAGGTCCGATTGCCTTCAAACCTGGTATGTTATGGGAGCTCGTGTTATAGATGAAAATTAAGGTGACGTCATGATGACGTCATCATACGATTTTACAGTAATATTAAAGTTTTTCAACTTCAAAGTTTCTTAAAGCCATATCTCACCAACAGAACATGCTAAATTCAAAATTCTTTTTGTAATGGCTTTGTTAGCTCCTATATTCTTTCACATACATTTGAAAAATGTGTGACGTCATCATGACGTCATCAAAAATGTGCATTTCTGAAACACACATAAGGGTACGTCCGATCGTCATAAAAATTAGTGGGTAGGTAGATAGTGCTACTAGCATGTAAAATCCGAGGTGACGTCATGATGACGTCATCGGCTGATTTTCTGTGAATTTTTTTGTTCTATCCCAAATCCCATAGACTTTGTACACGAATTTTGTAAGTGGCACTTTGGTCACTAAACAACCTCGGATCTTAATCAGACTTAACACAAACATAGACCCTCAGCTGAAAATGTAAGCCGAAACGTGACGTCATGATGACGTCATCACGTGTCATGTGACGTCATCTTAAATGTGCATTTTTCTAGGGCCTATATCTAGAGAACGGTAGGTCCGATTGCCTTCAAACCTGGTATGTTGGTATGGTAGCTCGTGTTATAGATGAAAATTAAGGTGACGTCATGATCACGTCATCATACGATTTTACAGTAATATTAAAGTTTTTGAACTTCAAAGTTTCTTAAAGCCATATCTCACCAACAGAACATGCTAAATTCAAAATTCTTTTTGTAATAGCTTTGTTAGCTCCTATATTCTTTCACATACATTTGAAAAATGTGTGACGTCATCATGACGTCATCAAAAATGTGCATTTCTGAAACACACATAAGGGTACGTCCGATCGTCATAAAAATTAGTGGGTAGGTAGATAGTGCTAATAGCATGTAAAATCCGAGGTGACGTCATGATGACGTCATCGGCTGATTTTCTGTGAATTGTTTAGTTCTATCCCAAATCCCATAGACTTTGTACACGAATTTTGTAAGTGGCACTTTGGTCACTAAACAACATCGGATCTTAATCAGACTTAACACAAACATAGACCCTAAGCTGAAAATGTAAGCCGAAACGTGACGTCATGATGACGTCATCACGTGTCATGTGACGTCATCTTAAATGTGCATTTTTCAAGAGCCTATATCTAGAGAACGGTAGGTCCGATTGCCTTGAAACCTGGTATGTTGGTATGGTAGCTCGTGTTATAGATGAAAATTAAGGTGACGTCATGATGACGTCATCATACGATTTTACAGTAATATTAAAGTTTTTCAACTTCAAAGTTTCTTAAAGCCATATCTCACCAACAGAACATGCTAAATTCAAAATTCTTTTTGTAATAGCTTTGTTAGCTCCTATATTCTTTCACATACATTTGAAAAATGTGTGACGTCATCATGACGTCATCAAAAATGTGCATTTCTGAAACACACATAAGGGTACGTCCGATCGTCATAAAAATTGGTGGGTAGGTAGATAGTGCCACTAGCATGCAAAATCCGAAGTGACGTCATGATGACGTCATCGGCTGATTTTTTATGAATTTGTAAATGTTTCAAATTTCATTGTACTCTTAAAATTTTGCACTTCTTCAAATGCCATGAACTTCAAACTTGGCATATGCATTGACTATCTACTCGAGATGGGTGCCGAATCATGACGTCATGATGACGTCATCACATGTCACGTGACGTCATCTTAAATTTGCATTTTTGAAGGCCCTATATCTATTTTTTTTCTGCTTCTTATTTTAGTTCTATCCCAAATCCCATAGACTTTGTGCATAGATTTTCTGATCGGCACTTTTGTCATCAAACAACATCGAATCTTAGTCAGAGTTAGCATAGGTATAGACCCTGATGCAAAGTCGTGCCGCGAAGAGTGACGTCATAATGACGTCTTCGTGTGGCATGTAACATGAACTTAAAGGTCAAGTTTGGAGTACGAAATGTTAATCATAAAATAATCTCAGATCTTAAACTTAGCAAAGACATAGACCTTCTGATACTTTATGTTAAATAAAAAAGAAAAAAAGGAAAAGCCATGCGTATGTTTACAACAGACGCACATTTTTTGGCGTTTCCGCTACAGCAGGAAAGCCTTTGTTTTTGTTCTGTTCGCGCGATTGTGCAGTTTAGTACACTTTCGCCCAGGCATGAACACAATCTACTTGAAAATTGTTCGTTTTGCCACATTCAGAACAAAGGGCCACGTCGAAGAACATCTGCAGGGGTTTTTTGGAGTGAAATCGTTAGCTAAGAGGTAACAAAATACGTGATTGCGCAATACCCAGCTTTACACGGATATATAGCTGGTGGGAGAGTAGTTGACCGAGCCAAAACGTGACACAACGTAAGAAAATCGTATTTTCCGCCTTAAAAAACCTTTCCAAATCACAAAAGCACGTGTCATTGGGATTCAGAGAAGTCTACTTTAGTAACAAAAAAAGGCTTTTGGAATAATCAAATACTCCAGAAGCTAACATGAACACAATTAATACAGAAATCCTAAACTACACAATACCCACTATTTTGGTTTCTTCTTAAACACGAATTTTGTCTGCGGCACTTTGGTCACTAAACAACATCAGATCTTAAGCAAACTTAACCCAAACATAGACCCTAATCTGAAATTGTGTGCCGAAGAGTGATGTCACGATGACGTCATTATGTGTTACGTGATGTCATCTTAAAGGCTCATTTTTCAAGGGCCCATATCAAGAGAACCGTAAGTCCAATTGCATTCAAACCTGGTATGTTGGCTAAACAAGTACATGTTATAAATCAAAATTGAGGTGACGTCATAATGACGTCATCATCTGATTTTTATGGTAATTTCAAAATTTTAACGTTAAAGATTCTTAAAACCACATCTCATCAACAGAACATGTTCAATTCAAAATTCCTTTTGTAATAGCTTTGTTAGCTCGTACATTCTTTTATATAAATGCGAAAAATTACTGAAGTCATAATTGGCTTTTCCGACACTCCGTCGGAAAAGGCCTTGTTTTTGTTCTGATTTTTAGCTTTTCCGCATACCTGCGGAAAAGGTATTGTTTTCGTTCCGGTTTTTTTTTTTCTTCTTCTTCGTCTTCTTTTTCTTTTTCTCCCCAAAACCCCATAAACTTTATGCACGTTTTTTCTAATCGGCACTTTTGCCCTTAAACAAACTTCAATCTTAATGAGAGTTGGCATACACTCAGACCCTGTACTGAACTCGTACATATTACTCTGACGTCATGATGACGTCATCATGTATCAAATTACAAGCAATTAAAGATTAGCAGATTTAATCTTTGAAAATCAATATAAAATCAACCGTGAGAGCCCGGAACTTGATTTTTGTGGGAATTGATAGTATAATCCAGGATCTTTATTTTATCTCGTGCGCGTCAAATCACGTGACCCTTCCTTCCGGTCCAAACCGGAAGTGCCTCATCATTTGAAAGTGGAAAAAGATGGGAACTTGCTTTCAACGATGTTGGTCTCCGACTAGGTTGTACTTCACAAAAAAATTACATGTGACGTCATAAAATGTTCGAGCGCCCTCTAGCGGCAAGTTGAAAAATGCTTAAAATGAATAATCGGTCGATGTGTGTGGCGAAGTTTGCTGAAATCACTCTATAATTGATGTATGTAATCGGCTTCACGCTAAGAACAAGTTGAGGTGGAGAAAGATTGATGACGTCACCAGACCGGAAGTTGCAATGAAAAGACCTTTAAACCTAAAAAATTTGCTGAAAAATCAACCGCAGGAGATATAATGCAGATTTCTGCTTCAGATAGCATAGTTTACATAGCTCTCGAGTTTTCCGATAATGACGTCACGATGACGTCATCAAGTATCAGATTACAAGCAACCAAAGATTTCTAGATTTAGTTTTTGAAAATCAATATAAAATCAACCGTGAGAGATCTGATTTTGCTTTAATGTGAACTGATAGAATAATCCAGGATCTTCATTTTTTGTATTACGTGCAAAGTCACGTGACCCTTCCTTCCGGTCCAAACCGGAAGTGCCTTATAATTTGAAAGTTTAATCTTTGAAAATCAATATAAAATCAATCGAGAGAGATCTGATTTTGCTTTTTACGGGAACCGATAGAATAATCCAGGGTCTTCATTTTTTATATTACGTGCAAAGTCACGTGACCCTTCCTTCCGGTCCAAACCGGAAGTGCCTTATAATTTGAAAGTTTAATCTTTGAAAATCAATATAAAATCAATCGAGAGAGATCTGATTTTGCTTTTTACGGCAACTGATAGAATAATCCAGGGTCTTCTTTTTTTATATTACGTGCAAAGTCACGTGACTCTTCCTTCCGGTCCAAACCGGAAGTGCCTTACAACTTGAAAGTTTAATCTTTGAAAATCAATATAGAATCAATCGAGAGAGATCTGATTTTGCTTTTTACGGGAACCGATAGAATAATCCAGGGTCTTCATTTTTTATATTACGTGCAAAGTCACGTGACCCTTCCTTCCGGTCCAAACCGGAAGTGCCTTATAACTTGAAAGTTTAATCTTTGAAAATCAATATAAAAATCAATCGAGAGAGATCTGATTTTGATTTTTACGGGAACCGATAGAATAATCCAGGGTCTTCATTTTTTATATTACGTGCAAATTCACGTGACCCTTCCTTCCGGTCCAAAACGGAAGTGAGATAAGTTAGGGTCAATTGTCATAAATAGACGTTGTGTTTTCCCTTGAAATATAGATCGGGCAGAGGATTCGAACCCAGGCCTCTGTAGTCTAAAGCTTTCAGTGCTCTACCAATATAGCCACAACAGTAGCTAGACAAAATATTTTTACTTCAACCTTATATAGCTGTCTGAATAATGCGTGCGATGCTTGTTATATAAATTAACTTAATCATGAATATGCTTGATCGTAATAGCGGTCTAGATACGCCCATTTATGGTAATTGCCCCTAACCTTCCTAGAGAAACAAATTGGCCACTCGAACATCCGCGCATCGCGCACATACATCATTTGTACACAATGTACAGTGCTAACCCCACAAATAGAGTTGTAAATGATTCCCTTTTTAAATTCTGTGTTTTTAATTCTCCAAATTAAGACCATAATGACGTGAACCAACATGAACCAAAACACATCAAAGTGCGATACTTATAATCGCAAAGAAAACATATCTACAAATCTAAGGTATATTTCATGCAACCTTTATTATACTTTCACTCTTAATACTTTCACTCTTTAAACTTATTCTTTATTCCTTAATTCCTTTCATGTAAAAAAAAAAAAAAATGCAGAGCGGAAAAGCTATGTGTACTGTTCATCAACAGTCACACATCTCTCGTTTTTTTTTTTCTGCTTCTTCTTCCTCTTTTAGTTCTGACCAAAATCCCATAGACTTTGTACACGAATTTTCTCGGCGGCACTTTAGGTCTTAAAAAACTTCAGATCTTAACCAAACTTACCTCAAACATAGACCCTAAGCTGAAATAGTATGTCGAAGAGTGACGTCATGATGACGTCATCACGTGTCACGTGACGTCATCTTAAAGGTGCGTTTTTCAAGGGCCCATATCTAGAGAACGGTAGGTCCGATTTCCTTCAAACCTGATATGTTGGTAGGCTAGCTCGTGTTATAGATGAAATTTGAGGTGACGTCAAGATGACGTCATCATACGATTTTATAGTAATTTTTAAGTTTTTGAAATTCAAAGTTTCTTAAAGCCATATCTCACCAACAGAACATGCTAAATTCAAAATTCTTTTTGTAATAGCTTTGTTAGCTCCTATATTCTTTCACATACATTTGAAAAATGTGTGACGTCATCATGACGTCATCAAAAATGTGCATTTCTGAAACACACATAAGGGTACGTCCGATCGTCATAAAAATTAGTGGGTAGGTAGATAGTGCTACTAGCATGTAAAATCCGAGGTGACGTCATGATGACGTCATCGGCTGATTTTCTGTGAATTTTTTAGTTCTATCCCAAATCCCATAGACTTTGTACACGAATTTTGTAAGTGGCACTTTGGTCAATAAACAACCTCGGATCTTAATCAGACTTAACACAAACATAGACCCTCAGCTGAAAATGTAAGCCGAAACGTGACGTCATGATGACGTCATCACGTGTCATGTGACGTCATCTTAAATGTGCATTTTTCAAGGGCCTATATCTAGAGAACGGTAGGTCCGATTGCCTTCAAACCTGGTATGTTATGGGAGCTCGTGTTATAGATGAAAATTAAGGTGACGTCATGATGACGTCATCATACGATTTTACAGTAATATTAAAGTTTTTCAACTTCAAAGTTTCTTAAAGCCATATCTCACCAACAGAACATGCTAAATTCAAAATTCTTTTTGTAATAGCTTTGTTAGCTCCTATATTCTTTCACATACATTTGAAAAATGTGTGACGTCATCATGACGTCATCAAAAATGTGCATTTCTGAAACACACATAAGGGTACGTCCGATCGTCATAAAAATTAGTGGGTAGGTAGATAGTGCTACTAGCATGTAAAATCCGAGGTGACGTCATGATGACGTCATCGGCTGATTTTCTGTGAATTTTTTAGTTCTATCCCAAATCCCATAGACTTTGTACACGAATTTTGTAAGTGGCACTTTGGTCAATAAACAACCTCGGATCTTAATCAGACTTAACACAAACATAGACCCTCAGCTGAAAATGTAAGCCGAAACGTGATGTCATGATGACGTCATCACGTGTCATGTGACGTCATCTTAAATGTGCATTTTTCAAGGGCCTATATCTAGAGAACGGTAGGTCCGATTGCCTTCAAACCTGGTATGTTATGGGAGCTCGTGTTATAGATGAAAATTAAGGTGACGTCATGATGACGTCATCATACGATTTTACAGTAATATTAAAGTTTTTCAACTTCAAAGTTTCTTAAAGCCATATCTCACCAACAGAACATGCTAAATTCAAAATTCTTTTTGTAATAGCTTTGTTAGCTCCTATATTCTTTCACATACATTTGAAAAATGTGTGACGTCATCATGACGTCATCAAAAATGTGCATTTCTGAAACACACATAAGGGTAGGTCCGATCGTCATAAAAATTAGTGGGTAGGTAGATAGTGCTAATAGCATGTAAAATCCGAGGTGACGTCATGATGACGTCATCGGCTGATTTTCTGTGAATTTTTTAGTTCTATCCCAAATCCCATAGACTTTGTACACGAATTTTGTAAGTGGCACTTTGGTCACTAAACAACCTCGGATCTTAATCAGACTTAACACAAACATAGACCCTAAGCTGAAAATGTAAGCCGAAACGTGACGTCATGATGACGTCATCACGTGTCATGTGACGTCATCTTAAATGTGCATTTTTCAAGAGCCTATATCTAGAGAACGGTAGGTCCGATTGCCTTAAAACCTGGTATGTTGGTATGGTAGCTCGTGTTATAGATGAAAATTAAGGTGACGTCATGATGACGTCATCATACGATTTTACAGTAATATTAAAGTTTTTCAACTTCAAAGTTTCTTAAAGCCATATCTCACCAACAGAACATGCTAAATTCAAAATTCTTTTTGTAATAGCTTTGTTAGCTCCTATATTCTTTCACATACATTTGAAAAATGTGTGACGTCATCATGACGTCATCAAAAATGTGCATTTCTGAAACACACATAAGGGTACGTCCGATCGTCATAAAAATTGGTGGGTAGGTAGATAGTGCCACTAGCATGCAAAATCCGAAGTGACGTCATGATGACGTCATCGGCTGATTTTTTATGAATTTGTAAATGTTTCAAATTTCATTGTACTCTTAAAATTTTGCACTTCTTCAAATGCCATGAACTTCAAACTTGGCATATGCATTGACTATCTACTCGAGATGGGTGCCGAATCATGACGTCATGATGACGTCATCACATGTCACGTGACGTCATCTTAAATTTGCATTTTTGAAGGCCCTATATCTATTTTTTTTCTGCTTCTTATTTTAGTTCTATCCCAAATCCCATAGACTTTGTGCATAGATTTTCTGATCGGCACGTTTGTCATCAAACAACATCGAATCTTAGTCAGAGTTAGCATAGGTATAGACCCTGATGCAAAGTCGTGCCGCGAAGAGTGACGTCATAATGACGTCTTCGTGTGGCATGTAACATGAACTTAAAGGTCAAGTTCGGAGTACGAAATGTTAATCATAAAATAATCTCAGATCTTAAACTTAGCAAAGACATAGACCTTCTGATACTTTATGTTAAATAAAAAAGAAAAAAAGGAAAAGCCATGCGTATGTTTACAACAGACGCACATTTTTTGGCGTTTCCGCTACAGCAGGAAAGCCTTTGTTTTTGTTCTGTTCGCGCGATTGTGTAGTTTAGTACACTTTCGCCCAGGCATGAACACAATCTACTTGAAAATTGTTCGTTTTGCCACATTCAGAACAAAGGGCCACGTCGAAGAACATCTGCAGGGGTTTTTTGGAGTGAAATCGTTAGCTAAGAGGTAACAAAATACGTGATTGCGCAATACCCAGCTTTACACGGATATATAGCTGGTGGGAGAGTAGTTGACCGAGCCAAAACGTGACACAACGTAAGAAAATCGTATTTTCCGCCTTAAAAAACCTTTCCAAATCACAAAAGCACGTGTCATTGGGATTCAGAGAAGTCTACTTTAGTAACAAAAAAAGGCTTTTGGAATAATCAAATACTCCAGAAGCTAACATGAACACAATTAATACAGAAATCCTAAACTACACAATACCCACTATTTTGGTTTCTTCTTGAAAGACATATGGATAGACCATGTCTAATCGTCACGAAACTTGGTGGTTAGGTAGATTTGTCACTAGTTTACAAAATTCGAAGTGACATCATAAAAACATATGGAAAAGCCCTATGTTCTTAAAAACATAGACCTCTAGTTTTTTTTTTTCTGCTTCTTCTTCCTCTTTTAGTTCTGACCAAAATCCCATAGACTTTGTACACGAATTTTCTCGGCGGCACTTTAGGTCTTAAAAAACCTCAGATCTTAACCAAACTTACCTCAAACATAGACCCTAACCTGAAATGGTATGTCGAAGAGTGACGTCATGATGACGTCATCACGTGTCACGTGACGTCATCTTAAAGGTGCGTTTTTCAAGGGCCCATATCTAGAGAACGGTAGGTCCGATTTCCTTCAAACCTGATATGTTGGTGGGCTAGCTCGTGTTATAGATGAAATTTGAGGTGACGTCAAGATGACGTCATCATACGATTTTATAGTAATTTTTAAGTTTTTGAAATTCAAAGTTTCTTAAAGCCATATCTCATCAACAGAACATGCTAAATTCAAAATTCTTTTTGTAATAGCTTTGTTAGCTCCTATATTCTTTCACATACATTTGAAAAATGTGTGACGTCATCATGACGTCATCAAAAATGTGCATTTCTGAAACACACATAAGGGTACGTCCGATCGTCATAAAAATTAGTGGGTAGGTAGATAGTGCTACTAGCATGTAAAATCCGAGGTGACGTCATGATGACGTCATCGGCTGATTTTCTGTGAATTTTTTAGTTCTATCCCAAATCCCATAGACTTTGTACACGAATTTTGTAAGTGGCACTTTGGTCACTAAACAACCTCGGATCTTAATCAGACTTAACACAAACATAGACCCTCAGCTGAAAATGTAAGCCGAAACGTGACGTCATGATGACGTCATCACGTGTCACGTGACGTCATCTTAAATGTGCATTTTTCAAGGGCCTATATCTAGAGAACGGTAGGTCCGATTGCCTTCAAACCTGGTATGTTGGTATGGTAGCTCGTGTTATAGATGAAAATTAAGGTGACGTCATGATGACGTCATCATACGATTTTACAGTAATATTAATGTTTTTCAACTTCAAAGTTTCTTAAAGCCATATCTCACCAACAGAACATGCTAAATTCAAAATTCTTTTTGTAATAGCTTTGTTAGCTCCTATATTCTTTCACATACATTTGAAAAATGTGTGACGTCATCATGACGTCATCAAAAATGTGCATTTCTGAAACACACATAAGGGTACGTCCGATCGTCATAAAAATTGGTGGGTAGGTAGATAGTGCCACTAGCATGCAAAATCCGAAGTGACGTCATGATGACGTCATCGGCTGATTTTTTATGAATTTGTAAATGTTTCAAATTTCATTGTACTCTTAAAATTTTGCACTTCTTCAAATGCCATGAACTTCAAACTTGGCATATGCATTGACTATCTACTCGAGATGGGTGCCGAATCATGACGTCATGATGACGTCATCACATGTCACGTGACGTCATCTTAAATTTGCATTTTTGAAGGCCCTATATCTATTTTTTTTCTGCTTCTTATTTTAGTTCTATCCCAAATCCCATAGACTTTGTGCATAGATTTTCTGATCGGCACTTTTGTCATCAAACAACATCGAATCTTAGTCAGAGTTAGCATAGGTATAGACCCTGATGCAAAGTCGTGCCGCGAAGAGTGACGTCATAATGACGTCTTCGTGTGGCATGTAACATGAACTTAAAGGTCAAGTTTGGAGTACGAAATGTTAATCATAAAATAATCTCAGATCTTAAACTTAGCAAAGACATAGACCTTCTGATACTTTATGTTAAATAAAAAAGAAAAAAAGGAAAAGCCATGCGTATGTTTACAACAGACGCACATTTTTTGGCGTTTCCGCTACAGCAGGAAAGCCTTTGTTTTTGTTCTGTTCGCGCGATTGTGCAGTTTAGTACACTTTCGCCCAGGCATGAACACAATCTACTTGAAAATTGTTCGTTTTGCCACATTCAGAACAAAGGGCCACGTCGAAGAACATCTGCAGGGGTTTTTTGGAGTGAAATCGTTAGCTAAGAGGTAACAAAATACGTGATTGCGCAATACCCAGCTTTACACGGATATATAGCTGGTGGGAGAGTAGTTGACCGAGCCAAAACGTGACACAACGTAAGAAAATCGTATTTTCCGCCTTAAAAAACCTTTCCAAATCACAAAAGCACGTGTCATTGGGATTCAGAGAAGTCTACTTTAGTAACAAAAAAAGGCTTTTGGAATAATCAAATACTCCAGAAGCTAACATGAACACAATTAATACAGAAATCCTAAACTACACAATACCCACTATTTTGGTTTCTTCTTAAACACGAATTTTGTCTGCGGCACTTTGGTCACTAAACAACATCAGATCTTAAGCAAACTTAACCCAAACATAGACCCTAATCTGAAATTGTGTGCCGAAGAGTGATGTCACGATGACGTCATTATGTGTTACGTGATGTCATCTTAAAGGCTCATTTTTCAAGGGCCCATATCAAGAGAACCGTAAGTCCAATTGCATTCAAACCTGGTATGTTGGCTAAACAAGTACATGTTATAAATCAAAATTGAGGTGACGTCATAATGACGTCATCATCTGATTTTTATGGTAATTTCAAAATTTTAACGTTAAAGATTCTTAAAACCACATCTCATCAACAGAACATGTTCAATTCAAAATTCCTTTTGTAATAGCTTTGTTAGCTCGTACATTCTTTTATATAAATGCGAAAAATTACTGAAGTCATAATTGGCTTTTCCGACACTCCGTCGGAAAAGGCCTTGTTTTTGTTCTGATTTTTAGCTTTTCCGCATACCTGCGGAAAAGGTATTGTTTTCGTTCCGGTTTTTTTTTTTCTTCTTCTTCGTCTTCTTTTTCTTTTTCTCCCCAAAACCCCATAAACTTTATGCACGTTTTTTCTAATCGGCACTTTTGCCCTTAAACAAACTTCAATCTTAATGAGAGTTGGCATACACTCAGACCCTGTACTGAACTCGTACATATTACTCTGACGTCATGATGACGTCATCATGTATCAAATTACAAGCAATTAAAGATTAGCAGATTTAATCTTTGAAAATCAATATAAAATCAACCGTGAGAGCCCGGAACTTGATTTTTGTGGGAATTGATAGTATAATCCAGGATCTTTATTTTATCTCGTGCGCGTCAAATCACGTGACCCTTCCTTCCGGTCCAAACCGGAAGTGCCTCATCATTTGAAAGTGGAAAAAGATGGGAACTTGCTTTCAACGATGTTGGTCTCCGACTAGGTTGTACTTCACAAAAAAATTACATGTGACGTCATAAAATGTTCGAGCGCCCTCTAGCGGCAAGTTGAAAAATGCTTAAAATGAATAATCGGTCGATGTGTGTGGCGAAGTTTGCTGAAATCACTCTATAATTGATGTATGTAATCGGCTTCACGCTAAGAACAAGTTGAGGTGGAGAAAGATTGATGACGTCACCAGACCGGAAGTTGCAATGAAAAGACCTTTAAACCTAAAAAATTTGCTGAAAAATCAACCGCAGGAGATATAATGCAGATTTCTGCTTCAGATAGCATAGTTTACATAGCTCTCGAGTTTTCCGATAATGACGTCACGATGACGTCATCAAGTATCAGATTACAAGCAACCAAAGATTTCTAGATTTAGTTTTTGAAAATCAATATAAAATCAACCGTGAGAGATCTGATTTTGCTTTAATGTGAACTGATAGAATAATCCAGGATCTTCATTTTTTGTATTACGTGCAAAGTCACGTGACCCTTCCTTCCGGTCCAAACCGGAAGTGCCTTATAATTTGAAAGTTTAATCTTTGAAAATCAATATAAAATCAATCGAGAGAGATCTGATTTTGCTTTTTACGGCAACTGATAGAATAATCCAGGGTCTTCTTTTTTTATATTACGTGCAAAGTCACGTGACTCTTCCTTCCGGTCCAAACCGGAAGTGCCTTACAACTTGAAAGTTTAATCTTTGAAAATCAATATAGAATCAATCGAGAGAGATCTGATTTTGCTTTTTACGGGAACCGATAGAATAATCCAGGGTCTTCATTTTTTATATTACGTGCAAAGTCACGTGACCCTTCCTTCCGGTCCAAACCGGAAGTGCCTTATAACTTGAAAGTTTAATCTTTGAAAATCAATATAAAAATCAATCGAGAGAGATCTGATTTTGATTTTTACGGGAACCGATAGAATAATCCAGGGTCTTCATTTTTTATATTACGTGCAAATTCACGTGACCCTTCCTTCCGGTCCAAAACGGAAGTGAGATAAGTTAGGGTCAATTGTCATAAATAGACGTTGTGTTTTCCCTTGAAATATAGATCGGGCAGAGGATTCGAACCCAGGCCTCTGTAGTCTAAAGCTTTCAGTGCTCTACCAATATAGCCACAACAGTAGCTAGACAAAATATTTTTACTTCAACCTTATATAGCTGTCTGAATAATGCGTGCGATGCTTGTTATATAAATTAACTTAATCATGAATATGCTTGATCGTAATAGCGGTCTAGATACGCCCATTTATGGTAATTGCCCCTAACCTTCCTAGAGAAACAAATTGGCCACTCGAACATCCGCGCATCGCGCACATACATCATTTGTACACAATGTACAGTGCTAACCCCACAAATAGAGTTGTAAATGATTCCCTTTTTAAATTCTGTGTTTTTAATTCTCCAAATTAAGACCATAATGACGTGAACCAACATGAACCAAAACACATCAAAGTGCGATACTTATAATCGCAAAGAAAACATATCTACAAATCTAAGGTATATTTCATGCAACCTTTATTATACTTTCACTCTTAATACTTTCACTCTTTAAACTTATTCTTTATTCCTTAATTCCTTTCATGTAAAAAAAAAAAAAAATGCAGAGCGGAAAAGCTATGTGTACTGTTCATCAACAGTCACACATCTCTCGTTTTTTTTTTTCTGCTTCTTCTTCCTCTTTTAGTTCTGACCAAAATCCCATAGACTTTGTACACGAATTTTCTCGGCGGCACTTTAGGTCTTAAAAAACTTCAGATCTTAACCAAACTTACCTCAAACATAGACCCTAAGCTGAAATAGTATGTCGAAGAGTGACGTCATGATGACGTCATCACGTGTCACGTGACGTCATCTTAAAGGTGCGTTTTTCAAGGGCCCATATCTAGAGAACGGTAGGTCCGATTTCCTTCAAACCTGATATGTTGGTAGGCTAGCTCGTGTTATAGATGAAATTTGAGGTGACGTCAAGATGACGTCATCATACGATTTTATAGTAATTTTTAAGTTTTTGAAATTCAAAGTTTCTTAAAGCCATATCTCACCAACAGAACATGCTAAATTCAAAATTCTTTTTGTAATAGCTTTGTTAGCTCCTATATTCTTTCACATACATTTGAAAAATGTGTGACGTCATCATGACGTCATCAAAAATGTGCATTTCTGAAACACACATAAGGGTACGTCCGATCGTCATAAAAATTAGTGGGTAGGTAGATAGTGCTACTAGCATGTAAAATCCGAGGTGACGTCATGATGACGTCATCGGCTGATTTTCTGTGAATTTTTTAGTTCTATCCCAAATCCCATAGACTTTGTACACGAATTTTGTAAGTGGCACTTTGGTCAATAAACAACCTCGGATCTTAATCAGACTTAACACAAACATAGACCCTCAGCTGAAAATGTAAGCCGAAACGTGACGTCATGATGACGTCATCACGTGTCATGTGACGTCATCTTAAATGTGCATTTTTCAAGGGCCTATATCTAGAGAACGGTAGGTCCGATTGCCTTCAAACCTGGTATGTTATGGGAGCTCGTGTTATAGATGAAAATTAAGGTGACGTCATGATGACGTCATCATACGATTTTACAGTAATATTAAAGTTTTTCAACTTCAAAGTTTCTTAAAGCCATATCTCACCAACAGAACATGCTAAATTCAAAATTCTTTTTGTAATAGCTTTGTTAGCTCCTATATTCTTTCACATACATTTGAAAAATGTGTGACGTCATCATGACGTCATCAAAAATGTGCATTTCTGAAACACACATAAGGGTACGTCCGATCGTCATAAAAATTAGTGGGTAGGTAGATAGTGCTACTAGCATGTAAAATCCGAGGTGACGTCATGATGACGTCATCGGCTGATTTTCTGTGAATTTTTTAGTTCTATCCCAAATCCCATAGACTTTGTACACGAATTTTGTAAGTGGCACTTTGGTCAATAAACAACCTCGGATCTTAATCAGACTTAACACAAACATAGACCCTCAGCTGAAAATGTAAGCCGAAACGTGATGTCATGATGACGTCATCACGTGTCATGTGACGTCATCTTAAATGTGCATTTTTCAAGGGCCTATATCTAGAGAACGGTAGGTCCGATTGCCTTCAAACCTGGTATGTTATGGGAGCTCGTGTTATAGATGAAAATTAAGGTGACGTCATGATGACGTCATCATACGATTTTACAGTAATATTAAAGTTTTTCAACTTCAAAGTTTCTTAAAGCCATATCTCACCAACAGAACATGCTAAATTCAAAATTCTTTTTGTAATAGCTTTGTTAGCTCCTATATTCTTTCACATACATTTGAAAAATGTGTGACGTCATCATGACGTCATCAAAAATGTGCATTTCTGAAACACACATAAGGGTAGGTCCGATCGTCATAAAAATTAGTGGGTAGGTAGATAGTGCTAATAGCATGTAAAATCCGAGGTGACGTCATGATGACGTCATCGGCTGATTTTCTGTGAATTTTTTAGTTCTATCCCAAATCCCATAGACTTTGTACACGAATTTTGTAAGTGGCACTTTGGTCACTAAACAACCTCGGATCTTAATCAGACTTAACACAAACATAGACCCTAAGCTGAAAATGTAAGCCGAAACGTGACGTCATGATGACGTCATCACGTGTCATGTGACGTCATCTTAAATGTGCATTTTTCAAGAGCCTATATCTAGAGAACGGTAGGTCCGATTGCCTTCAAACCTGGTATGTTGGTATGGTAGCTCGTGTTATAGATGAAAATTAAGGTGACGTCATGATGACGTCATCATACGATTTTACAGTAATATTAAAGTTTTTCAACTTCAAAGTTTCTTAAAGCCATATCTCACCAACAGAACATGCTAAATTCAAAATTCTTTTTGTAATAGCTTTGTTAGCTCCTATATTCTTTCACATACATTTGAAAAATGTGTGACGTCATCATGACGTCATCAAAAATGTGCATTTCTGAAACACACATAAGGGTACGTCCGATCGTCATAAAAATTGGTGGGTAGGTAGATAGTGCCACTAGCATGCAAAATCCGAAGTGACGTCATGATGACGTCATCGGCTGATTTTTTATGAATTTGTAAATGTTTCAAATTTCATTGTACTCTTAAAATTTTGCACTTCTTCAAATGCCATGAACTTCAAACTTGGCATATGCATTGACTATCTACTCGAGATGGGTGCCGAATCATGACGTCATGATGACGTCATCACATGTCACGTGACGTCATCTTAAATTTGCATTTTTGAAGGCCCTATATCTATTTTTTTTCTGCTTCTTATTTTAGTTCTATCCCAAATCCCATAGACTTTGTGCATAGATTTTCTGATCGGCACGTTTGTCATCAAACAACATCGAATCTTAGTCAGAGTTAGCATAGGTATAGACCCTGATGCAAAGTCGTGCCGCGAAGAGTGACGTCATAATGACGTCTTCGTGTGGCATGTAACATGAACTTAAAGGTCAAGTTCGGAGTACGAAATGTTAATCATAAAATAATCTCAGATCTTAAACTTAGCAAAGACATAGACCTTCTGATACTTTATGTTAAATAAAAAAGAAAAAAAGGAAAAGCCATGCGTATGTTTACAACAGACGCACATTTTTTGGCGTTTCCGCTACAGCAGGAAAGCCTTTGTTTTTGTTCTGTTCGCGCGATTGTGTAGTTTAGTACACTTTCGCCCAGGCATGAACACAATCTACTTGAAAATTGTTCGTTTTGCCACATTCAGAACAAAGGGCCACGTCGAAGAACATCTGCAGGGGTTTTTTGGAGTGAAATCGTTAGCTAAGAGGTAACAAAATACGTGATTGCGCAATACCCAGCTTTACACGGATATATAGCTGGTGGGAGAGTAGTTGACCGAGCCAAAACGTGACACAACGTAAGAAAATCGTATTTTCCGCCTTAAAAAACCTTTCCAAATCACAAAAGCACGTGTCATTGGGATTCAGAGAAGTCTACTTTAGTAACAAAAAAAGGCTTTTGGAATAATCAAATACTCCAGAAGCTAACATGAACACAATTAATACAGAAATCCTAAACTACACAATACCCACTATTTTGGTTTCTTCTTGAAAGACATATGGATAGACCATGTCTAATCGTCACGAAACTTGGTGGTTAGGTAGATTTGTCACTAGTTTACAAAATTCGAAGTGACATCATAAAAACATATGGAAAAGCCCTATGTTCTTAAAAACATAGACCTCTAGTTTTTTTTTTTCTGCTTCTTCTTCCTCTTTTAGTTCTGACCAAAATCCCATAGACTTTGTACACGAATTTTCTCGGCGGCACTTTAGGTCTTAAAAAACCTCAGATCTTAACCAAACTTACCTCAAACATAGACCCTAACCTGAAATGGTATGTCGAAGAGTGACGTCATGATGACGTCATCACGTGTCACGTGACGTCATCTTAAAGGTGCGTTTTTCAAGGGCCCATATCTAGAGAACGGTAGGTCCGATTTCCTTCAAACCTGATATGTTGGTGGGCTAGCTCGTGTTATAGATGAAATTTGAGGTGACGTCAAGATGACGTCATCATACGATTTTATAGTAATTTTTAAGTTTTTGAAATTCAAAGTTTCTTAAAGCCATATCTCATCAACAGAACATGCTAAATTCAAAATTCTTTTTGTAATAGCTTTGTTAGCTCCTATATTCTTTCACATACATTTGAAAAATGTGTGACGTCATCATGACGTCATCAAAAATGTGCATTTCTGAAACACACATAAGGGTACGTCCGATCGTCATAAAAATTAGTGGGTAGGTAGATAGTGCTACTAGCATGTAAAATCCGAGGTGACGTCATGATGACGTCATCGGCTGATTTTCTGTGAATTTTTTAGTTCTATCCCAAATCCCATAGACTTTGTACACGAATTTTGTAAGTGGCACTTTGGTCACTAAACAACCTCGGATCTTAATCAGACTTAACACAAACATAGACCCTCAGCTGAAAATGTAAGCCGAAACGTGACGTCATGATGACGTCATCACGTGTCACGTGACGTCATCTTAAATGTGCATTTTTCAAGGGCCTATATCTAGAGAACGGTAGGTCCGATTGCCTTCAAACCTGGTATGTTGGTATGGTAGCTCGTGTTATAGATGAAAATTAAGGTGACGTCATGATGACGTCATCATACGATTTTACAGTAATATTAATGTTTTTCAACTTCAAAGTTTCTTAAAGCCATATCTCACCAACAGAACATGCTAAATTCAAAATTCTTTTTGTAATAGCTTTGTTAGCTCCTATATTCTTTCACATACATTTGAAAAATGTGTGACGTCATCATGACGTCATCAAAAATGTGCATTTCTGAAACACACATAAGGGTACGTCCGATCGTCATAAAAATTGGTGGGTAGGTAGATAGTGCCACTAGCATGCAAAATCCGAAGTGACGTCATGATGACGTCATCGGCTGATTTTTTATGAATTTGTAAATGTTTCAAATTTCATTGTACTCTTAAAATTTTGCACTTCTTCAAATGCCATGAACTTCAAACTTGGCATATGCATTGACTATCTACTCGAGATGGGTGCCGAATCATGACGTCATGATGACGTCATCACATGTCACGTGACGTCATCTTAAATTTGCATTTTTGAAGGCCCTATATCTATTTTTGTTCTGCTTCTTATTTTAGTTCTATCCCAAATCCCATAGACTTTGTGCATAGATTTTCTGATCGGCACTTTTGTCATCAAACAACATCGAATCTTAGTCAGAGTTAGCATAGGTATAGACCCTGATGCAAAGTCGTGCCGCGAAGAGTGACGTCATAATGACGTCTTCGTGTGGCATGTAACATGAACTTAAAGGTCAAGTTTGGAGTACGAAATGTTAATCATAAAATAATCTCAGATCTTAAACTTAGCAAAGACATAGACCTTCTGATACTTTATGTTAAATAAAAAAAAAAAAAGGAAAAGCCATGCGTATGTTTACAACAGACGCACATTTTTTGGCGTTTCCGCTACAGCAGGAAAGCCTTTGTTTTTGTTCTGTTCGCGCGATTGTGTAGTTTAGTACACTTTCGCCCAGGCATGAACACAATCTACTTGAAAATTGTTCGTTTTGCCACATTCAGAACAAAGGGCCACGTCGAAGAACATCTGCAGGGGTTTTTTGGAGTGAAATCGTTAGCTAAGAGGTAACAAAATACGTGATTGCGCAATACCCAGCTTTACACGGATATATAGCTGGTGGGAGAGTAGTTGACCGAGCCAAAACGTGACACCGCGTAAGAAAATCGTATTTTCCGCCTTAAAAAACCTTTCCAAATCACAAAAGCACGTGTCATTGGGATTCAGAGAAGTCTACTTTAGTAACAAAAAAAGGCTTTTGGAATAATCAAATACTCCAGAAGCTAACATGAACACTATTAATACAGAAATCCTAAACTACACAATACCCACTATTTTGGTTTCTTCTTAAACACGAATTTTGTCTGCGGCACTTTGGTCACTAAACAACATCAGATCTTAAGCAAACTTAACCCAAACATAGACCCTAATCTGAAATTGTGTGCCGAAGAGTGATGTCACGATGACGTCATTATGTGTTACGTGATGTCATCTTAAAGGCTCATTTTTCAAGGGCCCATATCAAGAGAACCGTAAGTCCAATTGCATTCAAACCTGGTATGTTGGCTAAACAAGTACATGTTATAAATCAAAATTGAGGTGACGTCATAATGACGTCATCATCTGATTTTTATGGTAATTTCAAAATTTTAACGTTAAAGATTCTTAAAACCACATCTCATTAACAGAACATGTTCAATTCCAAATTCCTTTTGTAATAGCTTTGTTAGCTCGTACATTCTTTTATATAAATGCGAAAAATTACTGAAGTCATAATGACGTCATTAAAGGCATGATTTCTTGAAAGACATATGGATAGACCATGTCTAATCGTCACGAAACTTGGTGGTTAGGTAGATTTGTCACTAGTTTACAAAATTCGAAGTGACATCATAAAAACATATGGAAAAGCCCTATGTTCTTAAAAACATAGACCTCTAGTTTTTTCTTCTTCTTCTTCTTTTAGTTCCGACCAAAATCCCATAGACTTTGTACACGAATTTTCTCGGCGGCACTTTAGGTCTTAAAAAACCTCAGATCTTAACCAAACTTACCTCAAACATAGACCCTAAGCTGACATATTGCGTCGAAGAGTGACGTCATGATGACGTCATCAAGTGATTTTTTATGAATTTTTGAATTTTTAAAATCGTAACATTCTTTTAAATATATCTAGCGAACAAAACAAGATATTTTCAAAATTCTTTTTCTTATAGCTTTGGTATGTCTCAAAGATATGCCCTAAATTGCGAAAATTGTGTGACGTCATGATGACGTCATCAAAAATGTGTTTTTTTGTTAACGCATGTAAGGGTCAATCCGATTACAAAAATGTATACATTGAATTTTCCTGTACCCAATTCCAAAATTTCATGATCGTGGCTCACTCAAGTAAGAAATGACAGACATTTCAAAATTTAGACAATTCAATATAACACAAAGGAATTCTGGGACGGGCTGATAACCATGGCTATTATGAGCTTGCTGTTTATAAAAGGGGTTGATTTCTAGTCTTTTTTCAAGTCGCTGAATTTTTGAAGTTTTAAAATCGTAACATTCTTTTCAATATATCTAGCGAACAAAACAAGATATTTTCAAAATTATTTTTGTTACAGCTTTGGTATGTCTCAAAGATATGCCCTAAATGGCGAAAATTGTGTGACGTCATGATGACGTCATCAACAATATTTTTTTTTTTTAACGCATGTAAGGGTCAATCTGATTACAAAAATGTATACATTGTATTTTTCTGTACCCAATTCCAAAATTTCATGATCGTGGCTCACTCAAGTAAGAAATAACAGCCATTTCAAAATTTAGACCAAATTCAATATAACACAAAGGAATTCTGGGACGGGCTGATAACCATGGCTATTATGAGCTTGCTGTTTATAAAAGGGGTTGATTTCTAGTCTTTTTTCAAGTCGCTGAATTTTTGAAGTATTAAAATCGTAACATTCTTTTCAATATATCTAGCGAACAAAACAAGATATTTTCAAAATTCTTTTTGTTATAGCTTTGGTATGTCTCAAATATATGCCCTAAAAGGCGAAAATTGTGTGACGTCATGATGACGTCATCAAAAATATGTTGTTTTTTTAACGCATGTAAGGGTCAATCCGATTACAAAAATGTATACATTGTATTTTTCTGTACCCAATTCCAAAATTTCATGATCGTGGCTCACTCAAGTAAGAAATGACAGCCATTTCAAAATTTAGACCAAATTCAATATAACACAAAGGAATTCTGGGACGGGCTGATAACCATGGCTATTATGAGCTTGCTGTTTATAAAAGGGGTTGATTTCTTGTTTCTTCTTTTAGTTCTGACCAAAAGCCCATAGACTTTGTACACGAATTTTCTCGGCGGCACTTTAGGTCTTAAAAAACTTCAGATCTTAACCAAACTTACCTCAAACATAGACCCTAGCTGAAATGGTATGTCGAAGAGTGACGTCACGATGACGTCATCACGTGTCACGTGACGTCATCTTAAAGGTGCGTTTTTCAAGGGCCCATATCTAGAGAACGGTAGGTCCGATTTCCTTCAAACCTGATATGTTGGTAGGCTAGCTCGTGTTATAGATGAAATTTGAGGTGACGTCAAGATGACGTCATCATACGATTTTATAATAATTTTTAAGTTTTTGAAATTCAAAGTTTCTTAAAGCCATATCTCATCAACAGAACATGCTAAATTCAAAATTCTTTTTGTAATAGCTTTGTTAGCTCCTATATTCTTTCACATACATTTGAAAAATGTGTGACGTCATCATGACGTCATCAAAAATGTGCATTTCTGAAACACACATAAGGGTACGTCCGATCGTCATAAAAATTAGTGGGTAGGTAGATAGTGCTACTAGCATGTAAAATCCGAGGTGACGTCATGATGACGTCATCGGCTGATTTTCTGTGAATTTTTTAGTTCTATCCCAAATCCCATAGACTTTGTACACGAATTTTGTAAGTGGCACTTTGGTCACTAAACAACCTCGGATCTTATCAGACTGAACACAAACATAGACCCTCAGCTGAAAATGTAAGCCGAAACGTGACGTCATGATGACGTCATCACGTGTCATGTGACGTCATCTTAAATGTGCATTTTTCAAGGGCCTATATCTAGAGAACGGTAGGTCCGATTGCCTTCAAACCTGGTATGTTATGGGAGCTCGTGTTATAGATGAAAATTAAGGTGACGTCATGATGACGTCATCATAAGATTTTACAGTAATATTAAAGTTTTTCAACTTCAAAGTTTCTTAAAGCCATATCTCACCAACAGAACATGCTAAATTCAAAATTCTTTTTGTAATAGCTTTGTTAGCTCCTATATTCTTTCACATACATTTGAAAAATGTGTGACGTCATCATGACGTCATCAAAAATGTGCATTTCTGAAACACACATAAGGGTACGTCCGATCGTCATAAAAATTAGTGGGTAGGTAGACAGTGCTACTAGCATGTAAAATCCGAGGTGACGTCATGATGACGTCATCGGCTGATTTTCTGTGAATTGTTTAGTTCTATCCCAAATGCCATAGACTTTGTACACGAATTTTGTAAGAGCCACTTTGGTCACTAAACAACCTCGGATCTTAATCAGACTTAACTCAAACATAGACCCTAAGCTGAAAATGTAAGCCGAAACGTGACGTCATGATGACGTCATCACGTGTCATGTGACGTCATCTTAAATGTGCATTTTTCAAGAGCCTATATCTAGAGAACGGTAGGTCCGATTGCCTTCAAACCTGGTATGTTGGTATGGTAGCTCGTGTTATAGATGAAAATTAAGGTAACGTCATGATGACGTCATCATACGATTTTACAGTAATATTAAAGTTTTTCAACTTCAAAGTTTCTTAAAGCCATATCTCACCAACAGAACATGCTAAATTCAAAATTCTTTTTGTAATAGCTTTGTTAGCTCCTATATTCTTTCACATACATTTGAAAAATGTGTGACGTCATCATGACGTCATCAAAAATGTGCATTTCTGAAAACACACATAAGGGTACGTCCGATCGTCATAAAAATTGGTGGGTAGGTAGATAGTGCCACTAGCATGCAAAATCCGAAGTGACGTCATGATGACGTCATCGGCTGATTTTTTATGAATTTGTAAATGTTTCAAATTTCATTGTACTCTTAAAATTTTGCACTTCTTCAAATGCCATGAACTTCAAACTTGGCATATGCATTGACTATCTATTCGAGATGGGTGCCGAATCATGACGTCATGATGACGACATCACATGTCACGTGACGTCATCTTAAATTTGCATTTTTGAAGGCCCTATATCTATTTTTTTTCTGCTTCTTATTTTAGTTCTATCCCAAATCCCATAGACTTTGTGCATAGATTTTCTGATCGGCACTTTTGTCATCAAACAACATCGAATCTTAGTCAGAGTTAGCATAGGTATAGACCCTGATGCAAAGTCGTGCCGCGAAGAGTGACGTCATAATGACGTCTTCGTGTGGCATGTAACATGAACTTAAAGGTCAAGTTTGGAGTACGAAATGTTAATCATAAAATAATCTCAGATCTTAAACTTAGCAAAGACATAGACCTTCTGATACTTTATGTTAAATAAAAAAGAAAAAAAGGAAAAGCCATGCGTATGTTTACAACAGACGCACATTTTTTGGCGTTTCCGCTACAGCAGGAAAGCCTTTGTTTTTGTTCTGTTCGCGCGATTGTGTAGTTTAGTACACTTTCGCCCAGGCATGAACACAATCTACTTGAAAATTGTTCGTTTTGCCACATTCAGAACAAAGGGCCACGTCGAAGAACATCTGCAGGTTTTGTTTGGAGTGAAATCGTTAGCTAAGAGGTAACAAAATACGTGATTGCGCAATACCCAGCTTTACACGGATATATAGCTGGTGGGAGAGTAGTTGACCGAGCCAAAACGTGACACAACGTAAGAAAATCGTATTTTCCGCCTTAAAAAACCTTTCCAAATCACAAAAGCACGTGTCATTGGGATTCAGAGAAGTCTACTTTAGTAACAAAAAAAGGCTTTTGGAATAATCAAATACTCCAGAAGCTAACATGAACACAATTAATACAGAAATCCTAAACTACACAATACCCACTATTTTGGTTTCTTCTTAAACACGAATTTTGTCTGCGGCACTTTGGTCACTAAACAACATCAGATCTTAAGCAAACTTAACCCAAACATAGACCCTAATCTGAAATTGTGTGCTGAAGAGTGATGTCACGATGACGTCATTATGTGTTACGTGATGTCATCTTAAAGGCTCATTTTTCAAGGGCCCATATCAAGAGAACCGTAAGTCCAATTGCATTCAAACCTGGTATGTTGCTAAACAAGTACATGTTATAAATCAAAATTGAGGTGACGTCATAATGACGTCATCATCTGATTTGTATGGTAATTTCAAAATTTTAACGTTAAAGATTCTTAAAACCATATCTCATCAACAGAACATGTTCAATTCAAAATTCCTTTTGTAATAGCTTTGTTAGCTCGTACATTCTTTTATATAAATGCGAAAAATTACTGAAGTCATAATGACGTCATTAAAGGCATGATTTCTTGAAAGACATAAGGATAGACCATGTCTAATCGTCACGAAACTTGGTGGTTAGGTAGATTTGTCACTAGTTTACAAAATTCGAAGTGACATCATAAAAACATATGGAAAAGCCCTATGTTCTTAAAAACATAGACCTCTAGTTTCTTCTTCTTCTTCTTCTTCTCCTTCTTCTTGTTCTTCTATCAAAAATGCCATAGACAAAGCACACGTTTTATTCTCGCCGCCACTTTTGCCATTAAACAGACTTCAATCTTAATGAGAGTTTGCATAGACTTGGACCCTATACCGAAGTTGTGCCTATTACTCTGACGTCATGATGACGTCATCACGTGGCACGTGACGTCATCTCAAAAGTGCGTGTTTGAAGGGCCTATATCTAGAGAACTCTACGTCCGATTGAGCTCAAACTTGGTTTGTTGGTGGACCGGCTTATGTTATAGATGAAAATCGACGTGACGTCATGATGACGTCATCATACGATTTTGCAGTAATTGTTAAAGTTTTGAACTCTTAAGCCATATATCATCAACAGAACATGCTAATTTAGAAATTATTTTTGTAATAGGTTTGTTAGATCATACATAATTGTATATAAATTTGAAAAATGTGTCTTGTCATGAGGACGTCATCAAAAAATGTGCGTTTTTGAAACACGTATAAGGGTACATCCGATCGTCACGAAAATTGGTGGGTATACAGATATTGTCACAAGAATGCAAACTCCGAAGTGACGTCATGATGATGTCATTATGTGTCACGTGACGTCACCTTAAAGGTGCGTTTTTAAAAGGGGCCATATCTAGACAGTTGTTGGACCGATTAGGGTGAAACCTGGTATGGTAAAAGGCCGGTAATTGAATATGATTTTAACATGGTTACGTTCTTGAATCTGTAAGCCATATCCCGTCAACAGAACAAACTACTTTCGAAATTATTTTTGAAATAAGTTTGTTAGGTCATAAATAATATGTAAAAAATAGAGGCGATTGATGTGGAACATCATAATGACGTTATTAAAGGCGTTAATTATAGACACATATAAATTGGTAGATCCGTCGGATGGTCACGAAACTTGGTGGGTAGGCAATATTCTAAGTGACATTATAGCAAATAATATGGAAAAGCCCTATGTTCTGTATAGGAAACAGACATATAGCTCTCGTTTGTTTCTTCGATTGTTCAGGTAATTCTATTTCCTTCAAAAAGGGGACAGAAAAATTCAAACTACCATAGCGAACAATCCTGTGAGATCTTGAAGTGTACTATAAAATGTAAAAGGCACACCACGTAGGCCAATACTGCTTTTGTTCTTTTTTTTTCATTGAAAAGCATTGAAAAATACCGAACATTTCCAGTGGCGTGTGTGGAATTTACGAAACAATTATTTTTGTTCCCTGGAATTCGTGGGATATGTTTAGGGAAATTCCATTATATGTACAGTTTGGTCAGGTGTTTCGGTTAGAATGTTTTTTTGTACCCTGGAATTCGTGAGATATGTTTAGGGAAATTCCATTATATGTACAGTTTGGTCAGGTGTTTCGGTTCGGTCCAATGACAAAGTGGGGCTTGGCATTTGAAGAGGAATATCTACGCAGTTCGAAAATTTGTTCTCAAAGCAGGCAAGGTATTTTGCATTCTGGGGTTGTACTAGAATCTAGCCCTTCTGTGGAGCCAATGACAGGGACATTGCTGTTGTACATGAATTGACCGTGTTGAGAATCCAAGTTAAGGTAAGTTCTGTTAAAGAGAAACGACGAAAAAGTGGACATCATTTGATTGGAATGGGCGAGGACGCGGACGCGAAGCGTCCGAGGCCATTCCAATCAAAGAATGTCCATCTTTTGAGTGTTTCTCCGACTTGAACTACGTCCCTTTCACACCCATTGTCAAGATTTCAAGGGAACAAAAAGTGTCCATTCTTACTAATGCTTTGAGGTATGAGATAAATTAAATGAATTAAGTTAACTGTACATTCTTGAAAAAGAATCGACACTTTTCTGAATAGAGTGACGTCACAAGAGTAGCTTAATTTCTGTTATGTGTAGCTTAGTAGTTTCCCATTTTGTGATGGCCTCGATGAAAAATGTGACTTGATTGCTTTGACTAGAGCCTTCGTGACTCCACCCACTCGAGTCCTTGTTCTGAAAGACTCGACTCGAACCTATCTACGCCAATGTTGAAATATTACTTCATGTAGAAATGCCGTCAAAAGGAATCTGCTGTTTTTAAAAGTGATTTTTAGGCCTAATATTATGATGCGGATACCTTGGGTAGGCCCTAAATGCCTATTCTTTTAAATGTGTGCATGATTCGTATATTCCTGTCAGATAGCACCTAAAGCAATGTTTTGTTAGCCTATGCAGACCTGGTTTATCCTATTTGTGGTTGGGGAGGGGGGGGGGGGCAAGGCGGGAAACTTGCCACCCCTTGCGGCATTTGAGGCGTCATAAAAAATATGTTTTAAGACGATTTTTAAACGGTTCAGACTTTGATTGCCCTCCCTGGCACAAAAGCTGGAAACCTACATGATGAATGGACAATAACCCATACTAAATAGCATTGGCAGAGCCGACACCTTACAGACTGTCACGTAGGCTTAGCTGCAGACAGTATCCATATTGTATTACATCAAGTACCAAAGCTTTGGAAGTTTGAGCTAAATCCGGCAACCAAGTCACGAGACCTTAATTATCACCGGCTCTTTTTAAAGGTAGTGTACATGATTAGACATTGTTGCAATTTTTAGGAATGGGCGGATTTGGGGGTTAGTATTTTATAGGAAATATTGTTCCACTGACCTGTACAAAGTTTTGCGTTGATGGATGGCGAAAAAAACGAGAGAAAAACGGCGTTCGTTTTCAACTGTTGGGCGGATGATAGCCTTTAGTCAAGGCGCGCGTGGCTACCGGTACTGGACACGTGACGCGCCCCGGATACATGACTGGTCAGCATGTCGGGGGTGCGCCACTCGTCCACGCCTTGAAAGGCTACATTTGTTTTGAGGGCAGTTTTCCAACGATATAAATTTCCACTTTTCTTGAAAACGACAGCACACCTGCAATGGTACCATCATTTCACCGGATGATTGAGACTACTATTAACTTACAGTCTGGGCAAATACCAGTATTATTTTAGTCAGCCCGCCAGGGCGCGCCGACCCCGCCGCACGGCGCCGCACAGCACTGGCAGCCAGCTGCGGCGCGCCGCGCTGAAAAAAAAACGGCTCTTGGCGGGCGAAAAATGTAGCACAAATATTTGAGAAATGTCAATTATTTTTCTTCACTTCGTCGAACTAAAAGCAAAAACAAAGCACTACCAGCATTTTCACGTTAATTCTGTGATGGTTGCTCACAACAAATGTGTATTTTTCCCGAGGTCTGTTTTTGATTTGGCGTGCATGGTGTGCTATAATGGATGCTATTGCTAGCGCGTAATTGTGCGCACATGATTATGATCGATCAACGAGCGACACCAAGACAGCGGCAACACAAACCAGAAAAAACATTTCTTAATTTATTAGAGTCAATCTTATAAACTCGCCTTCAACCGTTTTCACAACCCTTTGAATCATGCCTTCATAAAACATGTACGTCCTTGACTCAACCCGGCACGTCATCAGGCTTTGGTTCCTCGTACCGCGCCGTGCCCCACGCGGGCATGCAAGAGACCGGTACAACACGCGGCCGGCCGGCCGCCGGCCGCCGGCCACGCAGCCATCGAGATCCCTTGGCTGCTTGGTCGATGCACACACAGAAACTATGCCAAAGTCTGCAGTGCGGTCAGACCGCGCGCGCCGAACTGCATCCAATAACAAAAAAACTTCCAATAAAGGCAGTATGTGATTGGATGCTTGAATCCGCCAGGCCCATGTCGATCCCTTGCTGACTTTTGAGCGGTATTTTCAGACAATCAAATCGCCTGGCCTCGAAAATAAAAGTTTCTGATTCACCGACAAAACCTTATCTGCCGACATTCCATGGGTCTTGATACTAGTCTTTGAGACTTCGAATATTTTCCCGGGGATGAATGATTGCGCCATGATTCTACAAACAAATATGCCAAATACATGTCGCTGCTGCATATTCACGCGACCAAAAATATAATCAAACTTTTTGGGGAGGGCCTTGTTGGATCCCCTAGTCATATTCCCAGGGGTAACGTTACAACAATGTATTCTCCATTGGGGGGGGGGGGGGGGGGCGGATGCGGGGGTGTGACCACCCTAAAGTAAAATCGTGGGTAATAAAGAGCTGGCAACTTTCCCGAAACTTTCTTAAATATTTTCCAGATTGTCAATTTGCATCTTGTTTTTCTTTGCGTAAGCATGTACATGTATTTCGTATTCCCCCACCCCTCCCCGGCTACCCACCTCCGAGGTGGGAATTTGGTCACGTTTATTAAGCCCCAGGGTGGGGATTTTGGTCATCATACACTGGGGATAGAGGTACATGTGTGTTGTATTTTGATATAAACCAGATGGCATTTTTTACAAGCCCTACAATGCGTACATGTTTGTTCGATCCTTTTGCCAGGCGTTTTTTTATCGAAACATGAAGCACGTGATTGCATCAAAATTCTAATCCCCACCCTATAAGGTGGGGTTCCCCCACCCATTTAGGTTGTGATTGTCGCTAGATTTTTGTCCGGGGGGGCGGGAAGGGGTGGGGAAAACATTTCATAGGCACATGTGCTATTCTAAATAATTATCGTGACTGCCACAATGTCCCCTACATATTTTCACTACATATTTTTGTATTATGTACAGACAATTTGATGATTTTTCTGTGATGATTTTTCTGTTTTTTAAATAACTTTTTAAAAACATGTTTCAACAGGGATTTTGTTTTCCATTCATGTGCGATTATTTTGATTGGTGAAATCGAATAAGCCACAGATTTTTAAAATATGTTTTCAGACACAATTTCCTCCTAAAATATGACAGCATTTCATTCGGAGGTATTTTTTGGGAGGATTGTAACTGGCACCATCTTTTAAGTAAGCGTTTAGATTGAAACAATATTTGTTATTTTTTTATTACTACCAAAGGTACATCATGCCTTCAAGTTTATAGTCCTGTTTAAGTTACCGAATCCTCCAATTTTAATGTGATTTTCCACACACCGAAGGGAATTGGGGTTAAAGAATTATTTTGTCCTTTATTCAATGGTTATTGAGCTTTGAACCTTCATCAATTCGCGATAAGCATCCATTCGCGATAAGCAACCTTTGGCCTAGCCCATCCCCAGTTGTTGAATTTGAAGTCCTCATGTTTTCGTGTGTTTTTTTGGTTTCTTCGATTGTTCAGGTAATTCTATTTCCTTCTAAGGGGACAGACAATTTCAAACTACCATGGCGAACAATCCTGTGAGATCTTGAAGTATACTGCTTTTGTTCTTTCTTTTCATTGAAAAGCATTGAAAAATACCGAACATTTCTAGTGGCGTGTGTGGAATTTACGAAACAATTATTTTTGTTCCCTGGAATTCGTGGGATATGTTTAGGGAAATTCCATTATATGTACAGTTTGGTCAGGTGTTTCTGTTCGGTCCAATGACAAAGTGGGGCTTGGCATTTGAAGAGGAATATCTACGCAGTTCGAAAATTTGTTCTCAAAGCAGGCAAGGTATTTTGCATTCTGGGGTTGTACTAGAATCTAGCCCTTCTGTGGAGCCAATGACAGGGACATTGCTGTTGTACATGAATTGACCGTGTTGAGAATCCAAGTTAAGGTAAGTTCTGTTAAAGAGAAACGACGAAAAAGTGGACATCATTTGATTGGAATGGGCGAGGACGCGAAGCGTCCGAGGCCATTCCAATCAAAGAATGTCCATCTTTTGAGTCGTTTCTCCGACTTGAACTATGTCCCTTTCACACCCATTGTCAAGATTTCAAGGGAACAAAAAGTGTCCATTCTTACTAATGCTTTGAGGTATGAGATAAATTAAATGAATTAAGTTAACTGTACATTCTTGAAAAAGAATCGACACTTTTCTGAATAGAGTGACGTCACAAGAGTAGCTTAATTTCTGTTATGTGTAGCTTAGTAGTTTCCCATTTTGTGATGGCCTCGGTGAAAAATGTGACTTGATTGCTTTGACTAGAGCCTTCGTGACTCCACCCACTCGAGTCCTTGTTCTGAAAGACTCGACTCGAACCTATCTACGCCATTGTTGAAATATTACTTCATGTAGAAATGCCGTCAAAAGGAATCTGCTGTTTTTAAAAGTAATTTTTAGGCCTAATATTATGATGCGGATACCTTGGGTAGGCCCTAAATGCCTATTCTTTTAAATGTGTGCATGATTCGTATATTCCTGTCAGATAGCACCTAAAGCAATGTTTTGTTAGCCTATGCAGACCTGGTTTATCCTATCCGGGTGGTTGGGGAGGGCCCGGGGGGGGGGGGGGGGGGGCAAGGCGGGAAACTTGCCACCCCTTGCGGCATTTGAGGCGTCATAAAAATGTGTTTTCAGACGATATTTAAACGGTTCAGACTTTGATTGCCCTCCCTGGCACAAAAGCTGGAAACCTACATGATGAATGGACAATAACCCATACCAAATAGCATTGGCAGAGCCGACACCTTACAGACTGTCACGTAGGCTTAGCTGCAGACAGTATCCATATTGTATTACATCAAGTACCAAAGCTTTGGAAGTTTGAGCTAAATCCGGCAACCAAGTCACGAGACCTTAATTATCACCGGCTCTTTTTAAAGGTAGTGTACATGATTAGACATTGTTGCAATTTTTAGGAATGGGTGGATTTGGGGGTTAGTATTTTATAGGAAATATTGTTCCACTGACCTGTACAAAGTTTTGCGTTGATGGATGGCGAAAAAAACGAGAGAAAAACGGCGTTCGTTTTCAACTGTTGGGCGGATGATAGCCTTTAGTCAAGGCGCGCGTGGCTACCGGTACTGGACACGTGACGCGCCCCGGATACATGACTGGTCAGCATGTCGGGGGTGCGCCACTCGTCCACGCCTTGAAAGGCTACATTTGTTTTGAGGGCAGTTTTCCAACGATATAAATTTCCACTTTTCTTGAAAACGACAGCACACCTGCAATAGTACCATCATTTCACCGGATGATTGAGACTACTATTAACTTACAGTCTGGGCAAATACCAGTATTATTTTAGTCAGCCCGCCAGGGCGCGCCGACCCCGCCGCACGGCGCCGCGGGTCGGCGCGCTGCGGCCCGCCGACCCCCGGCGCCGCCGCCCGGATTAGGAATCCTCCATAACAAAAGAAGATTTGAATATTCAGCACATTGCAGCACTGACAGCCAGCTGCGGCGCGCCGCGCTGAAAAAAAGACGGCTCTTGGCAGGCGAAAAATGTAGCACAAATATTTGAGAAATGTCAATTTTTTCTCTTCACTTCGTCGAACTAAAAGCAAAAACAAAGCACTACCAGCATTTTCACTTTATTCTGTGATGGTTGCTCACAACAAATGTGTATTTTTCCCGAGGTCTGTTTTTGATTTGGCGTGCATGGTGTGCTATGATGGGATGCTATTGCTAGCGCGTAATTGTGCGCACATGATTATGATCGATCAACGAGCGACACCAAGACAGCGGCAACACAAACCAGAAAAAACATTTCTTAATTTATTAGAGTCAATCTTATAAACTCGCCTTCAACCGTTTTCACAACCCTTTGAATCATGCCTTCATAAAACATGTACGTCCTTGACTCAACCCGGCACGTCATCAGGCTTTGGTTCCTCGTACCGCGCCGTGCCCCACGCGGGCATGCAAGAGACCGGTACAACACGCGGCCGGCCGGCCGCCGGCCACGCAGCCATCGAGATCCCTTGGCTGCTTGGTCGATGCACACACAGAAACTATGCCAAAGTCTGCAGTGCGGTCAGACCGCCGCGCGCGCCGAACTGCATCCAATAACAAAAAAACTTCCAATAAAGGCAGTATGTGATTGGATGCTTGAATCCGCCAGGCCCATGTCGATCCCTTGCTGACTTTTGAGCGGTATTTTCAGACAATCAAATCGCCTGGCCTCGAAAATAAAAGTTTCTGATTCACCGACAAAACCTTATCTGCCGACATTCCATGGGTCTTGATACTAGTCTTTGAGACTTCGAATATTTTCCCGGGGATGAATGATTGCGCCATGATTCTACAAACAAATATGCCAAATACATGTCGCTGCTGCATATTCACGCGACCAAAAAAATAATCAAACTTTTTGGGGAGGGCCTTGTTGGATCCCCTTGTCATATTCCCAGGGGTAACGTTACAACAATGTATTCTCCATTTGTTTTTGGGGGGGGGGGGGGGCGGGGGCGGGGGTGTGACCACCCTAAAGTAAAATCGTGGGTAATAAAGAGCTGGCAACTTTCCCGAAACTTTCTTAAATATTTTCCAGATTGTCAATTTGCATCTTTCTTTCTTTGCGTAAGCATATACATGTATTTTGTATTCCCCCACCCCTCCCCGGCTACCCACCTACGAGGTGGGAATTTGGTCACGTTTATTAAGCCCCAGGGTGGGGATTTTGGTCATCATACACTGGGGATAGAGGTACATGTGTGTTGTATTTTAATATAAACCAGATGGCATTTTGTACAAGCCCTACAATGCGTACATGTTTGTTCGATCCTTTTGCCAGGCGCTTTTTAATCGAAACATGAAGCACGTGATTGCATCAAAATTCTAATCCCCACCCTATAAGGTGGGGTTTCCCCTACCCATTTAGGTTGTGATTGTCGCTAGATTTTTGCCCCAGGGGTGGGGATTTTGTCACTTCAAAAGTGACAATCCCCACCTCAGAGGTGGGGTGGTCCGGGGGTGGTCCGGGGGGAAGGGGTGGGGAAAACAATTCATAGGCACATGTGCTATTCTAAATACTTATCGTGACTGCCACAATGTCCCCCGCCCGACGTGACGTGAACGCAGGGCATGCAAACCAGTCAGTCCTCAGGCTCCTTTCCAGTCCTTGGTTCATCTCAGTTTGGGCGCCACACAATGTACGTACATTAGATCCGATCCAAAAGCCAATTAGAGGTTATGAATCTAGAGCGTAACATATTGAGTCTCGAATCAAGTCTACACAAAATAATGTTATTGGGCTGGTAAGCTGCAACATATGCACTGTATAAGGTTACAATATGATTACCAGTTAATAGTCTGTCACCAATATTGCGAAATGGGTGTAAACATTGCGTTGGCTAGGTGGATACCATACCAGACAGTTTTTATTCGTGTTGCAACATGGAGGTGGTTGCAACGATCTGACGGAAACTAGCCCGCGATTATTCAGCCCGCGATTCAGCCGCCGACTCAGCCGCCGACTCAGCCGCCGACTCAGCCGCCGACTCAGCCGCCGACTCAGCCGCCGACTCAGCCGCCGACTCAGCCGCCGACTCAGCCGCCGACTCAGCCGCCGACTCAGCCGCCGATTCAGCCCGCGATTTGCAATAGGGCCAGCGGGCCCGCGTTTCGCCCGATCAGAGCAACCGCATAGTGAGAACTAGAATCCATGCGACAAAAGGTGGTGATTTTTTCAAACGAAATCTCTTGATTCGTGCAACGAATTTTCGAGAAATGTCAAGAAATTATTAACCAATTCTACATAACATTTCAGAGTAGGTATCAGCAAAGCTATACATAATGTTTAGCATTGTTTTGTGGATCATTTTTATAAAATGCGCGATCATTTCCGGATCGGCGATTTCAAAGAGTTCTCGACACCTATTAAATTCGTTTCAGAAGAATAGCCTCTGTTTGAGAAAAAGTGTACCTCACATACTTTGAAAAATTCAAATTTTCGCTTCATATTCCTAATTATCACCTTCCTGGCCACACTTAATTTCAGTAAGGGCTTATTCCAAGAAGAAGGCGTTTTGTTCCAATCAGCTGTTCAAAGAGGCACCATTTTTACAGAATATCGAGAAATGCTGTATTCGGCGTTTCGAGTGAAATGCCGTCTTTTGGAAAAAGTGTACCGCACATGTTTTGAGAAATTTATATTTTCCCTTCATATTCATATTTATCACCTTCCTGGCCACACTTAATTTCAGTAAGGGCTTATTCCAAGAAGGCGTTTTGTTCCAATCAGCTGTTCAAAGAGGCACCATTTTTACAGAATATCGAGAAATGCTGTATTCGGCGTTTCGAGTGAAATGCCGTCTTTTGGAAAAAGTGTACCGCACATGTTTTGAGAAATTTATATTTTCCCTTCATATTCCTATTTATCACCTTCCTGGCCACACTTAATTTCAGTAAGGGCATATTCCAACAAGCCTTCCGGTTGCAATTAGCTATTTAAAGAGGCACCATTTTTTAGAATATCGAGAAATATTCGTAGTTTCGAGTGAAATGCCGTCTTTGAGAAAAAGTGTACCGCACATGTTTTGAGAAATATTTTCTTCATATTGTAATTATCACGTTCCTGGCCACACTTAATTTCAGTAAAAGCTTATTCCAAAAAGGCGTTCTGTTCTAATTAGCTGTTTAAAGAGGCACCATTTTTAAAGAATATCGAGAAATGCGGCATATTCTGGAATTTCGAGTGAAATGCCATATTTAAGAAGTGTACCGCAAGATTATGAAACCAAGGGTACCCCCATCTTGTCATATACCCTATGCACACTCCAGACTACTGTTACCTAACACATCCCATGCACCTCTGATATCTGAAATGATTTCCTGAGATTCCTGGAACACAGTGACCAACACAAAAGAGGGGGGGGGGGGATTCACTTCCATCTTGTTTCAAATGGTGGGTTAATAGGTTCGTGTACCCGTCAATATATCAAACGTCAGGACCAATTATTATTTACAATTACCAGACAGCGGGATGTTTTCAAACTCGCCACTTCATGGTCTTGGCGACGCAAGGACTGGTTTGTGTATAACAGTGGCTCTTTGTTTTGAATTTACTCAATGATTGATTTTAATGGTGTTTATTGGGAGGGGGCGTAATCACACATGCAGCCTTTATGTATACGTTTTCGAGTCAATGGGATGGAGTTTAGGTTTATGGCCTTGACCAACTGTAGTTGTGGTTTTTTCTTTCTTTATTTTTGGTTAGACTTTTTTGTGTAAAGGGCGAAGTGCTTTTGAATGAGAAAAAGCAAAGATACATGTATGTGCAGGCAAAGTTCAGTGAATAATCAGTTGATTTGAATTTTGTTTGATCATTCCATGAAATAGCCGCAGTGAGGACGTCCGAACTTCTTTTAGGGGAAGGGAAGGTGGGAGTTGTTAACGGCATTAACAGAGTCATTCCTCTTTCTTTCCATTAATTTTTTTTTAGATGCAAGGAAAGTTTGAGGACTATTTTAGGACTCTGCTGATCGAGGTATTACGATTGGTTCATGTTTACTGGTCTGCAGAAACTATTCTGCCGGATGTCAGTTATGGGTAAACGTAAGATGTCAGTTCGTCACCGTTTTCACGAAGAGACACTTGTGGATTATGAAAGAAATGTGTGTGCAATACAGGAACAAAACATAATGCGGAATATTTTGCACTTTACCTTGTACGAAGTGGCGATATCTCTATAAAGTGTGGTGGACGCAACGATGTATTGCGACATATTGGATCCGCGGAAGGCAGAACTAGAAACATTTTCGGGATATCGTGAAAGCACCAGCAAACACGATGAGGCATCACTGCCGAGTGCCGGCAAGTGGATGTATGATGATGATACACTTATTTCGCCGTGTTTTTTTTAGCTAAACGTAACTTATTTAAATTATAGTGACATCTTACCACGTTGGCCATTCATTTCGATACAATGTATAACCTTACTTCCCTGTATATGTTAGCATATTGAAATTTGTGCAGGCATGGCAGGGAAGCCCCTGCTGACCGCTACCCTTGGCAACAATGCTTGGAGAAAAGTGCAATTTTTTTGCTTCGCCCAGCCACCACCCCACCCCACCCACACCCCCACTCACAACCCCACCCACAACCCCACCCATAACCCCACCCAATCCACCTGGTTGTCCCGCCTGGTGTCACTATAAGAAAATGTCCAGTATTTCTATATTTTTTACTTTCACAGGCCGCTATGACAGCTACAAACTGACCACAACACACTCGGCTATACGAATGATTTTTTTATGATTATGAACTCGTTGCTCTGCAGAATCTGAGACTTGAGTCTAGACAAACATGCCAACATTTTAGAGGTGAATTTTGACTGTGATATTTTGCACCAGGTTAAGTTAACAATGGTGCAAGAGAACAAGTAGACCGTAGGGCATTGGCCTGAATTCCTTTCAGGGGGGGTCCTCAACATTTGCCAATCAGTAGATATAGAAATTTTAAAACATGTGCATGCACATGTATTATTAAAGTATTTGCTTCAAGTATTTGCATGTGTTTCCTTGTACATGTATAATCCATGCTTTCAGTAAAAATTCACTATGAACAAAATTAATTCAAACATGCCACTGGATTGACAATTCTATAGAATTACCAAGGTTATGGGCGTCCAAAAGAGTTATTGCATGTGAAGATAAATCAATAGGATCACTTGGAGACTTTATGGCAAGTGTCATATGTCTAAAAGTTTGATCCACGCAATTCTCAGAGTGTGCGAACATTTTTAGTTTAAAGAAATGGAGGGTTGCAAAAATTCAGAAAAACATTTTGTAATTTTATCTGTTGAAGAAAATGTGTTTATTGAAAAAAATGCAATTTTTTCAAAAAGCATGGATAATATTTATTTGCAATTTATGAAGGACATTTTTATAAGGTCTAAAGAAATCAACACAACCCTCAAAAAGGTGAACGACATAACATTACCTCAGTTGTAATACTTGTCATGTTTCAACCGGACACAAAAGAATAATTACATTGTATAAACAATATACATGTACATGCAGGTTTTTTTAGTTTACATGTAGTCTTTGTAAGAAGCATTCCTTTGAAATTTTGGAAATCAAATTGAAAACATTTCCAATCTGATGAAAAAACAGAGCCCTGTGTGTTCTAATATTCTGCTTTTTCAATTTCAAACATGGGTTTGCCCTTCCCGACCTAGTATTACATGTACATGCATTACAATTAGCATTGCATGCTCAGTGCTTTCCAGTCTATGTGAGGTATAAAATATCACATACTGTTTGGGTGGAATTCGAACCCACAACCTTCCACTCTCTTGTGCAGATGGGATCACTGGCAAACTTGATCCCTAGGCAGCATGTATATCGCATGCAGTTAGCTGGAAGGGTTAACCCTTATATTTGAGTTAACATTACAATGACGCAAATCACAGCAATTTCTTATCCTGTGCAAATACCTGAATTTTCTGTTCATTCCAATAGCATATTCTCTTCATGTCTATACATTATTTATAGCTGATTTATAATTATATAAAGCCACAGTTAGCAACTTGTTCTCTACATAGTTTGTTACATTGTGGAATGTGGATTGCTATCCTGGACTGGACTATTGACAGAATCAATGTTTTATTATCCACCAAACAAAACGTTTGTTTCTTGTTGGGACAGTTTAAAAAGTATTTTGTAAGGCGGATTTGATTGAACAAATTCTATCAACACATCCGAATTGTAACATTACCTTATTTGAAGATTGTTCTTTCAAAGTGCCTATTTTGCTTTTATTTTTAAGCTTAAAATTGTTATCTAAACAATTTAAAAACCAAATCTTTCAGGCAATACACATCTGCCATTACACCTCTAAAAATGTAACTTGAAAATATGGTAATCGAGCTACATGTACCGTAATCTTGAAAATATGAAAAAGCCAGAGTTTCCAACTTGTTCTCAACAAAGTTTGTTACATTGTGGATTGCTATCCTGAATTAGACTATTAACAGAATTGATGTTTTCCCACCGAAAAATGTGTACCTCAACGTTTGTTTCTTGTGTACAGTTTAAGGCGTATTTCTTAGGCATCGCGAGTCTGGAACCATGTAGTATACCGTCACTGCCATCATGATCTGCTACGAAACACCTCGTTATGTCAGCCGATTTCCCACCCAAATCCTTCCAAATTTGTACACTTTCTAAAAACTTTGTCCACGATGTCTCAGTTATTGGTTTGATGTCTTCATAAACTTCAGATAAATGTGCATAGCATTTCAATTTGGTGGACTCTGTTTCATTTTCGTTACGAGTATCGGCCATATTCACTTAAGACGATTTGTTTGACGTTGCCACTGGTTTCGACGTCCCACATGTGGTAATAACAGCCATGTTCATCAGCTACAAAATCTGTTTGTTCAGCAGGCTCAGTGTCCGTGCACCGGCGTTGATATCTGTAAAACAAAGGAAATACACACAACACATTAAATTTGAAATGTTCATTAAATGTATATTTCGGCCCAAAAATATCAGCCACCAGGTCTACCGTTCTTATTATCTGAAGGGTAAATTAATAGAAGTGCAAACCCTTATTTAAATAAACATAACACCGATGCAAGACAATATAATAACATTAGTGTGTAAATTCTTTTCAACATTCTATTCCCAACAAAGCTGATTTCTTTTTTATGTTAGTTCCCCCTGTTCCACCACTGAAAAATGTTAGTGCCCCCTGTGCCCCAAAATATCGAGTGCCCCTTTTCACGTCTACCCCCCCCCCCCCCCCCCCCCAATACAAAAAATGACCTTGCCACGCCTATGCACAGGGGGGGGGGGGGGTCTAACATTTTACAGTGGGGACATGGGGGCACTAACATTTTTCAGTGGGGGAAAGGGGGCACTATAATTTCCAGCGAGGGCACACTAGGGCCAGCAGCATGAATGAAATAATTTTAATGTTGCGGCGATTGTGTATTACGGGCCCCGTTCCTATAAGAGAACAAAATCTACTTTGAAGTTATTGGACTTACCAACCTATTTTGCGACATTAAAAACCAACAGGTATGTCGTAGACAGAGAGCAGGGTTTTGATTTTGTGTGTGAAATTTTAGGGGAAAATCCCCCCCCCCCCCACCCCCGCTGGCTACGCCTATGCATGCCTCTGCCTGTTTGACTACGATATCGGGGTTGTTTTTAAGGTTGTTTGTGCCGGATACTTATTTGTTGTTTTGCCGATTTCTTAGCTCCATGTGGGCAAGTTTAATATATTTGGTGGCTGCCAGTTGTCTCGGATGTAGGTTTAAAGGGATGATTTTTTGATTGTTTGTTGGCATAAGGAATGCAATTCCCATTCTTTAGTTGAAGGTATTTATGTCACAGAAGTAGGAGTGGGAACGAAGTTGAGACCCTTTCACAAAGCAAGTTTCTCAGTTTCAGATAATTGGCTTTTCCATAATTTTGCGGAAAAGCCTTTGTTATTGTTCTGATTTTTGGCTTTTCCGCAAAGTTGCGTAAAAGCCTTTGCTTTTGTTCAGATTTTTTTCTTTTTTCTTTTTCTTTTTGGGTACCCGATCCCATAGACTTTGTACACGTTTCCTTCCTAGATGTACTTTTAATAGAAAACAAAGTCGTAGTCCCATAAAACATAGATGAAGACCTCATAGTGAAGACGTGTCCCGAACATAGACGTCATGATGACGTCATCAGGGAACACGTGACGTCATCTTAAAGGTGCATTTTTGAAGGGCCCATATCTAGACAACTGTAGGTCTGATTGAGCTCAATCTTGGTTTGTTGATGTGACGTCATGATGACGTCATCGGCTGATTTTAGAATTTTTAAATGTTTCAAATTTCATTGTACTCTCAAAATTTTCAAATCGATTCCAATCTTGACACAGGCCAACACCACGTCGCAAATGTTTGCTTTCACAATTCCCGTCGTGATGACGTCGTAATGGGTCATGTGACGTCATTTTAAAGGTGCACACTTTAGGGTCCTATATCTTGAGAACTGTACATCCGATTGGATTAATCTTGGTACGCAGGTAGGCCGGGGTGCGTTATAAATAAAAATTAATGTGACGTCATGATGATGTCATCAACGATTTTATAGTATTTGTTTAAATTGTGGACCTTTAAGCCATATCTCAACAACAGAAAATGCTCATTTCAAAATTCTTTTTGTAATAAGTTTGTTGGGTCATGGATATTAATATATAAATGGGAAACAAATGTGTGAAGTCATGATGACGCCATCAAAAGCGTGATTTTTGTGAAACACATAAGGGTAGGTCTGATTGTCATGAAACGTGATGGGTTGCTAGGTGTTGTTATTAATATGCAAAATCTAAATCGACGTCATACAAATTTCTCGGAATAGCCCGTTGCTCTGTCATGGACAGACAACACGTCTAGTTTTACTTTGGATAGGTGTGTTATGAATTGGTCGCATTTTGCTGCTAATAGAGATACAGCAGTTGTTGATGGCATTTGGAGTTTCGTTGACTGAGGGATCTCTTAATTTCTTTCTTGAAGTACTTGTTGTCATAGTTTTGAATATAACGGATGTTATCGATTGGGTTATTCAGTATAAATATAATAAATATAATATTAATAATAATAATTAGAAATATAATAATAATAATAATAATAATAATAGTAATAATAATAATAAATATAATAAATATAATAATAGATGGATGGCAACAGTGGATGTCTCTTTTAAGAGGATGTGTTGGTCTTGTTTTGAGGAGATCTCAGTAGGGACGTTTTCTCTTGATGCCCGCTAGTCGCCTTGGTGATCTTGGCCTTGGTGATCTTGGCCTTGGTGATCTTGGCCTTGGTGATCTTGGCCTTGGTGATCTTGGCCTTGGTGATCTTGGCCTTGGTGATCTTGGCCTTGGAACTGTTCAGCTAATGTTTCTTGTGCTGTTCTTATTGCTATGACTAATTGTCATACTTGTTTGTATTCCTCCAGCGTCACTCGTTTGAAAAGGAGCGATGGGCGTAAATCCAGGGGGGGGTATATATCCCCTACTTCTTGACGGGGGGGGGGGGGGGGTGCGCCATTGTATCACCCACCCACCACCCCCACCTCCGATTTGTGTGGTGAGAAACAAAAAAATGCTGATTTCAATGTTATCTTGTAACTTTCAAGAGTCAAAATGTATAAAAAACGGAAGACAAACAGCACAAAAGCTTTAAATACACCGTTGTGTTGTCAGGCATAGCGACAAAAGTGTGCGTAATATCTTTTACATTAGACGTAAGTCCCCTATAGGTAAATTGCGGTATCATGAGCAGCAACTTTAGTGTCATAATTTCTTCATCTCCCCCTTCCCTCTCGCCAACACTCCCATCCCCTACTCGGCGACATGGATTTACGCCAATGCTTGGAGATCGTCCCAGCGTTCTCGGAAAGATCTCAACAATTTTAGAGCTCTGTGTAGGTGTGGGTGCCGTATTTTTACTTCTAGATAGGGGGGGGGGGGGGGGGGGGGTCATGATACCTGGGACTATGCCGAACAAACTACAACGTAAAAGACGAATTTACTGGAAAAGGCGGGTAAGCGCTCCAAAATTTATTTCGAAAAAGCATTCACTTGTTTTTTTATTTAAAGTATACCGATTGACAATTAACACTTACGTTATACATGTACACTGTACATGTTTCGGTGCCGAGTTGTGAAATGCGCCCTCTATTGGCCCTGATCACCAGCCATTTTTTGGAAACGGCACGACGATACGACGGCACGGCGCGACGGCGCGACGGCACGACGCGACGGCACGACTGCACGACGTGAAGGTACGACGGCACGACGACACGACGCGACGGCCTGTATAAAAATATATAGAAAAAACCGGCAACAGGACGACGCGACGGCACGATCACGCGACGGCGCGAAGGCTCGACGAGACGGTACGACGGCACGATGCGACAGCAGGACGCGCCGGCACGACGCGACGGCACCACGATACAACACGACGCGACGGCACGACGGCACGACGCGACGCCTTTGACACTTCATAAAAGTAATGAGGAACGAGGCGACGGCACGACGCGACGGCACGACGCGACGGAGCCGTCGTGCCGTCGGGGCGACGGCACAATGCGACGCAATTTTGTCGTCTATGGAATTCCATAATAGTCAGTCGCCATGCATGTACATGTAGTCTAAACTGGCCTACAATGCATACACTTCTGGCAAGTGGATATTTCCGATTTTCCGAAGCGGTGAGCATCGGAAGTGGAAACAAATCACAGGCATATTTTGACACGTAACATGCAGGATGTCGGCCAGGTATGTCATTGCAGGCTTGTACATTCCCCAAAGACGAGGAATTGTTTAAAATTAGGCCTGAAAAGTCCGGCTGAACAGAGCAAACTCCCTGCCTGGCCTGAGCAAACTGTGGGGTCGCGTCGCCATGCCTGTACATACATAGTTCAAACTGGCCTCTACAACGCATACATTTCTGGCATGTGAATTTCCGATCCACTCTAGCGATTTCTACTCCCAGTTTGGGAATTTGATAATCCTAAAGCTAAAAGAAACTGTCATTCCAGATTTTTTTCTGCTGCTGCCTGGGAACTTTAATTGGGAAATTTGATTGGTAACTTCTCCTTCCCGATACGCGTTGTGCATGCGCTGCTGTCTTTTTGGACTTCTAGTTCATACATGTAGGGAACAATTATGCCGAATTCTATGTTCATTCTTTTCTGAGTCAGATAGGGACAAATTTTCTTCTGAAAACTTCTGATGATTTTGCCATGTTTCTCGGTTTGGTCGTATACATTGTGTAACCTGGAAAAATGACACACTATGGGGACTTTACTCGACACACAAAAATAGACAATGCAATACCAGGATCTAAAGAACAAGTCGCGAACTATTTTATTAGGAAAAGGATTTAAGAATGAAGTGAACTTACCCAAACCTTGAATGTGACCAGTAGTTAAAACCCAAGAAAAAGTTTAAATAAACCAAAACAAAACCAACCCAAACTAAACCCAAAAACCTAAAAAAAGAAATATAAACATATTTAAAACCTTATAAACCAACACAGAGTATCAAATAATGGACCTTAGGTACACTCTGACTGAAACCTATAAGAATCAAAAGTAAAGAGAAAAGAAAGAATACAATTAAGAAATACATCAAAATATAGTGCTCATGATAAATCGAAACCAAGGTTAAATCTGTTATACATGTAGTGCTGCCTATATACAGTAAAGTAAGCTTACTCTTTATACATACACTGAATATTTAATGAGTTTACATAAGGGATTAGGGCTCTAAAACCACAGCAGCACATGGCCAAGCAATAAACTTAAAGTAGACTTCCTCAAGTCCATGAAGTCTAAGACTTGAAAAGAGCAATAAAGTTACAAACGGGTGGTTACATAATACAGGGGAAAATGCAGTGAGAAAATGGGACTGAAGAAAGTCTAATCTATCATGAATAAACATTCAAATGATACACTTAAAAAAGGAATTTGTACACTTAAATCTCTGTGGGAAAACCAGATCTCCTATTTGAAACAATGGTAGAGATACACTCTTAAGTAATTCAATCTACATGTTCTAGGGGTAAAAATAAAGTCTTTCTCCACAAAATATATTCTCCATGGCAATCACACCATCTTTCTAAGAAAGCCAAAAAGAAAGTTATAAAGCAGAAATTGATAACTTGTAAAAACATAGATATTCAATATGAAACTATGCAAAGAAAACTCAAGTCATCCTGACGAAGATTAGAGCAGGCTAATCGAAACGTTGAGAACAACCCGAGAAGTCCCCATGGTTCTCCCTGAACCATATTAACCCGTGAAGTCCCCATGGTTCTCCCATGAATCATATTTCTCACTTATCGACAGTAGAGAAAAACGAGTTGCACGAAAATTGGTTCTCCCTTGAACCCTTCTCACTTAACGAAGATTGAGATACGAGTTGTGCGATAAGGTTCTTTTCAGAACCCATACCTCTCGTTAGTTGAGATAAACACATGGTGTTACCGCAAACCGAAACGATATCGATATTCCACCATGCAAAGCCTCAAAACTTATATCAAGTCATCCTATTGGCAAAACAGTACTCCTTTTCCTATTTCAAATAGATCACAAAGGCAAGAAAATCACAATAATACAAAATGCAAATTCGCTGGACCCATCATATGGTAAAGTAAAATCTCAAAGCTTTCCCAAAAAACTATAACTTTCCAAAGATAAAAACTCACTTTAAACCAAATAAAACCTACCAAAAACTGTAATAAAACTCAAAATATGATTATACAATATAAAAAGAACAACAATGGCATAATAGAACTTACCAGGGCACTGTAGCAGACAAAACACACGGCAACGGCAGGTCGCACAACTCAAAGGAGTGTGAAAGAGGCACATGTGCACTCTTCTCCGCCGGTCTGCTAAGTAAAGGCTATCTCTGTACACATGTATAAGGGTCTGTGGTCAAGGGGGGGGGGGGGGGGGGGGGGGGTACTGGTACTGGGGCCAGGGGGAAACACAACTAAATAAATCATGGTACATGTACAAAATAATCAGGGGAGCAACTCTCTAAAAATACCAAGTCAATATAATTTGGCCCTGCCACACATGCACTGGTATCAAATGCCAAATTGAAAATTTGAGCCTCAATTATTTCTTATCAATTTGTTATGAATACACAAATAATTAACAATTAACAAACACAACAATTAGTTGATCAAAAATGATCAAAAAAATAAATAAAAACAAATTATAAGCCCACCAAGCAGTACGGATAAGTTCCCAGTTGCCAGATGAAATCTCGATCCAAAGTTTGACAGGAATAACTGCACGTGTTCGTGCTCGTCGAATACGTACGCAAACAACTGTTTGCAAATATACTTTACATTCAGTCTTTATTTGACCATATTTCGTTCAATGTACGTACATGTTCAAGCACCAGTCCATACACAAAAATACACTCGTTCATCACCCGCGGACTAGAACACAGTCTACGGAACATGGCATACGGAACGTAATGAGAATTTAGTTGCTAGGTAGCCCGCTGCATATGTAGACTTCAAGAAATACGCTGCTTCCAATCGAATAGTTGTAGGCCTACTTCTTGACAAATTCTCTATACGTCAGCTGGGCCCATGGGGCGCATATTGCCGTCAAGCTGGCACTCCCAGGCCCAATCTTGTGTACGGCGCTAGCGGTACATAGCGCGGTAAGTATCGCGCATCCTCGGAGTTCAACTGACTTTTGGCTTTCGTATTCTTTTGACAAAATCAGAAACATACTCATTATCAATTTATGATACGTTTCATATGAGCCCGATTTTGAAAAATAGGTTGTCCGTCGAACTTGGCCACTAACAAGAAACGGTTGCCCGACGCCTGATGTTGGTTGTCCCGGGCATGTGAATATTTACTGTTAATGTACGGTGTACCTCAGCAATGGCATAATAGCGAGAAAATCATAATATGTTTGTTTTTTTCACGGCATGAACAACATATGAAAATATATTAGACTTCAATCTTTCACCTTTCAATTATCAGCTTAGCTCGAATTTTTGATTATGAGGGTCTGACGGTTCGATTCACATTATTATATATGTTCTGATTTTGTGTGTATCCTCTGGTAAAACTCGATGTCAAAAGTGGTTTGAACGAAAATCTCTGTCCAAAACGTGTACATTTTTTGTTTTCGCAGATGCCCAGGTTGAACCTTTGGTCATCACAGCGCGCCGCGGCGGCTCGCCTTGTATAAATGTAACGCAGCGCGCCGCGGCGCGCTTTGTATGTTCACATTTACGTAACAATCGTTTTAATGAGCTGGAGGCTGATCTGGGCGCCGGGCTGCGCCGCACTTCGAGGTGAAAACCCAGCCTTGAAAAAGGCGCCGTGCTGCGCCGCGGCGGCTCTCGGCGCGCCGAGTAAAATAATACTGGTATTAAAAACATAAAGATATTTCGTAATAATTCAGTACAAACATAATTGGAGGATGCCAACCCCAAAACAAAAATATAAATAACGTTTTACACACATAAATTATATTGCATTAATTTATAAAATCCATCCGGTGTCACAAATGCTGATATTCTTTGGCCCGGCTGTCGGGTATTAAATAGCCTACTCCGAGTTGAACTATAGGCAGATGAATGAAATGAAATGAATCAGAAATATTTTTTTCCGTGACTTGAAAATTGTTTTGTTAGGCAACCAACTTGGAAGAAACACAGAACGTTTTAAAACCTACCCAGATTTTAACCGATACACTCGGGTCCCCTGACCCATTATAAAAAATAGTTTGAATATAGGCAACCGAATCTATTTATTTTCACCAGTCGTCGGTATCGATTAACTGCAAAGACATGGTCAATGTAAATCAGGAAATTGATAATTCAGTAGTGCATTTTGTGAATTGTTGCTTTTTGGTCAGCTGCAGTGAGCATGGCCGAATGCGGAAGAGAGATGAGGAAGTCGACGTTGGACAGAGGATCGTCGCGTAGCCAACAGGAAACAAATGGTGAGGCTTCGCTCAGCTCAAAACCCATAGAACGTTCTGACCAGATACTTTAAAATCATTTCAATTTTGATAACCAAATATATTCAGTTTGGATATGAGTTTTCTGTACTATTTCATTTTTTGGGCAGGACGGATAGGCCTAAATGACAAGATTCTGCGCAAACTATCGCAACAACTTGGTCAAGAATGGAAGAAGTTGGCTACATGGCTTGTTTTTTCAACGGGCGAAATCAGTTCGCTCGAAAACGACAACTGTCGCCAAACTGAAGAGCAAGGCTACCAAATGCTGACTAAATGGCAACAAAAGCAAGCAGGCGATGTACCGGTAAATCAGATTGAGGCTCTGTGCAAGGGATTGGAGGAGATCGGGAGAAAGGATCTTGCACTTGAGCTAAGAAGTACGTAGGCCTACGTAATTAGCTTAACATCTCCACAACAAATTCATGAGTAATTTGTACTATTTCCAATAGACTATCCACGTAAATAGTATACGATGGTAGGAACGCACCGGCGTATCCAGGAAGGCCCAATATGGCCCCCAATATTTTGCCTCCTTTTTTCACTTCACTCCCCCCCCCCCCCCACACACACACACACACCCAAGTGTGTAAACAGATGCAATCGGGGACCTCCTATTGTCCCTCTTTTGTTTGTACTTTAACTTTTTCGGAAGGCCTCCCATTGGTTTTGTACACGATTTTCAAACGGGGACCTTTCTCAATCGGGGACCCTATTGTCCTCTTTTGTTAAAGGTCCCCTATTGAATGCAAAAACAAACTCACCCATACACATATGGGTAGATATGGGATACCTCTATTGTGGACTTAACTTCCGTTCTTTTCTTCTGCCTTTGTACCCATTGAAATCGCAAAAGTCATAGCGTGAACACTGAGGGGTACAGCAATTTCTAAAGACACCCTTGTGGGGTACCATTGTCCCCATTGTTGCCTTTTCTTATGCCTACCCCATAAGTAACCACCCCTATGTACGTCCACCCACCCACACATGTGCGTTTTCCTATACTTATGAGGACCATGAATGGAACCCTTCTTTTGTTCCCTGTGTTTGTACTTTAACTTTTTCCGAACAGCTCCCATAAGGTTTGTACACGAAATTCTCCCGAGGACTCGGCCCAAGTCCTCGGTGTCATTGTTATCCCTAATCCCCCATTGTCCCAAGTCCTCTCTCGTATAGCCTAACCCACTCACCCATTCAAGTGTGTAAATACCGGCAGTCGCGGACCTCCTATTCTCCCTGTTTTGTTTGTACTTTATAGAGGAATCCCACAACGACGAGTTTAGCGCCGATCTGCGCACTTCCGCGTTTGAAAACGAGGATCTCAATGTCACAGTAAACAACTTTATGCTGATCGTGCGCCTGCGCTTCCTTTTATGGCATGATTAATTCATGCATGAATGAATGTGCTGAAAAGCGTTGTTTTGTTTGTCACTGACATTCTCGCTTTCAACCCGGAAGTGCGCATGTGAAATTCCTCTATTAGTTAACATTTTCGGAAGGCCACCCATTATGTTTTGTACACGATTTTCAATCGTTGGACGGTTCGGTCAATCGTGGACCCTTTGTCTACGCCCTAACTCTTTTTTCCCTATATAGTCCACGATTGCCGGTATATAAACCCACACACATCCTTGTATTTTCAAGTATATTTATGTTAATATCCAATACAATTTGAAGATCCCAATCCACACTGCTATACAAAACGTATTTGGTGACATTTGCTTTTCTTTATTTTCAAGACGACACCTGGTAGCTGGGTTGACTGACCAACAAGCTCGCATTGACGAAAGCCATCAGTTGATTAGTCCAAAATTCTGCTTACAACGCCATCTAATCAAAAAGTGTAGGCCGAGACTCCTGTGCAAATTCTGTTTTGCTCACTGGTAACCGACATCTTTTTATTTCCATCTTTTTATGGGTCACCAGAAAGAAAAATCAACTGGTCCCCCGAAGATGCTGCTGACATCTGTGCAGATGCACTCAAAGAACACTACATGAGCACAGGTGGCTATATAGAGATGACCCCGGGGGTTGAAACGGACAAAAAACACATCAAAGAAATCTACACAAATGTACAATTACAAAATGACGACAAAGGTAAATGTATAATAGGGGGTGGTTCGATGCGTGAGAGCAAAACTGGTACTACATTGGGATCGTATGATGAAATTTTTTCCCTTAAAACCAAAGGGGGTCACCCGATCAACATAGCTGTTTTGAATGGGTTGCCCGGCAGAGGAAAGTCCACACTGTTTGTCAAAATGACTAATGATTGGGCAGACGACTCCGGTGGTGCAGTGAAAAAGTACAAACTTGTGTTACTTTTGAAATTGTTTGCACTAGAACAGGATTCAGATCTCATTGATGCAGTTTTTGACCAGCTCTTAGCGGAAGAAATGGAGAAATACAAGAGTTCTTTGGATACATACATCGAGAACAATCCTCGCGAAGTACTCTTTCTTCTAGATGGCTTTGATGACTTTGTTACCACTTCCCTCTGTCAATCAAAATTTGGCTCAATCCTAAAAATTCTGAATCGAAAATTGTGCAGAGGGTGTACGGTACTCGTTACAACCCGCCCCTCACACTATGACAAGTTGGTCACAAAGGAGCTGGTTACAGAACCATACTCACACATCAGGGTATTGGGGTTTAATGACAAAGATACCCGTGAGTATGTGAACAAATTTGACTTCAGAGAACATGGCAAGTCTGAGGAACTTCTGGAAAAGATTGATAAAACAAAGCACCTGTCTGATTTGACAGAGAGTCCAATGCTGCTTCTTTTGATGTGTTTACTGTGGAGAGAAGGTTCTGATGTGCCCTCAGACAGAATATCACACCTATATAGGGACGTGGTTAAGTACATGGCCGAAAGAAAACAAGTAACGGCACCTACTGTTTTGGTTGAAATTGGTAAGGTCGGCTTACATGGTCTTCTTGCTGAAAAACAAGTGCTTTCCTTTAAAGAAAGTGACTTTGAGGATACTGTGCTTGAATTGGCAATAAAAACAGGCATCCTCACCAGACAGAAAGTTCTTAAGAGGCGAAACGCCCAAAACTGTGTAATGTTTATCCATAAGACATTTCAAGAGTTTTGCGCTGCTGAATACTTGCAAGACTTGTTTGAGAAGGACACAGAGGAATTCAAGAAGTCTCTACATGACATGTTAAAGGATGCAAAGAGTTTTGAGTATCTTCTGCGTTTTTGTTGTTCAAAGGAAGCATGTACAAGGAAGATTCTGTTGATATTTCAGGAGATGTGTCAAGAAGATTTGTCACTGAACTCGTGGATGGGTCAGCTGGCACTTCACTGTTACTTTGAGGGTCAGTCAGAATATTTACCTGCAAAAGAATTCGTAGGTTTGTTTGTAACTGAGGATATTATCATTCACGGTGTTGACAATGATTGCCTGAGCTCAATCACGTACTTTCTGAAACAAGTTGCTGAGAAGGAAAAGGGCAATGATAATGGCTGTCTTCATGAAGTACACACTTTGGAAGTTACAGGGTACGACTTGACGGGTTATAGTGCAGATTTAGCTCAGTCCATGAGTGCAATGGCAGGTCTTCAGACTTTGGGCTTGTTTGATTGCGAATTGACTGCCACCAATGTTGACTGCATTGTGTCATCTTTGGACAAGGTTAAAAACCTGACTGAACTGATCATTCATGAAGCTCCTTTAGGTGGTTTAGGGGCATCGTTGGCTGCCAATGTCAATCAAGTGATACACATTACTACACTTGTTTTCAGTAGCTGCAATCTGACAGGTAGCGATATGAAGTGTATTGCTAAGTGGCTGAGTGACCTGTCCAACTTGGTTATGTTGGATCTTTCTAAAAATGATCAACTGCGTGGTACATTGAGATCTAGTGAGTTTAAGCAACATCATCTTGAGATGCTAGATTTACGTGCTTGCAATATAACTCTTGATGATGTGAAATATATTGCTGAGTCAAGTGTTCTGCCCAGCTTGGTGCTTTTAGATCTTTCTAAAAACTGTAGCCTGGTTGGAGCAGCAGCAGAGTGGTCCAATGAGTTGGCAAAGTTACAACAACTCCAGAAGCTTCGTTTAAATGAGTGCGGGCTGACAGGTACAGATGTGGTACAGCTTGTTACGTCACTGAGTGATCTGCCAAAGTTGGCTGCATTGGATATTTCTGGTAACGATAAACTGTGTAGTACAGCAAAGATGTGGTCCAGTCAGTTAAAGTATCTGAAACACCTAAAGAAGCTGGTCTTGACATCCTTAAATCTGACAGGTAAAGCCATGACATGTATTTCTGAGTCACTGAGAGGTATGCCAAACTTGGTTGATTTGAATATTCGTCATAACAGTAGGCTGTTTCATACAACAGCATTGTGGTACAGTCATCAGTCAAGGACTCCTCGATTTCCTCCATGGCTAACCAAATTACAACACATACAGAAGCTGAAATTATCTGCTGGCGGTCTGTCAGACGATTATATGCAAGATATTACTAAGACGCTGAGAACTCTCCTGCCCAAACTGCAGGAAGTATCATTTTAATTTGTATCAACTACAACGTTGGTGGTACGGCAGCATCTTGGTCGATCCAGTTGAATAACTTTCCTGGAAGCTTTCCTGGGGGATTTATCATCATTATCATATCATGAGGCTACAATTCATCCATATGTTGGACAAAGCCCTCCTCATGAATACTCCAATCTTCTTTTTGTCTAGCTGTTCTTGTCCATGTACAGTAGCCGTTCCCATGTATGTTGTGATGTCATCTCTCCATCTTCTTTTTTGTCTACCTCTTCTACGTTTGCCTGTTCGTTGTTGCCATTTTGTTATTTTTTTCGTCCATCTGTTATCTTGAATTCCTGCAATGTGTCCTGCCCACCTCCAATTTGGCTCATTGACCTTCTCAATGATATCCTTGACTTTGGTTTTGTGTGGTTGACTTTATCTTGTAAAAGTTGTAACATTTTCCTTTTTATTGCCCGCTGTGTTGTAATCAGCTTTTGGTTGAGCTCAATGGTGGTAGACCATGTTTCTACTCCATATGTAATGGTTGATACCTTGGTTGTACATTCTACGCCGAAGTGACATTGATTTGTTGTCAATCAAAATGTCTTTGTACATTCTAAAGCTCATCCAAGCTGCCTTGATCCGCGACATGATTACTCCCTTTGTGGTGTCAGCCATTTCCAAAGTTTGTCCCAGGTATTTGTAACTGGGGGATTGCAATTAAACAAAAGACGTTTTTTCCTGACGAGCCAACCCCAACAGCGCGCAAAGTTCCTGAAACTTTACCACTAAACGGTAAATTATGACATACAATTTGTAGTCTGCTTCGGGATTTTCAAGGAGTTTTTCTTTGTAATGATACTGTGACAGATACACGTAGAGGGAGATGGTCATTATATTACTGCTTAATCGTAATTTTTTTGTTGGGCCGTCATGTAATATTACATAGGTATGACGATCAGGGATGCTGGCATGTCCATGTATAGAACCAGGAGTTCTTTTTGTGTCATTTGTAAATACGATGTTTGTAAAATCTGATTCATCCAGTTAATATACCTTTAAAGAGTAAGATTGCATTATTTTTGTAACAGACATTTTATATCGTTTCGGTTTGCGGTAACATCATGTGTTTATCTCAACTAACGTGAGGTACGGGTTCTGAAAAGAACCTTATCGCACAACTCGTATCTCAAAAGATATCATTGAGATACGAGTTGTGTTATGTACACAAAGGTAATGTAATAAATGTTATGAAATTCCCCTCACGGAATGTATATACGCCCCTCATTCAGTATTCATGTACAACCGTCACAATTGTGTGCGAGGCCACGCGTCATTATTTGCATACGCGTGCGACCTCGGCTGACCCTAAACTTGTGAATGAATGGGTCAAAGTTGTTTACGCGAGGCCTAGCCTTGGTCAAGTCGTTCGACGCTAGCGGCCGTGATAATAAGCGAGCCTCGACTCGAACTGCCTGGGTCTTCTGTCTCATTGCCAAAAAATCGCGAACAGCGACCTCACGCGGCAACGTGAATAATATGCAAATCGGTCTGTGCGCGTCTAACGCCTTGGAGCATTCCTTCAAATATACAAATCAATGTACATGCAACTAAAATAGTAAACACCTGCAGGTGATCCCGAAAATTCCGAAATTAATAATAAATTAACATGCTGCGATCAGCGGCGTTGCTAAGGGGTGGGGGTTTACGATTTACGAATCGGGTTTTGACTAGTAAAATCTTTCCTACTCAGATACTGACTCACCATTTCCATTTCGTTTATGGTGGCTTCAATTCCGTCCACGAAAATCCAACACAACTTATTGGCGATACAATCACTAGACAAGATCGCTCTGCCAGTGAATTGGGCCAAGGCTTCTGGACTTGCAAACACAACGTCGTGACCCTGAAGGAAGTTTTCCAAGGCTCTCCGCTGTTCATTGTCGATGAATCCGCAGCAGAATATTCAGGCAACAAAAAACAAAGATTTATCGAGAAGACAAACGATGTGAAAAGTTCGCCATGTTTTCGAGGATTAAAATGCCACACTTGATGACGTCACGGCTTCTCGTTGGAGATTGGACATTCCATACATTAGCCCCGCCTACATCATTTATTATTCGCATATGAGGTCGTCCCAAGAAAACGGCCGAAAAAAATAAAGAAAAACATAAGCCAAAGCGGAAGGTTGAGCCAAGGCTGTGAGACGGACCCAACTGATTTGCATATTGCAGCATATGCCGCGTGAGGTCGCTGTTTGCGCTTCGTATACGTGTACGTACGTGTGTACGTACCCGGACCCGTACGTGTGACGTGAGTGCAAAGCGCGCGAGGCCACTGTGCATCGCAGCGGATGCAGATCGAACAGCCTTGACCAAGGCTACGCGAGGCCTTGTTCTCGTTCACGCTCGTTCTTTCGAGAGGCTGTGTAAAGGTTATTTTTAGATGTGACGTAATTCTGTGGGATTGTATTTGGAGGCTGACGCGGTTTGTGAGATGGTTCTGGATTTTAGTAATTTCTGGAATTTATGAAATTTCTTTATAACGGGCTGACTTCGGGACAAAGTCAGGACTTTAGACGGACGGAGAATTTCGTTGGGATTTTGGTTATCGAGTTCATCGAGCCGTTTTATTCGGACCTGTGACCTGTATATGACTTGTCTGCGTGAGCGTCTGAAGACAGTTAGAGCTGAGTTTTATTTCCTGAAAAGATACATTTATTTGTGAACTATCGTCGGTTCATTATTTGGGGTCTCATATCCCCGTATTTTCGCGACGGGAGCCAGTTTGTTCTTTGTTCAGGCTTTTTTCTAGTAAGTTATATTTACGGATAGTCTGGAGATTTTCAGACCGTAACATGTGCGATAGGGTTCTTTTCTACTCGTACCTTACGTTAGTTGAGATAAACACATGGTGTTACCGCAAACCGAAATGATATCAATATTCCACCATACAAAGCCTCAAAACTTATAACAGACATTTACTTGAATAAAGGTTGCATTTTTGTGCAACATGCCTCATTTTGGGGAATATTAATACATTCCGACAGTTGCAAGAAACATATCTTCCATACTTTTTTACACAGGCTATGTTTAACATTGCATGCTGCAATTGCTACTCAGTTGTTTATCTTTTGAACTTCCTTTTTTATACTTTTGAGCAAACCAAAATGGCAACGTTAAACGACAAAGAAGCTAAATAGCCGTGTATTATTTTAACAGCGTAATGGTATCTGTTTCATTGAATCAGGAAACGAAACTTGTGTATCATGAAGTTTAAAGTCCATAAAGTATTGAATCCATTGTAACATGTTTACGTTGTCATAAAGATTTAAACCATAGCGTGTTATATTTGGTGGGGGGAAAGGAAAGGCATGCAAACCGAGAAATAGAGTTTCATGCTTGCATGATGAATAAATAAATTAATTGAAAATTGAAATAAATTGAAAATAAATTCCTCGTATCAAAATGAAATGAGTTGTAATCAATGAGACATCGCATATAAATATTAATATGTTCAATCTTTGTCTTTCGATATTTCATTGACATGTCATGATATTAATGTACACTTTTTTTTAAAACTTGCTGCCATTATAAATCAAATATCAACTAAACTGAATTGGTGAAACAAACTAAGTTGATACATTTCGGAAAGTGTATCAGTGATATATAGGGGCTACTTCATGTACACGATATAGGGCCTAATGTAATCTGTGTTAATTACATGTTAACACGTTCATTTTGAAATGTCAATTTTAAGGTAAATTTTGTTGGGGGTCATTGAGTTCTGCTTTTTCGTTCTAAAAGTACAATGTGGCTAAATTCCAGTAAATTTTTTAAATCGTTGCTGAAAATCGATTATTTGCAGTACAATATCGATCCATTTTGGCTCCTCAAACTGAAAAATGAGAATTGATAAAAAATGAGTGTTTTGTTAATCAAATAGAGTTTGGGATAGTACAATGTGTAAAGTAGCTTGCTCAGAAAATGAATTGCATGGTTCTGAGGGGGGCCTGAAGGTAATGCCCGACGTTTCTGTCAGTATACGATCTGGCCGTCATCACGAGAAAGCATTTTCATACTAAGGTCGTATCATACTGACTACATGTATTCGTTTTCTTTCTTTCGAATCCAAGTTTGGATTATTTTACTGTTTATTTATATTTGTCGTTAACATCCTGTTTCACACTGCAGATATGGACGTGAGTAATTATAGCCTTTACAGTGCACATTATGTTCTATGTGTGTTATTATAGCTGTGGTAATTGTCAAGAGCAAAATGAGTTGGTTTCAATCTGAAAAGTTACAGTTTGTAAAGTTGGCAATATTACCTATACTTCTGAGAAATTTTCGTGTGAAATGCTGTCCTCTAAAAGAAAATTGTATCTGAAGACCTGCAGTAACCATGTGGTTTATCGAAATGAGCACATAATGAATGTGAACAAATCCACGGTTTTTACTATTTTTTCATCCAGCGAACAAAATTAGAAGCTATTTTTCGGTACCATTTAATGGGCGGTTCCGCGCTCTTGCGCGCATCATACGCGTGTTTATTTTGGCTATCCTATTGGTCAAAGGAGCACTGAGTGCGCGCATCTGACAAGCACGCGCGCATGGGACGTGCGCCTGATTGGGTACCCAAAAATGGGTTTTAATTTTGTTCACTTGATTAGTCTATACCTTTAAGGGAAGTCTTGTGGTTTTTAGTCTTGTGTTTTTCAGTTTCTTTGGAAAATAACAGCAATGTATTTACATATGACTGCAAATCATGGGAAGATTGAATTTAGATTGTACTGCGTGTTTAGTGGGCGTGGATTACGTTGCCTTAGCGCACAAAGAGGGTACTTCGTCATCTTAAGGTGGGTGTGGACAAATACCAAATTCTTTTGAGTTTTGACACATGGATGTGTCCTTGAGTGATTTTCTTGAAATTGTGATTTCTTTTGTCCACTGAGAAGTGGATTAAAATCAGTACGACCTTTACAATGCTACTGGTTTTTATTCATCGCGAGCTTTGTAATTCAAGCTCGTGGGTAGCATTTTTATAAAGCCTAAAAGTAATTAAAATATATAACCCACTAGCAGGTTGAAAAAAAAAATCAGTTTGAAATAAAATCTAGTGGTTCTTTTGTAATCTAAAGTTTAATTTATTCTTCCCTTTTTTTGCACTGATTGGACAAACATACGGATAAAAAGGATTAAATGTATCCATTTTTAATTATATTCTGGTATTAAAATGGTCAGAGAGCTAATACAAAAATTTACAGAACTGAGAATGACATTTGTGTTTTTGTGGCAAACGTCATGGTTACTCTTATAAACAAAACTGATTATATTAAAAGTCCATTTTCCAAAAAAAGCAGTAGGCCTACATGTAAAATATACTACCAGTATACTAGAAGAGATGGAGCATACATGCAGACGTTGCCGCGAGAGGTTACCTGATAACTTAAGCCGTGTTTCCATTGGACTTATTTTTTGTCAATCTACCGCGATTTTCCTTTAGAATAACAAAATTAAGTCCAATGAGGACACGCGATAAACTAACGTCCCTGTCAACTTACCGCGACCTTGATGTAAAACAACCAGGCTGATAGCGGTCGCGGAAAGTCATCAGGTTCGCAATGTGCGACATTCTGCCAGCCTCAAAGGCGATTAAACGTTCTTGTCGCAGTAAATGGAAACGCACGGTAGAATTATACGCGAAGGCATGTCGCGGCAAGTTTCCGCGAGGCCGCGGAATAAAAAGTCCAATGGAAACACGGCTTTACCCTCAAATTGTCAAGCAATGGGGTGTTTCATCCATTATGTGACCCTGATGATGTTCAACGGTCACTTTTTTGGCTTTATCACTGATGGCTTGACAAAGGCCGAACCCAGTGATGATCTGAAAGGGCTCCGAGAAAAAGCATTTGAAGAGTTCAGATCAAAGTGCCGAGTGACGAGGATGGCATGATTTAGGATGATCAGACCTTTTCGAAAAGGCTTCATTGTATTGTATGCAGCCATATATTGAATGTTGTAGACTGTGTCTTGTGGAATCATTGCAAAGTTGTCTTTGCTGATGATAAATGTATACCATCCTAGCTAGACATAATCTGGCTCGCAAACTTTCCCGTTTTCTTTCAGGCATGTACTTAATGTTTTTCGAACGTAGAAGAAAAATTTACATTTTATCATACTGAAGTTAAATGTTTTGATTTATTATTTTCAGTGATTGATTGTTTCAACACACATTGCTACAAAATTATAATGAACAGTTTCGGTATTCGCCAAACGAGATGCTCATTGTGCCTAGTACAGCAGAACGCCATAACAAACATCATTGGATTCACTGAAAATATGTTCACTATAGTGTCACTCATGTATTGAAGTCCACAAGTTAGGAGACACAATGGATGTTCATTGTATTATCAAACAAACAAGGGAATTTGAATGAATTTTCAAAGTGAACAAAGAAAAACCTGGCATAAGCGGGATTCGTACCTAACAGATGTTCATTATAGTGAGTTCTACTGTATTATCATCAATAAACATGTAAAACATCACAAAAGAAAACCAAATATATACACAGGCTGGTCTGGCTCAAGTGGGAATCGAACCCCGCACAAATAAACAGAGCTTCTTCCAATTGGGCCAAAGTTCTAACGATCTTTAAACTTCCACGATGACGTCACATAGAAGGCAAACTTAGGCATTTGTGCGACAACTACACTATGTGGCAGCGTTCTTGCGGGACCGCGTGGGTTTCTCGAATCCATGCTGCATCCCGCCGGCAGAATTAGCCTGGAACTTGCGACTGATGGCTGAATCTTGCAACCAGGGAGCGTCAACCTCAGTCGTGTCTCGGTCCACAAGATGTGTGTACTTGGTGCGGCCTGATCGGACAAAATTCTTGACCTTAAGGAAAAAGAAGAAAACATAAAGACCAGTGCAAACTATCACAAGGCTATAGTGAAAGATTTTGTTTTCATTTCAAACTTATCACCATAACTTTTTAAACTTTACTTAACAGTCTTCCAGATACAGGGTACAGGCTTTAACTTTAATCATGGGATAACAAAGCAAAAGGAACAATTATTGCAATTAAGACAAAACACATGCATATGACGTATATGAAATGCAAACACGGAAACGCATCTAACAAAGAAAAACTTAAGTGCCAGTAAAAGAGCTATTGCCAACTTCCTCGAATAAACAAGCCATAACTCATGTTTAATTTGAACGCACAGAATTTGAAATTCAGTGTCCATAAAGGAAAAAAAAAAAAAAACTTGCAACAAATTCATGTGCGCTTTGATGAGTCTCTTTTTGTATTTCATGAATTGTAGATAGGTAGTAGAAATTCAACTGAAGATTGGTGAAAATGTAGTCCTGAATACCTATAAACGAAATAGAATGACTAAAACGAACCTGAATGAAAAGAACGATGTGTGCACAAACACGAAATTGAATGCAATAGTAGCTAAAAAGAAACCCTGGTTTGATTGAATTCGGGGAAATGCGTGAATTTGAATGCATGTTAATGAAATTGAATCAATTTGTTATGAAATTGGCCGGGAAAACCAATATTATACTTCCGTGCTTTCTACTGACAAAAAAATGCCTTTTTATCTGACATTTCAAAGTTGTCCGATTCCTCCGGGTTTCACCGATTTAATGGTTGTAAACGTACGTACGTGCGGCAGCACTGCACGCACGCACGGCCGATGTTCGTATAGTGCGCCCTCATATGACTAGATTTAGCTATTCTATATTGAACAGCAAAATAATCGTCGTATGAATACAAGAAATCAACAGGTATATTTTGTAACGTAGGGCCAACACAAATATGACTTGGGATATCTGAGTAAGCAATTTCCTTTCTGTCATCATCGCCACTGTCCGGTGAATTTTGTTGCGCATGTTTGCCTTTGGGGCTGATCACGTGATGGTCACGTTCGAGTGTGTGCATACCTTGTGTGGCCACCGTGAGAGATGACCACAGCTACACATCTCCTGCACATGGAGTAAACAAGGCGGTTGACAAAGGCCATTGGGATCAGGGCCCATACCCTCAGGAAATCTGCACTCAGTTCAGCTGCAGTTGTCGGCCTTGGGCGCACTTCATTAAATCGTCTTTGGATCTCGTCCCACGAGTGTTCTATGGAGTTCAAATCCAGACTGAGGGCAGGCCAAGGCATGTTACTGATGTTGAACTGCTGGAGAAGTTGCTCTTGCAGTGTGAGCACGGGCGTTGTCATGCTGGAAGACATGATTCTGGTGGCGTGCGAAATAGGCACAACGTGAGGTCTCAGCACTTGATCGATGTACCGGACAGTCGTGACCCCATGACCTCTACCTGACCGATGTTCTGAACGACCATAAGTCCAACTTTCTGATGAAAGCCAATACCTTCCCAAACCATGTTTGCACCTACCCACCATGGCCGTTTACATACCGGAAGCTTTGAAAACCATTCAAGTCGCATTCCATCCCCCTATAGGATTTTCAGGCACAGTCATGATCCAGAATGATGTTAGACTGCATATTTCCCGAAAACGATACATGTAAAGCTCTTGTGGTTGAGTTATGTCAACGATTTAAAATCACGACGTTTCTTTTGCTGTTCAGTATATTTACTACGGAGGAGCTTATAGGACATCACAAAGCTAATGAAACCAGTTTGTGTGTATAGGCTACACATCTGGTTTATGCCGCTCGTAAACTTATGCTACCGTGGAACGACTGTTATTGAAGGAAACAATTATTGTGAATTGTATTTTACTTGGAACAATGGCAAGCACCATTTTTAAGAAGAAAAAGTTACCGGTACACTGGTGCATCATAAAATTGTGAGAAAAAGTACAACTGACTCTCCATTTGGTGCGACGGAGGTTAATATAAAATATTTGTTAGAGCTCCGAAAAAGATATAAACCTGGAAAAAAATATTTTGTACATGTGGGAACATTGCGTTTTGGTCACAATGATTGTTCAAAATTCTGTGTTAAGAAGAAATCAGGCGCTAATAATGCCTGTAGAAAAGTGCAAAAAAAATACTGATGTTCCGTTTTGCATTATTTTCGCGTCCAAATAGTGAGCCGGAGGTTGATATAAAATATTTGGTACAGCTCTAAAAACCATATAAACCATAGGAAAAGATTTACTTTGTACATGTGGGAACATTGCGTTCTTGTCACAATGATTGTTCATAGTTCTGTGTTAAGAGAAAATCATGCGCTATTGTATTGCCGGCATAAAAGTACAACTGACCATTATTCGCGTCCGAATAGTGAGCCGGAGGTTGTTATTTGTTAGAGCTCGGAAAACCATTGGCTCTCACATGCACCAGTACTTTGCATATCGTAAAGACACCGAGTGCAAATTTCCTGGTAACATGTCGTCACCGACACCACGAAGTAACACCCAAGTACACCGTCACTCAATCAGTACATTTGCGTTTCCACGAACTAACACGCATCTTTATTTCGCCAGTTTAAAGGTTTTTTATTACTTGTTTGTGTAACCCAACAAGAATACAAATTCCTGTCAACCATTTCAAAGCGTTTTGCTCTGCACTGTATTTCCGCAACATGCTTTCTATTTTGTGAAGTCAAAAATCGTCACGTTACTGTCCGAAGTGCGCGCACACTTGGGTGTTAGTTCGTGAAACCGAAATTATTCATTTAGCGATTTTCACGAAGTAACACTGGAGTGGACTTGGGTGTTACTTGGTGGTGTCGGTGACGATGTATTAAACTTTTATTAAAGGTTGAAGTAATAGTGCATTCGTCCGAACAGTGCAATCTCCAACCCTCTGTATAGTTTTGGCGGACAAAACTAATAATGGGCAAACCCCCCCCCCCCTCCCCCCTAACAAGATTATTCAAACGTAATGCATTTGGCAAGTTTTGGCAAAATCTAAGAACTATATAGGTATATACCGGTAAGTTTACCCATTTTTACCATCCCCATTGCAATATCTGGTTGAAATAGAAATAAAAGAATTATTGTGATGGGCCTTGTTCAAACAACTATTGTTGGTTAATTGACTGTGTGCTTTTTCCTCCCCCCTCCCCTCCCCCCCCCCCCCAACCTTGACGAGAAATCCGCTTGGTTTTATAACGTCCTCCTGGGTTGCAGTATTATTGTAACTTTGTTTTACACCGTTTATGTATAAACCCGTGCACACGGCAACTTTTATTTCAAGTCTTTGTTTCAACATTGCAATTATATAAACCTTTACATAAGACTATATAAGTGAGACACCGACTGAGTCTATAAGGACAAATTACGAGACCCTTGGCAGAGAGGACTAAGACAGATTCTTCATCCTGCTGGCAAAGACTGCCAGATTGTAACTGCTGACCAAATGGAGGCATCCAGATCACACATCGAACTTGAAACACAACTTCAGTTTCTACAGCTGTATTGTAAATTAAAACATAGATTTTCTCTTTTTGCTCTGTCCCGACGTAATGTATGAAGCGCTGTATATCGGTTTTTTTTTTGAGAGCCTGTGTGGAAAATAAATCACAGGCTTACTCGGGCGGGACTCGAACCCACGACTTCCTGCTTACCAGGGCAGACGTCTTATCGGAAAATTTGCACTCGGTGTCTCTACGGTATGCATAGTACTGGTGTATGTGAAAGCCAATGACCCTTTAATGTATATTACAAGAGCGAAATTATTGGGGGGACACTGCTAGACATTGTGTAACATCTCTATGTTACACAACATGAAACTTTTACTTATAATAGGTCTATAGTGCCAAGTAAAAAAACAAACAGTTCTTTTTTAGGCCGCATCCTTGTTTTATTTGTTGTTTTTTTTCCTCTGAAAGGGCTAGATTTCCCATGTACATGTATTTCACTTTATCTTGTCACTATTCTTTCTGTGATCGATTTCGTTTCCCGATATTTTAGACTTCTACAAAACCAGCGAGGGAGGTAGTTCTCTCTCTTTTAACTCTTTTATTTTGTCCCGCCAAACACCACTGTAGCGCGGTACCGTTGTTCATGCTGGCAGGCCCGTCACCAGCTCCAGGCATAAGGGGCCACAGTGCTTGATGGGGGGGGGGGGGGAGGGGCAAATCACAGGAAAAAACACAACGTTCCACATTTTATCACACGCTACTTATTTTCTCTCAATCACCTTTAATGTTGAAAAGAACGCCAAATCTCTAGTTAGGCCCTATTGACCTTTATCATGCTGTCACCATCTTTGTATTGTTCCCTGTATGCATTAGCAATTATGAATAGTGATTCAAATTACTGAATGAAGGTGCCAGACTATTTTTCCTTCCAGCCTCGGTTTGGTTACATTGCTTAATTTCGCCATTCAATAAAGATCACTTGAGTGACCTAATAATTTCAGTGTCTGGCAAAACTGAAGGTTGGTTCAAGGTCTTTATTCACACAAAAAACGCTAAATCTATGCGAAATCGCAAGGAATCATTACCGGTAGCTATACAAACAAAATTCTCAGACCCACAAAAAGGTTAATAGGTTTAGCAGCACGTTTCCTGCGAACGTCAACGCGTAATTTCTGTTTGACCGGCCCATATACATACCGGCCACGCCAAAATGTCGTGTGCGCTTGCGTTGACGTTCTCGTAACACGTGCTGCTAATGGGATTTGAACTTATGTAAACTTTCAACAGATATGAGTTGTTGGCTGTTTCGGAAGTTTTCCAAAACAGCCTTTTGTTTTCGTTAAGCTTTTTCAGACTAATGCCCATAGCATTTGTAGACGTTTTCTTTTCAGGGGCACTTTGGGTACTATGCAGCCGCTTAGACCAACTGCTCAGAATGTGTGCCGAACTTTTACGTCATGGTGACGTCATCACATGCCACGTGACGTCATCTTAAAGGGGCATTTTTCGAAGCCATATATCTACAAAAGTACAAGTCCGATTAAGTTGAAACATAATATCTAGGTATGCCACCGGGTGTTATAGATGAAAATTGACATGACGTTATGATGAAGTCATCACATGTCACGTGATGTCATCTTAAAGGGGCATTCGCTACACTATTTCCCATAGCATTTGTACACGATTTCTTTCTTTAAACCAATCCTTCACACATCCAATAACAACATCTTAATCCCTCCGTATTTGCTAACTAACAAACAACTTTACTTATTGTATAAACATTTGACATTCAAACTAACACAATAAAAGAAACAAAGAAACAGCCCTGTGTTTGTCCACGTGACAAACACATAACATGTCTAGTTTAAGTTCTGTTCTGGTCAAAGTTTGTTTTGCATTCATGAATGGATGTTTGTAAAAAGTTGATCTGGGTGTGAGAAATACTCTGTGCTACAAAGGAATAAATAACTAAAAATCTTTGAGTACAAAGGTAGCTTTTAGTCTAAGTCTTGAGGAAGAAAGTGCAGACAAACTTTATGTTTATAGTTTGACAGATAGGGGGCTAATTAATCACCAGGGTTGCCCGGCCCCTAGTTCCCCCACCCCCCCCCCCCCCCCTCCCCAACCTCCTTGTGACGGGCCTACATGCTGGAGGTTATTCGCCACAAAAACCGCAAACAGAATTTTTTAAAAATCTAGCAAAATCGTCTTTTTACACATTTCCAATGCAGCGCTCAGGCTTTTTGTTTCACCGCACGCATGAGCATGCGCGCATCAATTTGAATGTATTAGCGGATTAGTCCATAAACAAGTTCGGTATTTCAACCGCAAATCTTCACAATGGCATGGCTACTTGACGCGAAACACGACGAGACGCACGACGCAACGCATGACGCGAAGCACGACGCGACGTACGACGGTGCGACGCGATGGGCGACGGAAGGGCCGACGCTAAGGTGAAAAAAAACCTGGAAGCTGAAAAAACGACGCGACGGCACGACGCGACGGGCGACGGCACGAAGCGACTTAAATACGATGCGACGCCATAATGTGTACAAAAGTAATGACAAAGAAGCGACGGCACGATGCAACGGAGCCGTCGTGCCGTCGCGTCGTATAGTCGCGTCGCGTATGGAAGAAGAGGCGACGCGGTGTGTCGTCTATAGTACACCATAATCAGCGGATCTTCATGCAGTTTGAACCCTTGCCATTGCCGTTTTATACATCTCACGATATGGCAAAGTTGGTATATTGAACCACCAGTTAAACTAAAGAGTGGCGATGTGTACATTTTTACCGGTATGGGCAAATAACCCAAATGCAAAGGATGACTGGAGGTGTGCTAATTAGTGGAAGCACGGGGAATGGAGTGGACTATATCCGAATAAAGAGCATCCCCGCGTGCGAAAAAATATATACTATGGCCCCAAAAGCGCGGTCTAGTTATTCGGCATGCAGCTTGGGCGTAGTCTGAGTACGAAGAAGCAGTTGCTCAAAATGATCTCTCACATAAAACAGCCCACCCGTCCACATATGTGCGAACATGCCCGTCAGTGCTAAAGAAAGTTGCTGAAAAAGGTACACGTGATCCGCAAACAAATTACAGGGGTTTAACATTAACAAAATGTGTCCTCCTCCAATGTACCTCGACAACCTCCAAAGAGCGGCTGCAACATAATTTCTTACATGATGAATGTCACTAATTAAAGCAGTTCGATAGAGGCGACATGGTCTACATAACCACAGCGTTCTGTAGGGGTTAGACTGGCTGCATATTCAAGGCATTTCAAAGAGTGGAGTGTGCATACAGTCGTTGGATGATTGTCACTGAGTGTGCCAGAAATGCATCCTCAAGGAACAGCCGTGTTACTGTGAACAACGCATTCGTTTTCAAAACGTGAAAAGTAGTTTACCTTTTTGAGACTTTACAGTGCAAAGTTAATTCAAATTGTTATGTTATACAATTAAACAGCAAATTTTGTCTGCTATTTTGGGTTTGTTAACAAAATTAGGTTTCACCGGAAAAGTGCCTTTTTTAAACAACTTTTTTGCAGAACTGACGCATTGTTGTTCCTGGAATGTTTCTGAAATTAAGCGAGTTTCAAGAATTAAGCATACTTCATTTGAGACATCCGGAGTAATTATGATAATTTGTTTTCTGGAGATTTTTGTGAAAGGGTTAATTTGATGGCATAGAACTATATTTCGACAGAGATGATAATACCCGATCATACTCAGCGCGAATGCAATTAATTTGTGACGTCATGACAAGAACTCTCGCTGCGGTAATTGAACACATTTCAAGGCCGGCGAATTTCGCCCAAAATCTTTCTTGTTCCAATTCAATTCGCATTCGCGTAAAGTGTGAACCGGCGTCTACCGGTATAGGTCATGTTTGTTTCACAAAGATCGGGATCTCGATCAGTGACTTATCGTTAGTTGACACACAAGACTCCCGCCTATTAGTCCAGTAAGAATTGACGAGGACCCTGACATTTTGGTTATCAGGCAAATTTTAGTGGCAAGGTATTTATTGGGACTCTAGCTACCTCCCATAAAAATTCAACCAAAATCAACCTTGGGGAAATATGTTAATTAATTGAAAACAAAAGGGATGCACAATGTATATTGAAAGGCATGTATTTCCGACACGTAAGCTAAATCATACCCTTTTAAATTGGGAAAAGGTCATTGCAAATGTTCAACTTAAATTAATACAAAATGGCAAATGAGAAAACCTAATGAAGATTTTGACCAAAATTATCATGAGAAAAGAGTATTTTAAGGACGTCTTCGTCGTCATCGCATAATCATTTTCATCATCATCAAAGTACCAAACGGCTTCTGCCCTAAAAATTCTTCAAGATTTTCGGGAAGAGATGGCCCTAATAGATATTGAAACAAATATTTCAATTACTCATCCTAATACCGTTTTAGAGTGGTGATGGTGTAATGGGTACGGGGGCATTGTGACACGCCCCTCCGCCATTGAGGCCTTTGCCCCTCCACCACTTGTGCTCCCCATCCTACCCCATCATCATTATAACTTTGGGAGAAGGAAATACATTTTTTATTGTTAAAACTTTTTAATTGCAGCAAAGAATCGGGGTAAAACTTTATGGAATTAACCGTATTGAGGGTAATTCTTTTTCACAGAAATGTGAACTTTTCCCAAAAAATCGCACAAAAATCAGACAAATTAAGGACAAATGTTGTCGGCAAGTTATTTTTCCTGGCTGCAAAATGATATCAATCCGGTTAAAAACATCAGTTCGGTTAAAATATGGCAATAACTGAGTCTGTGATCGATAAAAGTAACAACTTGGCTACAACCCAGCTAACACATTATGCTTTTATAACATTATGAAAAGGTCTTACGGATGTTATATATAAAACATTTTAAAATAACATTTTAAAAACCTTATAGAAATGTTATGATAAACAGAACATTTTAATAACATAATTTAAATGTCTCAAATTTGACGTTTTATCGAGTATGTTAAAGTGATGTCATCCAAATGTTATAACCAAATGTTTTAATTTAGTTTTCATGAGGGAAAGTTTGCCATAAATGTGATATTTTAAAAATATAATCCAGATGTTTTATAAATATCATAAAACGTTACTAAAACATCTCCTGAATGCTTGAGTCCACGGTACTATCAAAAACGTTTGAAAATGTTATAAATGCACTTCTATCTAATGTTTAAAAGTGGTTTAACTTAATTAATAAATGTCAGTGCATGTGATATTTTGAAGACGTCATTATAATGTTGCCACCTTATTATCTGTAAGTTTTTATAATGTTCTTAAAACATATTTTTAAAAATATAATACTATGTTTTACAAATATCCCTAAAATGTCATACCGCAGAGTTGACAACATTCATAAAACATTTTATAGATGTTTGAGTCCATGGAAGAATCAGTAACGTTAAAAAAATGTTTAAAAAACACTTCATACTGATGTTTAAAACTTGTCCGAATTATTAAATGTATCTCAGAACATTTTATATTTAAAAGACATCATTATAATGTTACCAGTCGTATGTTTTTATAATGTTCTTAAAACATATATTTGTATCCTTAAAAACATGTTGCAGAACTATGTGTAAAATATTATGCCAAATTATTGATAACATTCTTAAAACATGTTATAAATATTTGAGTCCACATAACTATTATTAACGTTTTAATAATGTCAAAAAAGCATTTCTGCCTGATGTTTAAAACTTGTCTTTGGTAAAAAATAAATCTCAGGCATTTGATATCAAAACGACGCGATGATAATGTTACCATCTCAACATGTGTATGTTTTCATGATGTTCTTAAAACATCTTTTAAAAATATGAAACCATGTTTCACAGATATCCCTAAAATATTATGACAAAGAGTTGACAACATTCTTAAAACATGATGTAAATGTTTGAGTCCATGAAAGAATTAGTTAAACGTCTAAATTGTTAAATATATCTTGGAGCATTTTATATTTGAAAGACATCATTATAGTGTTACCACCTAAATAGTCGTATATTATTATGATGATGTTCTTAAAACATATGTGTATAGCTTACAAAACATTTTTCAGAAATATCTTTAAAATGTTATGCCAAATTATAGATAACATTCTTAAAACATGTTATAAATGTTCAAGTTAAGAAATATATGTACATGTATTAGGTAATAAATATATCTCTCGGGAATTTGATATCAAAACGACGTTATGATAATGTTACCATCTGAACATTTGCATTTAAAAAATGTGTTTAAAACGTCTTTAAAAAATATAAAACCATGTTTCATAAATATCCCTAAAAATGTTATGACAAGAGTTGACAACATTCTTAAAACATGTTATTAATGTTTATAGTGCATGGAAGAATCGGTTAAACCTTTAAATAATATGTTGCTGCAAAAGTACTTGTCTGAATTGTTAAATACCAGTATATCATAGAGCTTTTGATTTTTAAAATACATCATTATAATGTTACCACCTAAATATAGTGGTGTACTATTATGAAGTTCTTAAAACATGTGTGTATAGCATTAAAACATGTTTCAGAAATATCTTACACAGGTTATGCCAAATTCTTGACAACATTTCTAAAACATGTTCTAAATGTTCGAGTCCACAGAACTATACTATAAACGTTTTATTATTGTTGTAAAAACATTTCTGCCTTGTGTTTAAAACTTGTCTTAGATAATAAATATATCTCGGGGCATTTGATATCATAACGACGTCGTGATAATGTTACCATCTGAACATTTTAATGTTTTTATGATGTTCTGAAAACATCTTTGAAAAATATGAAACCATGTTTTACAGATATCCCTAAAATGTTATGCCAAATTCTTGACAACATTCTTAAAACATGTTCTAAATGTTCGAGTCCATAGAACTATACTATAAACGTTACAATAATGTTTTAAAAACATTTCTGCCTGGTGTTTAAAACTTGTCTTAGAAAATAAATATATCTCGGGGCATTTGATATCATAACGACGTCGTGATAATATTACCCTCTGAAAATGTTTATGATTTTATGATGTTCTGAAAGCATCTTTGAAAAATATGAAACTATGTTTTACAGATATCCCTAAAATGTTATGCCAAATTTTTGACAACATTCTTAAAACATGTTCTAAATGTTCGAGTCCACAGAACTATACTATAAACGTTATAATAATGTTTTAAAAACATTTCTGCCTGGTGTTTAAAACTTGTCTTAGATAATAAATATATCTCGGGGCATTTGATATCATAACGACGTCGTGGTAATGTTACCCTCTGAACATTTTTATGGTTTTATGATGTTCTGAAAGCATCTTTGAAAAATATGAAACTATGTTTTACAGATATCCCTAAAATGTTATGCCAAATTGTTGACAACATTCTTAAAACATGTTCTAAATGTTCGAGTCCACAGAACTATACTATAAACGTTTTAATAATGTAAAAACATTTCTTCCTGGTGTTTAAAACTTGTCTTAGAAAATAAATATATCTCGGGGCATTTGATATCATAACGACGTCGTGATAATGTTACCATCTGAACATTTTAATGTTTTTATGATGTTCTGAAAACATCTTTGAAAAATATGAAACCATGTTTTACAGATATCCCTAAAATGTTATGCCAAATTCTTGACAACATTCTTAAAACATGTTCTAAATGTTCGAGTCCATAGAACTATACTATAAACGTTACAATAATGTTTTAAAAACATTTCTGCCTGGTGTTTAAAACTTGTCTTAAAAAATAAATATATCTCGGGGCATTTGATATCATAACGACGTCGTGATAATATTACCCTCTGAAAATGTTTATGATTTTATGATGTTCTGAAAGCATCTTTGAAAAATATGAAACTATGTTTTACAGATATCCCTAAAATGTTATGCCAAATTTTTGACAACATTCTTAAAACATGTTCTAAATGTTCGAGTCCACAGAACTATACTATAAACGTTTTAATAATGTTGTAAAAACATTTCTTCCTGGTGTTTAAAACTTGTCTTAGAAAATAGATATATCTTGGGGCATTTGATATCATAACGGCGTTGTGATAATGTTACCATCTGAACATTTTTATGTTTTTATGATGTTTTGAAAACATTTTTGAAAAATATGAACCATGTTTTACAGATATCCATAACATGTTATGACAACAAGAGTTGACAACATTCTTAAAACATGTTCTAAATGTTCAAGTCCATAGAACTATACTATACACGTTATAATAATGTTGTAAAAACATTTCTGCCTGGTGTTTAAAACTTGTCTTAGATAATAAATATTTCTCGGGGCATTTAATATCATAACGACGTCGTGATAATGTTACAATCTGAACATATTTATGATTTTATGATGTTCTGAAAACATCTTTGAAAAATATGAAACCATGTTTTACAGATATCCCTAAAATGTTATGCCAAATTCTTGACAACATTCTTAAAACATGTTCTAAATGTTCGAGTCCACAGAACTATACTATAAACGTTATAATAATGTTTTAAAAACATTTCTGGCTGGTGTTTAAAACTTGTCTTAGATAATAAATATATCTCGGGGCATTTGATATCATAACGACGTCGTGGTAATGTTACCCTCTGAACATTTTTATGGTTTTATGATGTTCTGAAAGCATCTTTGAAAAATATGAAACTATGTATTACAGATATCCCTAAAATGTTATGCCAAATTGTTGACAACATTCTTAAAACATGTTCTAAATGTTCGAGTCCACAGAACTATACTATAAACGTTATAATAATGTTTTAAAAACATTTCTGCCTGGTGTTTAAAACTTGTCTTAGATAATAAATATATCTCGGGGCATTTGATATCATAACGACGTCGTGATAATATTACCCTCTGAAAATTTTTATGATTTTATGATGTTCTGAAAGCATCTTTGAAAAATATGAAACTATGTTTTACAGATATCCCTAAAATGTTATGCCAAATTCTTGACAACATTCTTAAAACATGTTCTAAATGTTCGAGTCCACAGAACTATACTATAAACGTTTTAATAATGTTGTAAAAACATTTCTTCCTGGTGTTTAAAACTTGTCTTAGAAAATATATATATCTTGGGGCATTTGATATCATAACGACGTCTTGATAATGTTACCATCTGAACATTTTTATGTTTTTATGATGTTTTGAAAACATTTTTGAAAAATATGAACCATGTTTTACAGATATCTATAAAATGTTATGACAACAAGAGTTGACAACATTCTTAAAACATGTTCTAAATGTTCGAGTCCATAGAACTATACTATACACGTTATAATAATGTTGTAAAAACATTTCTGCCTGGTGTTTAAAACTTGTCTTAGATAATAAATATTTCTCGGGGCATTTAATATCATAACGACGTCGTGATAATGTTACAATCTGAACATATTTATGATTTTATGATGTTCTGAAAACATCTTTGAAAAAAATGAAACCATGTTTTACAGATATCCCTAAAATGTTATGCCAAATTCTTGACAACATTCTTAAAACATGTTCTAAATGTTCGAGTCCACAGAACTATACTATAAACGTTTTAATAATGTTGTAAAAACATTTCTTCCTGGTGTTTAAAACTTGTCTTAGAAAATAGATATATCTCGGGGCATTTGATATCATAACGACGTCGTGATAATGTTACCATCTGAACATTTGTGATGATGTTGTGACAACGTTATAGTGACCTCAATTTGCATGTTGACCCCAAGTGGGCGTGGTAAACCTTGGTGAAACAATTTTGTCACTTTCTTTCAACATGAACGTTATGTTTTGCGTAACAGCGATATGTTTTAGGGTGTTTTCATAGAGATAATTGTGTAATATTTAACTATTCAAAGTCTCAAAGAAACAAATTTGCCAAAAAAGCAAAACAAAACAAATAGAAGAATTTTGACTTGCAAACTGTGACTAAAGACGACGGTGATATTGGGCATATATATACCATTTAGGGACGTACTTAAAGTGGAGGAGAGGCTTCCTCAGATATTTAATTATGTATAGTATGTATACATAGTATTAATATATTGTATAGTATGTTAACCAATATTAATTAAGTATTAATCGATATAAAATCATTGATTTTCAGGAGCAGAGTTGCCGAATCTTGATAACATAAACCGTTTCATTAATTGCAGGAACGATTAAGTGTGGGAATGGCATAAAGTGCATACAGATCCATAGAGCTTGCAAATTACTGCTCCAACACGTAGTTCAAACGTTAATTAATACAAATTATAATATCATTTATTTTGTAACATTTGGGTGCAGCAACCCAGCTAACACATTGATGTTTTGATAACGTGGTATAAATGTTATGTGTAATGTTGTGATGATATTACGAAATAATGTTATGGCGACATGGTCTTACAAACGTTTTAGTGATACCTACATGACATTAATGAAAAAATGTTGGTGCGATGTTTTCATAACGTTTCAAAATGTTCACAAAACATTGCCCATGAAATATTTTTACGATGTCAAATTAATATTTCATGGGCAATGTTTGTAAACATTTTGAAACGTTATGAAAACATCGCACCAACGTTTTTTCATGAATGTCATGTCGGTATCACAAAAACGTTTGTAAGACCATGTCGCCATAACATTTTTGCGAAATATCACGACAACATTACCTTAAAGATGTTATTTTGATGTTTCAGCATCAGGTCAATGTAACGTTATGAAAACATCGCACCAACGCTTTTTCATGAATGTCATGTCGGTATCACAAAAACGTTTGTAAGACCATGTCGCCATAACATTATTTCGTAATATCATCAAAACATTACACATAACATTTATACCACGTTATAAAAACATCAATGTGTTAGCTGGGAACGGTTTTACGTGACATGCTTTATTGCCAATATTGGATTCTGACCAACTTATGATGAGCCTGTACGAGAGTTTACGAGAAACCGAACTTCTGGGCACCTCGAATAGGAGCTTTAACCTGTAAAGCGAGTAGTTTTCTTGAAATAATTTGTTTTGACGCTGTTCTTTTTACTGAAAGGTAGATACAAACTTTTAAAAAAATATAATTTTTCATTTCAATTTACAAAATGTTCCCACATGTACAAAGTATCTTTTCCCAGGTTTATATGGTTTTCAGAGTTGTAAAAAATATTTTATATTAACCTCCGGCTCACTATTTTCACGCGAAAATAATGCACTTTACTTAGTACTTTTTGTACTTTTCTGCGGGCAATATATTAGCGCGTGATTTACTCTGAACACAGAACTTAACTGAACAATCATTTTGACCAGAACGCAATGTTCCCACATGTATACAATATTATTTTCCAGGTTTATATCTTTTTCGGAGCTCTAACAAATACTTTATATCAACCTCCGTTTCACCAAATGGAGCGTCAGTTGTACTTTTTGTCACAATTTTATGATGCACCAGTGTACCGCTAACTTTTTCTTCAAAAAATTGTGCTTGCCATTGTTCCAAGTGAAATAAATTTCACAATAATTGTTTCCTTCAATAACGGTCGTTCCACGGTAGCATAAGTTTACGAGCGGCATAAAACCAGGGGTGTATACACACAAACTAGTTTCGTTAGCTTTGTGATGTCCTATAAGCTCCTCCGTAGTAAATAGAATAGCCAAAACTAGTCATGCGAGGGCGCACTACTATACGAACATCGGCCGCGCCGTGCGTGCAGTGCCGTGCGTGCAGTGCCGTGCGTGCAGTGCCGTGCGTGCAGTGCCGTGCGTGCAGTGCCGTGCGTGCAGTGCCGTGCGTGCAGTGCCGTGCGTGCAGTGCCGTGCGTGCAGTGCCGTGCGTGCAGTGCCGTGCGTGCAGTGCCGTGCGTGCAGTGCCGTGCGTGCAGTGCCGTGCGTGCAGTGCCGTGCGTGCAGTGCCGTGCGTGCAGTGCCGTGCGTGCAGTGCCGTGCGTGCTGGCTCCGGCTGGCTCCGGCTGGCTCCGGCTGGCTCCGGCTGGCTCCGGCTGGCTCCGGCTGGCTCCGGCTGGCTCCGGCTGGCTCCGGCTGGCTCCGGCTGGCTCCGGCTGGCTCCGGCTGGCTCCGGCTGGCTCCGGCTGGCTCCGGCTGGCTCCGGCTTTTACCAACACCTCATTAAATTAAAGTTTTCGATGTGCAAAATAAACCAGAACAAACGGAAGTCTCACAGGTGTTTCTATTCAGGTGTTTTACCCTACCCCCACCCAAATACCACTTGCCCCGATATCATGGCGGAGTATGGTTATCATCCATGTCACTAGCCTTTTCAACGCTTGAATTTCCCTAGAGCGTAACCTCGCGCAGAACAGAATTAGGCCTACTGATCTCTACACTAACTGGATAGGTCGCGCGTATAGTGATTAGATAGCGAGCCGTGAAGTCACCGGAAGTTGTTCAGCGGCCATATTGGGATATTAAAAACATTTCGCGCGCGTCCAGACGACAGTCAAATGCCACACTGAGACTGGCGGCAGTGGTGGTGGGTAAAATTGCATTAAAAATCCTTTGTAAATACGTAAACTTAATGATATGAAACCCGCAGAATGTATGATCAGTGATCTAGTATCACTCAGTCATAATGCCAGCACAAAATAGGCCAAACAGTAACATGACGCGTCGAGTGACACGAGTACTGATTTATAGGCCTAGTTTATTGTTAAGGCCGCCTAGGGCATACAAGCTTTTTAGGTTGTCATGTTTGTAGGCCCCCTACGGACAAAACCAGTTCACGTGAACAAATTAAGTCGAACATCAATTGAAAATCTGTGTACAAATCATATGAGGCTGGCCAAAGAAATTTCAAGTTTTTCCTGAGAAAACGTTTGAACGTTTCCCATCTAAAATAGTAGGCTGAAAACTTTGTTTTTACAATAAATTACATCAGCCCCATGCTTCCTTGTGATAATTTACACGACGTTTATAACAGGCGGTCAAGAAGACTGTATAGGAGTTGTTCTGGCCTCGGGGAGTGTGGGACGCCCCCTATCCAGTTAGTTAACCAGCACACGGACACCAATGTTGATTCAAAGATTTATTCCTTGACTGTGCGTACGGTAAACTGTAAAAAAACAAAACAAAACAAAGGATAATACAAAATGATTTCCGTTACATAAAAATATAGCACAAGCCATGCAGCAGGTAACACGGCAACAATTATTCAATAACAGGTACTTACAGGAAAAACTTACTTGTATATAAATGTCACACATGTAGTACACAAATACAATTGCATCATCCAATGGCAATAAAACATTATGCTTCTGAGATTTTCCAAAAGGAACAACACGTGTGGGCAAATCAAACTATAAAGTACATGTACATGAAAAAGACCTACAGAGCTGTTGTGTCTCCAAACGTACAAAGGTCGCCAAACTTTGAGAGCAAGAAATCAGTGTATCGTAACCTAGGGTGAATGACCAATAGGCTATTTTAACAATCAGAAAATCAAATGAAGTACACTTATAAAAAACATTTCTCTAAAGGAATGGCACAAACATGACACTTCACGCCAGAAGTCCAAGGTAACTATTCAAGCAAATTTACACAAAGGGGTCTATGGCGAAAATTCCACTACTGCACATAAACAGCATAAGAAAACTTGCACCTATACACTAAACTTTGGATACAGGACAATTTCAAAATCGAACAATGAAAATTAATGCATATAGTACATGTACATATGGGAGCAAAGAGAAAAACAAACATGGCTGCCCCCTACGGAAATGAGAACTTCACACAAAATCATGGATAAGGCACAATTGAATATTCTTACAGCCAAGTTTAAGCAAACTGTATCAAACTCACTGGCAATTATCAACGTACGGTGAACGTATTCTTCAAATTGCAAAAGGTGCCAAAAAGACAGAAAAACACAGAAACGTTTGTACTAAAATACCGACGTGTTTGGTCGGCTGACGCCCAAAACCCTGCAAACTCAAGAGGGCGCTGTTGCTACTTAACAGTAGCACAGAAGGCATAGAGGGAACACTGACAACCGAAACTGCGATCAACACAGGAGTCACTTTGAAAAGATTGTCGTCATTTGCCCTACGTTGAGTAGCAACAAATCTTATCACGAGAGAGATTGGCTTTGGTTAGATCCGGAGATTTACCTATGCGACTTGGACGTGGAAAAAAAATCTCTCAACGAAGCTTTGGAATTTTATAGAACTAGACTACGAGAATTACACGTTTTATTGTTGATAGACGACTGTAGCGCGAAACAAGAAATACAATATCGTAAAGCAGCTTTCGATAAAAACACTTGTACGTTGACAAAGTTGGCCTTTAGCGGTATAGACACGACAATCACTACTGTTGGTTGTTGACTCAAAAGTACAATTGCGTAATGACGGATTATCGAGCTCAGACCGCTTTTGTTGTATTGTTCTATTGCAAAGACAAAAGTAGTTTCGATCAATGTCTCGATGAAAGTGACGCGGTACCTTTGGAAGAAAGATCTAGAATAGAAAAGATTCTAAGAGACACACCATTATAGTAAATTGTTGATAAAAACTGATCCTCCAGTCAATTTGCTGGAAGCTAGTTAACTAGCTATTAGCTAGCTGTAAGTTGCTATGCAACTAGCTATAAATTTGCTGTAATTTGCTATAAATTTGTAATATGAACATCTAATCCCTTAAATTCCCATTAAAAGTCCACTTTGATGTGAAATTAATCCCTAAGGGATGTTTCACGGATATTTACCTGGGGCTTATAACACTAATCCCGTAAGGGTTTTTTCACGGTTTTTTAATGACCCTGGCAACTGAGGATTATCATTGGTCATACATAACGGTCAATAAACTCTCTATTGTAAACATTCTAAACACTCTGGAGGGCCAGGCAGCAGACTTGCCAAGCTCAACCACAAGAATATAATACTGGAGTTTT